>OY757937.1:74794813-75181687 GCA_963585895.1 Sepioteuthis lessoniana
ATTAAATTGTGAATTTGAAAATATAAATTGTTACGATTGTAATCAACCATTTATAATCGAATAAAATTTCGGCATTAAATAACTAATAAGAAGTTGATATGACGATAAACAAATAAACCAGACCAAACCTCTCTCTCTCTCTCTCTCTCTCTCTCTCTCTCTCCTTCTCTCTCTAGTTCTCTCTCTCTAGCTCTCTCTCTCTCTCTCTTTCTTTCTCCCCTTCTCATTCTTCTTCTTGATTTCTATTTTTATTTCTTCTCTTCTTTTTCTCTCTCTTCTTCCTCTCTATCATAAACAAATATTTATAAACGAATCAAATTTTGACATTAAATAACCCATAAGGAGTCAATATGCCGTTAAACAAATAAACCAAAACAACCAGATCTTCTACATAAGAATTAGTGTCTACGTATATGAATGTTTGGGTTTAAACTTACACTACGCCAATGAGCTACGTATTGACCAGATTTTCTAAATAAAGAAACCCCCCAAATTGTTAACACTCAATTCAATTTTATCAGTATACCCTGATCTTTTGACTGGTGTACTCCCATATTACCATAACTTGCCAGTTAATAACAAATTAAGAAAACATTTGATAATATAAAAACTTTTTTTATGTCTGTGATTACCCAACCCTTCCGTCATGGGCAGGATGAAACACAAGGTCAATTTTTAAGTAGACCAAAGCTGATTTAAATCAAGAGTTTTTCGTCTCTTACACTAGTTGCCTAACCGAGAAAAAAAAACAGTCTGCCCGACTATTTGCTTATTCTTAGGTGGGTAGGGAACTGATGGATTCTTACCTTTCCCAATGGCATGAGCATGAAGAGAAATGCAAACAACATCGTCCAGGATTTGAACTTGATTCACCAATTCCATTTCCTACAACAATAACCGTTACGCTATGCACGCCTCCAAAAACTTTTTCATTTGTCACTCTACACCCACTTTCATGTGTCACTCTACACCCACTTTCATGTGTCACTCTACGGCCATTTTCACGCGTCACTCTACGCCTATTTTTGTATCATTCTACGCCCACTTTCATGTGTCACTCTACGCCTATTTTTGTATCACTCCACGACCATATTCATGTGTTTCACACTACGCCTTTTTTCATGTGCCATTTTTGTTTCTTTTGCCAACAAGCAAAGCCACAACCAAAAAGTTGAAATAATCCGAAATTTTTTCAGAGTAACGTATGCATCAGTTTTTATGACGATTGAATTCATGAAAGAAAACAGGTTGGCTGTTTTATTATTAGAATATCATGCGTGTTTATACGATACAAATAAATTCTACGTTTTAAACAGCTTGCAAAATGTTTTGCTTTTATCTAAATTAAATTCGCTAAAACAAAATCCAGTCTTAAAAAGTCAAACACAATTTAACAAACATATTATAGTAAAGAGAATCTACTATAATAAAACAAGGCATATATTTATTTTTGTCAATAACATCATGAAGTAATCAAAGTTTCAAGGGAGATAATTTATAGAAATAAATGTGATACCTTGAATACAATATTACAAGAACAATTACATGTTAACTTACTGGAGAGCAGTGGTTAACAATTGTTAGGCTAGCATTACAAATGTCATGAGTTTGATTCTCAATGGGGGCCTAAATTTTTTCATATATATTGCACCAAGGACCACACGCATAATTAGAATGAAACATTAAAGATTCGCATGTTAAAATCTTCTATTAATTGTTAGGCCTTTTGGAAAATAACTGTTTCATACAGCTGTAATTTTTCTTATTATACGGATACACAAATGGAAATGATGTTCCGTTGGACAGTTCTTTGTAAGTAGGAATATTATTCGGAAAACGTATTTGTATTAGGATTTGAAAATTCCAGACAATGTATAATACTGGTTATCAATGTATTATGATAACTAAATCTAATTATGCTGTCAGTTTATAGAATGAATTGTTAGGATAACAAAGTTTTGTTTGTTTTAATTCTTAGACTTTTGAAAAATGATTAGAAAATACCCAATGTCATTTAAAAAAAGAAACTATGATTTTCCGAAAGAGAAAACATCTTATATACCTGTATTTATCCACACTTTATACCACGAACAGGATGTGATACAAAGTCAATTTTTTTTTTCAGACAAGTATTACTGGTTTGAATTCAGAGTTTTCTTTCTCCTAGACTGGTTACTCTACTCAGTTTTAAGAGACCAGCTTACCCTTTTATTTACAGTTTGGGAGAGAGATTAATGTCTTTTACAACAACAACAACAACAACAACAAACAAAGTAAAACACAGCTTTATCCAGAATTTGTACCCGGATTACTGTGTCAATTTCCGAAGTACCCAATATTTGTTGAAAAATAAGCAGTCATTTTGAGTGGGAAAACATTTAATTTGTATAAATTGTTATATGTTATTTCTTCTATCCAGTTTTGTCTCAGTCAATTTATTTCCAATCGTTTTCATTCAGCTTTTACAGCCGCTAAGCAAACATGTGAAATAAATTTCAGTATTTTTTTTTTCTCTTTAGCTGGTGTCCCGTCAAAACTATATTGTAGAACCAATGGTTTTACTTTTCAAAATAGCCTAAATTTCCCTTTTCACTACCAACAAAAATATTAAGATATATTTATAAATAAACTTACGCATGCGTACGCATATAGCAATGCACACATACTGATATAAATTAGGTAAAGGACATGTCTACGCTTAATAAAAAAAGTCAGGACTTAAAATTCTTAACATGGCAAAACTAATTGAAAAATGTTAAAAAAAAAAAAAAAAGAAAAAAAAAAGTGAATTCATTTCATTTTTCTAATAAAAAATGACTATTTAAAAATCTTTGTGATCAGTTAAAGATTTACACCAAATAGTAATTGATTTGGTTTCTTTATTTAGTGGTTTATCCACCTTCATGCGAAAGCATCATTATAAAAGCAATGAAACTATTTAATAACTGGAAGGATAAGGCAGTGTTCCTGTCTTTTCTAAAGGGTCGAAAATATCGTCATAATGGAGGTCGAACTCGCCAAGTCTGAAGCTGCAGATCAATATTTTAGCCATTATGCCAACTTGTAATTGTTACTGTTAGAAGATGTGACATATTAAACATTGATACAGAGAATAAACTTTTGAAAAGGATTAACTTCTGTTTAACTCATTAATTATTGGAATAAAGTTCTGAGTCAATAAATATTACGCAATTCAGTTCAGGATTAAATCCAGAAAAGTCCAAGCTTCAAATAAACAAATCCAAACAGCAAATCCAACATCGGCAAAATGTTCTTTTTCTTTGCTGGAAGCATTTTTATTGGAATTAGAAGATTAATTTTACCCAGAATGCAACGTCGATGGAAATGTAGTAATTTACTAAGCTTTTTGATCAGATGTGTTACAAGACCGTATGAATGGGGCACCCACTGAGACTCGAATTCACTCATGAAGGTTTGCTAGTCTAGATTGATAACCATTACACCACCTAAGGTGCCCATGTCGATAGAAATTTATTTCAGACGGGAAGTTTTTTATAACCAATATCAAACGATAACCCAACAATGATAATTTAACAATTACTACAAAAGATGAATCTGCATGACACAAAAAGTGATTTACCAATTTGGTTTTTGGAATATCTTCACCTAAAGTTGACATTGTTCTGAGAAATATAGTTTTATAGAGAAATATTTCACATTCAAGTGAATAACACTAAAGAAATTTGTTCATTTAAATATTTTTGTTTTTTGTCCGGTTTGTTAATCCTAATTAAGCAATAATCAGCGTGATTATTATTTCCAGCCGAAAAATTCGTTGATACTCTCATAGAATGTGACCAAATGAGGTTTATTTTTTCGTTGATCAGCATTGCTGCGCTTGGATCCTATGAGCCAAAAAAATGTCAACGACAGCAGATATAACGTCATCATAACAACTTTTCAGCTCTTCACCTTCGTACACCGAGATGTAGGGAAGAGCGCTCCCCTATTCCCTGGATTGCTCTACTTTACTCTTGATCCATACCTTATAATGCTGAGTGTTAAGCAAAGAGAAATCAAGTACCATTTTTGAGTCTTTGGTATGACTCGACCTGGGATTGAACCCCGGTCTCCCAGGCCATTGCAAACACTCTAACCGCTTGGCCAATGGACCGAAAACAATTATTTTCTTTATGAGTAAGGAAATTCAAATTCTGTCCGATTATTTATGCCATGGAACAACGTGGCTTACTTTTAATTTGTGCTTATTGTTAAAAACTTCTTTTCAAAGAGAACACCCTCTTTCCTCATACGAAACACATTTTTACATAAAAATCTGTTCCTGGGTCCAGTAAGTGTCCACATGGGATAATAAAATTTTGGACTGATGATTGCGTTGGCGAAAAACTGACCGTAAGAGCCGTTGACTCTGTGTCTACGCTATTCTAACTTAGATCTACACGTTTTATCACCGATATTGAACACTCTTTATAATTACGGCAAACTGGCCCATTGGTCTAATAAGTAGAGTGCATTTTTTTGTCTCCTCCCAATTTTAAGAACAGTTTCTTTTAAAAACTCATTCGATTCATTTGGCTGACGATTTCTTTTGAAGAAGTATCGATCGAATTTTATATTTGTGGTAATCGTTATTAAAACCATATTCCTTGTTTTACAACTAATTTTACCATGGTGTTGTGCAAGAAAAAATAAATCTATATTTGAACTTTATTTGTATACTAATTGTTTTGCTTTAAATTTTATTGTTTGTGTTATCAACACACGACTAGCAAAGGCAGCTCTCGATAGACTATCGGTCATATGGAAGTCAGACCTGACTGATAAAATGAAGCGCAGTTTTTTTCAAGTAGCAGTCGTGTTGTTACTGCTATATGGATACACAACATGGACACTAACTAAACGTAGCGAGAAAAAGCTTGACAGCAACTATACAAGAATGCTGCGAGCAATATTGAACAAGTCCTGGAGGCAGCACTCCACAAAGCAGCAGTTGTTCGGCCACCTACCACCCATCGCGAAAACTATCAAAATTAGACAAACCAGACATGCATGACACTACTAGAGAAGTAGGGACGAGCTCAGAAGTGATATACTCCTGTGGACCCCTTCACATGGCCGAGCAAAGGCAGGACAACGAGCTCGAACCTACATACAGCAGCTCTGCTGATACGGGATGTAGCTTTGAAGACCTGCCGGAAGCAATGAACGATAGGGAGGAGTGGCGAGAGAAGGTCAGGGATATCCGTGCTGATAGCGCGACATGATGATGATGATGACGATGTTTTTAGTATCTCGCATTCCCTGCGAATCAAGGAATTACTTTTTTTAAACAAAGAAGATAATTCTTAAATTCATGGTTTTAGAGTCATAGATAAGAATAAAATTGTGTTCTTTCTTATTAAAGCAACGTTTATTAAATTAAAGTTGTGACCATGTGTGTTCATGTAATACACCACTGTATTAAGTATTACTAATTTTAAAATGTTTGTTACAGAAATAATGATAAGGTAATATGAATTTTTTTCGTTGATAATAAATGATATTGTTTTTGTTTTCTTTTTCTTTTGTTATTATTGCTTTTGTATTTCCTTATTTTCTTTACTATTATTTTCTAAAAAAAATGAAGTGTTGGAATAATACGGGGTTTTTAATGCATTTTCAGTGTACAATTCTTTCTTTGACAAGTTTTCGAAGACGCAAAAATATTCCAGATTTCATTTTGTTGCGCTGTAAATAAAAAGTTGTCTCATCTTTTTGCAAAATGAAATTTCATTCCCGAAGAAACTACTCAAAATATGTCTGTTTGATTTTTTTTTCATTCTCTCCCTCTCTCTCTCTCTCTCTCTCTCTCTCTCTCTCTCTCTCTCTCTCTCTCATACACACACACACACACACCTACAAAGATAGATAGATAGATAGATAGATAGATAGATAGGCTGAAAATTATATCCTTCCATTACTATTGCAGTAATTATGTTATATAAACCGTTATCAAACATGACAATTTCAAATTCCTAAACACGTTTGATTATACGATGCATACACCGCTAGATATTAAATAATTTTAAAACTTCAAAAGATTTCCTATGATCAGAAATTGTCGATCATTATCAATCTTTTGAAGATATTTCTAAAGAATATATATATATATATATATATATATATATATATATATATATATATATATATATATATATGAATTAAAGCAGACGCTTCCCGCTGTCTATTTCATAATTGATTAGCCAAAGTTTTCGTATGAGTCGTGTAATATCTGGATGGTATCAATTCAAAAGGTGCCATGTTTTTCCTAGTACTTTTGGCCCCAGTTGGAGCCAGCTTCGGGGAATAAACATTTGAAATGACAAACACAAGTACAAATCGTATGCATTTATTTAAAAAATTGAAGAAAAACACGTGGAAGGAGAATTTACGAAAGAGAAGAGCTTTTTACTGGGGATAAGAGGAGGAATTGGCAGGAAAATGTTAAAGGAATGTCAGAACATGACTGCAACCTTCTTGATTAAGGAACGTCTGTTAATGCTCTAATATAGAGAGTGTTAAAAATTTGAAGTTTCTGCTTATTTTTTTTTTCTTTACAAATTTCATGTCAAAAGACTCGAACGATTCAATTATGAAATAGGCAAAAGCAAAGTATCTGTTTTATTTAATCAAACATATCTGAAAGAGAAAATACTGCATATATATATATAGTTTCAGCAGAATATATATATGTATTTCATCGGCTTTCAGTGCTTTACAATAAATAACTTCAGAATATCAAGTAATCGTTTTCTTTGCAATGAATTTATCAGAAATGATCGATATGAAACCGATTACAAAGAGGCAAGTGCATTGCAGAATCGTGCTTATTTCCTTAATAGTGATAAGAGAACTTTAAGTAAATAATCAATATAATTATACTCTCTCTCTCTCTCTCTCTCTCTCTCTCTCTCTCTCTTTTATATATATATATATATATCGTTTTGGATGATGTATTCGGCTCTCCAAAGTGACATTTTCCATGCCTTAAGAACCAATAATATCGTGTTGTTGTAAAGCTTAAATTAGCTCTAAACAGCCGCAAGCGTTTGTTGATGAAGAATTGTCTGGTGCCAATCACTGTAATTATGAAAAATTCAATTAGGACCTGACCATAAGAGTTATGATTCCAATTTCCTTCAGACAACCAAAATGAAAGCATTAACACAACAAGTGAAAAATTCTACACCACCCCAACCTACGATTTAATGAGAAAAGCATTCTCTTAGACACTAGTTTTACATTTTAATGTCATAGTCGTTTATTTGGGGAATTTTGAAGCGGAAAATAATATTTTGATTTATAAGGGCAATTTCAACGCAAAGATTTGTATATGTCTGTCCTCATTGCCAATGAAGAACTCTTTAATTGTATACTAGACTAAACAATATTCCATTGATTGTTTTCATTTTCGAAAATCTATACGTCTAAATAAAAACCTATTTTTTTATCAACAGATTTGCCTTCGTGAATAACGGACAAAGGTGTTAAGAAAACTGTTAATCGAAATTAAAAAAGTTAAAAATTACGATAAAATTTGTGAGTTCAACTCTTAACAAAAGTCAGCCTTATCAGTGGAACGTACAATACAAAGACTGGTTCCCTTGCAAAGGGATAAGATTCCACCCGGAAAAGAGGCTGTGGTGGATATGATACTAAACTAAATATGAGGTCAAGGCTCCACTTCTGAAGATCTGGAGAGTATAGAGTAGCCTTTCATCGCTATTACTCCCAGGCCCACTCTGACTTCGAGTAATTGTACCTGTTAAGGCCTCATCAATCTGTAGAATAGATTTGTTTGCAAATTATTTTTATTAGCTAAGAATACTTGATATTATATAATATATACAAAAAAACGCTTAAATAACTACAGAAAAAAGGATGAGCGTACTATATACGCAATAAAATAAACCCAGATGGGTTGTCATGCCGTCAAAATCAATTAACCAATTGAAAGTATGATTTAACCTTATCACTTTAAACTATTGATACACACTTAGATAAACAGACGTATGGATAGATATTTAAAATACCAGGGTTATTTATGAAGATAAAATATTACGATTTCCGTTTCTGGCCGAGATTTATTTTGAAAAACACTTTTTTATTCAAGAATTATTTTTATTTGATATTCTGATCGTTTTTATAACTTCTGTTAAATGAGAAGTTTTCATTTAGTGCTAATTTTCAAAATAAAGAAGACCCTTTTTTATGCCAAAGTGATAACCACACGTCTTATGAAATAAAACCGTTTACATATATATATATATATATATATATATATATATATATATATATATATATATATCAGATGATTGCTTCATCATTACCGATGATTACAGTATCATCTGAATTGACACCTCCTCAGATGAATTTTTGAATTGGAAACTTACATACATTCACGATGTCTGCCTTATCTTCTCAGATGACTTTTCAGTCCAGCGGTTGTCCTGCAAACATTGAGTCAGAAATTACTGACAAACGGAGAGATGACTGTTGATGTTTCAGAGCCGATGAACGATAGGGAGAAGTGGCGAGAGATGGTCAGGGATATCCGTGCTGGCAGCTCGACATGATGATGATGATGATGATGATTGTAGAAATTATTTGTGCCCCGCCATTTCAAGTCAAAGAAAGATTTGCAGACTTCATAACAAATCACGCAAGAGGTATCACCTTGCTTCAAACAAAATGTGTCCTGTTTACATCCCTCGTGAGACTTCATGTGATTGACGTATCTAGTTTTAAAGAGAAAAACACGGTCACAAAAATTACACCTCCAAGCAGGCTCCTTAACCTGTTTGTCCCACATTGTTCCCTTCCTCAGCTGCCACTTCAACCTTTTTATGATTCTTATGGCTCAGCTTAAAAGAGACACATCTTGTTTTGAATGTCTTTCTCCACTCAGATCTTTTCAGTACTCGCTCTTCCAAGTCCAGAATATTAATTTTTATGGATTAAAGATTATTCTTGATGTTTTCTTTGTTGCGTTTCCTCGGCTTGTGTTGAAGATGCTTTCCATTTTAGTTGTTTACCGTAGAACACACGTTGCCGTAATAAAGAAACTCCTATACTTGTACATTCAGCCATACTCAAAATCATTCCGACATACTATGGTGAGTCAAAGGTCTCGCAGTACGTGCAAGTTTTCAGTGCGTATATCACGTAACCGAAGCAGTTCAAGCCGTTGAAGCTACCCACTGTATTTTTTAGCATCTCTATACTTGGTGCACGGACACGTTATGCATTGCTTCACTCTGAGTGTGATTTGAAAAACAAACCGATAAGCATTTTATAGTCTAATTTTGGAACTTGTGCTTTGCGAGTTCGAAGTAGGTTATAACGCCGTGGAAGCAACCAAAAACATTTGATGTGGGAAAAGTGAATATGCAGTTGATCATAGTCCAATGAGCAGATGGTTGAAGAAATTTCGCTCGGGCTACAAGAACTTCAACGATCAGGCAAGGTCAAGTAGATTCCAAGGTCATTGCTCAGAGTAAATCTGGTAAGTAGCACGCGGAGAGTCTCAGGTGAGTTCAGAATCTTCTAATCCAGTGCGGTTCGTCACTTTCACGACCTCGACAAAAATAAAATCCGAAGCTGCTTGATTGTGCTGCATGTTACTAAAATATTGCAAAACTTTTGATTCACCTTTATATATCTAGTCCATTAGTTAGAGTTGCTCATCATTTCTAGATTTTCACTGCAAATTGTTAACAACACAAAACAAGTCTCTTCAATTATCGCCTCATATGGAATTTTATTTTGATAATGACTTTTGTCTGTGCAACTTTCCATAATTGCTCAAAATCATTTCCTTAAATTAGTTTTTATTTGATGTTCCTACTTTTTCTTTTAATATTTAAAAGAACCGCTTATTTTTGGAGTGTAGATAATGAAAATTAATTTAGTGAATTATATTCCTGTAAAGTAAATGCTCGCTGTATGTTTCTCTGCATTAAAAAGTGATAATTATTAAAATTTTTGCGTGCATGAGTTTTTTAATACGAAATTACTTTTTTCACCTTTGAATTGCAAAATAATAGTTATTACATTGGTATCGATATGATAGATCATGTCTTACCAGAAAGTAAAATTAAAACAACTTTTTTCCAAGCAGTTGGTTTTATTGAGGGAAATTTTCTTTTATCCGCACCAATAAAGAATGGAATTAACTATATTTGTAGACTGTAGATTCTATCATAGATACAAATTGGTAATGAAGACTAGCTACGCAGGTTTTCTATAAAATGTGTTCCTTCCAGTCTAACAACACGAAAATCTTTAAAAGTTTTGGTGTTTTTCAATTAGTTATGACGTAATTTATCTAAATGATTGAAAGTCGTTTGCTTTTTGACAACAAATAGAAGAAAGAATCGACCAAAAATGTTTTCAGCTTATTTGGAGACCTATGAAAAGGGGAAAGGGCAAACATGCTGGACTGTGACATCGTAGAAATTGGGGTCAAACTCCAGTCACGCTATTATGTTCATTTTCCGAATAATAACCTAAGGAAAAGTTTGAACCCTATTGTCCCTCCAGCTATGGAGGTGGGTAGATAGTACCACTTGCGCTCTTCTAAAAGAATGGCTTTGGCATTAATAATCAATATTGATTGATTGATTTTAACGGCATGTTAACCCATCTAGGGTTATTTATGTCCATTGATTCGAGAATCATGTTCATTGGTCATTCATATTTACATTTTTTATATATTTTTATGAAGAGTTTTTTATTTGAAGGTATTACTTAATACGCACCATTTAAAACAGTTTTATTTGACTCATAAGTTCGACCTTAAGAGGTAATATCACTCTAGTTCAAAGTGGGCTTAGGAGTAATGGCAATGAAGAAGTACTGATAATTCCCCACACTTTCAGAACTGGAACCTCAGCATCAAATGCTATTTAATCTCATATTAAGACATCACTTTGGAGAGAGTCTTACTCCTCCGCAGGAGGTACAGTCTGCATATTCTAAACCTCACCAACAAGGGGGGTAATCAACATTGAGAAATTTGTTTGTAATTAGGTATTTCATAAAGTTTTAATAATTTATGGAAATTTTTCTTCATGAGTGCTGAAAGAAAAACAAAAATAACTTAACGAAAAATGAAACATTCAATACAATTTTTAAAATAATCCAAGAATTGGATATTCGTAATTAATGGTTCCATGTCAGACCAAATAATCTAGTTTCTAGTCAATAAGGTTAAATTTATAAAACACAGCGGAAACCAATTTGTACATTGGCTGTTTGACATGTAAACATATCAAGTCAGGTATTTGCACTTCATTTGCTTTTTATATGGCATGTAATTTGATTTCAAACGACACACCGAATTTTTCCTCAAACAAATTTCATAAAGTAACAAAAAGATATCTTTTTTTAGATCAACAAATAATATTGGTTCAAAATGCAATTAGTAAAGTTAAGAGATAACTTTTGCTCACAATTTGCTTTAGTAATCGAACGATAATCGAATGATAATCGAAGGTCAATCGTCAAAAAAAGGCTGCAATTCTTTAATTGAAAAAAAAAACAATTCCGATCAAAATTATGTTCTGTGGTGCATGAGAATCAAAACAGCAGAAAAAAGAAATAATTAACCACAACATTCTTTAAGAATTTTATTAAAAGACCCGATTCAATAATGAAAATAATAAAATGAAGGATCTGGATTTTCAAATTTAAAGATGTCACATGTAATTTTAGTTCATCAGCTTGATTATTTCTCGAATTGCTTTTAGAGGGCGGGCAGTATTTTTCAAATGATGGTATTTCCAGGCCAGGTCACTCATTCAGAAAATGAAGGATTGGTTTGCAAATTAAATTTCTTTTCCTTTGGCAAATACTTTTTGCAATTGTAACAGAAGATAAGATGTATGATTTTTATCTAAATAGATATTTTATGCTCAAAGAAATCTGGAATATGTATCGAGTGCATATTAGCTAAGACTGACAACGAAATGTCTTAACAGCTTGTCAGGTTTAATTTCATTTTGCCGAGTTACTTTTTAATCTTTTTCTTTTTTCTTTTTGTCAGCAGAAGAAATATGAAGACTATTTGGGAACCAATGCTGCTCAAACATAACTTCAAAATTCAAACTTCAAACTTCAAACTTCAAACTTCAAAATTCAAAGATAACTTCAAACTTTAAAAATATTTAGAGCAATGCAAAACAGGAAAAGAAGCTTTTCTGTGATCAGAATTTCGATCCCAATTTAAAGAAAAGATCATTTAGTCGTAGCAGTGATGAGGTGATTGAAGAATTATGACAGGGCAATTGGTCATGAATCAAATGATCTTTTATTGAATAATTCTTCTTCAAATAATTATATTATTTTGTGGACCCAAAGTTCACGGGTTGATAGGGTGATCGTTGAATGATGAAAAAATAACAAACAAAGACTTTGTGGTGTGATAGCGTTGTTCCTGGAAACAGGTCTCTTATATGTTTTATTACAATGTCATGATGTCTTCAGAACCACAATGAGATGAACTGGAGATAAATTAACCATTTTTTTTGTGTGTCTAAAAGGCATACGGTTCATTGTTTGTGAAAGATTCAATAAAGAAGTGATTCTTCAGCTCTTATAGCATGCGACACTGAATCGTCTTCCAACAGATCAACTTTTATTTATCAACAGACCTGAATTTGTGGCAGTCGTACGTAGCTTACACAACCGAAAAGACTGGAACTTTTGTCTCGTATCTTGGAGAGTTTCTTCCAGTTCTTCCATGCCTTTTATTTCACTTGCAAACATTTTTTTTAATCTCGATCTCTATTGTTGTTGTTGTTGTTGTTTTTTTGTTTTTGTTTTTTCTTGTCGTGCCTGTAAAGAACTTAAATTCTTCTACGGAAAAAGTTTCTTCAATATTCACTTCTCAAGTTCAAACTTCTTCAATTTTAACTTTATTATTTGTCACTGATGAAAACAATAAACTGCTTCCTATGTAAACTGTCACGCCAAAGGTACCTATGGCTTGCTTGTAAAATCCATGGTACTTTTTACGGAGCAATAAGCTCTCATGAGAATTGAAGACATCTGGTGACTTTCCTAACAATTTTAGTTTTCCGATTTGCGTTGGGAAAAATACGTTCATAAACTGAGAAGGAAAATCGTTACAACGGAGAAATGTCAATGACTAAAAAAAGATTATTATATTGAATTTGTGTAATATTTGTTAATTACAATTTGAATATTTGCTGTTTCAGAAAATTAAAATTTCATCAATATTACGTGATGTTGATTTTTGTTTTAAGAGAATAATGACATTGTAAATTATTAGTGCCTCTCTCTCTCTCTCTCTCTCTCTCTCTCTATCTCTCTCTCTCTCTCTCTCTCTCTCTCTCTCTCTCTCTCTCTCTCTCTCTCTCTTGTTAAAGTGTCTTTTATAATTCGATAAATAAGTTTGTCACTTTGTTTCACCTTTCTAAAAAAAACACTGTGATCGTCTCTGCCGCCTACAAAAATAATGGAGATTTTATATCTTAGGAGATTTATATGATCAATAGAATAAAGTTTATTTATTTTCTGTTGAACCACCACTGAATCAGATTGTTGCAGTTGTCACGCTAAACCAGACAAATAAAAATAGTAATTATCAAAACTATCAGCTTCGGTCTCTTTATATCTGCGTCTTTCTTTTTAATCTTCAACCCTTGAAGAGTTGATTTATTTAACCATTTTTCCTGGAAAGCCACAATGTAGAATTAAAGGGAGATAATAACTTTTGGAAAAGACAAAAAGACAAAGGATATGAATGTTGGCAATAATTAATGTAGTCGGATATAATGTCGTTATAGAAAATCACTCAGTGAAAGAATTAATTTGTAATGTTTTTCGAACATCCGCACAGTGAAATACGCGTCCTCGGAAATCTTTAGAAGACACAAGGAAAATTCAATTCAATCATCTGTATAAGAATACATGTACAAATATGCAAGCGTAATATTTAAAGTGTGCTTGAGTCCCTATTCGTAACATTACACACACACACACACATATATATATATATATAGAGAGAGAGAGGGAGAGACAGACAGACAGATATACAGACAGAGAGCAAGAAAAAGAACTGATGTCTCAAACAAGTGCTTGCAATAGTAAAGAACAGTGTTCGAGTGACCATGAGCAAAGTATCTAAAAAAAGAAAAAAGAAAAAAAAAAAGACGTGATTACTTACAGTAGTATCACTGTGACATCAAGTTTCATGTAAAAAAAAAAAGTGTTGCCACAATCATCAGGCAGCAAAAGAATTTTGGGTGACAAACTGAATTATTTAAATATTTGGCAATAAGAATTTCTGAGTTAAACTAGAATATTATGAGCTCATGAAAATCTGGTCGTGTTGTCATTCCTCATCCCAGCAGAGAAGAACTTAGAACCACTGAAGATGATGACAGAAGACAATGAACAAGAAGAAAGATGGCGACGCGAAAGTGCGACGCGAAAGTAACCAACCGGAAAAGAGGCGAAGTGAGAAGATGAAAGCGGACCGATCATTGAGTAAGGCCAATTGAATACTTTAAGGAAAACAGGAATAGAGTAAAGTTGAGAGGAAGAAAACAAAATTTGAGAAAAAAACGCACATTCTCTGTGTGTGTGTGACCATATTTACCAATAGGAATGCGCAAACCCATCAACATTATATCAAAGAGTTATAGTGTGTTAAAAAAAAATTGAACAAAATAATAAGCATAATCGGGGACTAAATTTGATGACTTATATTTGAGTAAATGTTTGCATTTAGCAACTAATAAATGTAGTGAATTATTAGCCAAATGCAAACATCAATCCAAATATTTATTTGCATATTAAACTTCCAATTAAGTTCGATTATTTTCTCTAGTTCCCCGCAATTTTCACGACCGGCCATTTTATATGTAAGTGTGTGCATACCCTAAAATTTGACAAATGTAATGTTGCATTCGTTTTTATTTTAGGCCCATTTTATGAGTGCAACATCCTTTGGTCTCGTTATTTTGAATGGATGCAAGATATATTTCCTTCTATCTATCGCTGAGAATGGACACTTTGTAAAGTAGATTATCATTAATGTATGCATCATTTAAGGGGGCATGTATTTTGGGGAGTATAACCAGCTTTACAAGTGTTATTGTGTGCTTTAAATATCATCGTTTTGGATGATGTAATTATTCTAGGCCTTTTGTGAGGGCTCAAGAATAGCTTACTTTTATGGTACCTCTGTTAAAGAATTTCCTTAAGGGTTCAAAATCTATGAAATATATTTGTCGATTAACTTGAAGAAGAAGGGTAGAACATTTATCTTAAGGCGATAAGCTATAATATTCTTACGTCTTATTGGTTATAAGAGTCTTAAGACTAATGGCGATAAGGTGGATCAAACTAAATGAATTTTCCGTGTCTATTTCTTTTTCGGTAATTTCTTTGCCTGGTAAATTCCAAGTGGGTATGGATTCAACAATTTTCAAGAGCATCTTCAAGTTCAAATTTAACTTTCTTAAATTATACCTCATTGCAATATCTGGTGGACAATCTGCAAGCAATTGATTTGGGGATATAATTCCCGACTACGAGTGGATGTTGAGAATTGACATTTATATTGATAAGGATACGATTCTGTCAATATCATTATTTAGATTAAAGTTAACATCCAAGAAATTAATTTCTTTGACAGAAGAACACACTTCTATGCAGTGTTGATTTTTTGTGCTTTATGGCATATCAACCCTTGTAGGTTATTTAATGCCAAATCGTGTTTATATATATATATATATATATATATATATATATATATATATATATATATATATATATATATATATATATAATTTGTGAACAAATAGTCTGTTAGAAACATGTTAAACAAGCTAGAATTCATTTGTTTGCACAGTTAATTGGTTTCAAGTATTCCTATATAAAACGAATAATTCTATTTAATATTAATCATGTGTTTGCACACTGTTAAATGACTTGAAATATGACTATACAACATTAAGAATTCAATATGACATCAGTCATTTTCTTTGCTCACATTTAAATGGTCAAACAGTTCTGTTTGACCCATAAATAGGACCCTAACAGGTTCAACCACTCTGGGATTAATGGCAATCTCGACATTGCCCAGATCTCCAGGGGATGAAGCCTCACCCGCAGATGCAGTTTAGTGTTATAGCCAGAATACTCGTTAAGAGAAGGTACGCAGTGTTGTTTTCTCTTGTTGATAAGATTGCAAGTGCCTAAGCTTTCATTTACAATGATTGACGGTGCACATTTGCTAATATGTCTGTAAAAGTTGATAATTTAAAAAGTCTGTGACTCATGGAATTATCCACTCTCTGGAAGCTGGCATATCATCTCGTCGGGTTCCAAAGTAATTGACTGAGGAACAATAAACTTGACATCTCGTTCTTCAAGAAGGGCAATTATGTTCTCTTGTGCCAATGAGATAAGTGCATCAATCTTAATGGTTACTGCGTGAAAAAGTCGTATAGTAGTGCTGGTAACATTTACAAAACTCTTTATTTTTATGGCAATAAACATGCTGGATCAGTAATTGTTAGGATTTGTGTGTGTGTGTGTGTGTGTGTGTGTGTGTGTGTGTGTGTGTGTGTGTGTGTGTGTTATAAAAAAATCAACAAAATTTATATATATATGTATTTGTGTGTGTGTGTGTGAGTGTGTGTGTGTGAGTGTGTGTATGTGTGCTTGAGAAGGATAATATTCTATTAAAACCACGTACATTTATATATATCCATACATCTGTTTACTTTCTTGAATATGACTTATATGAATATGAATTATTTATAGTCGTATATAAAATGGCGGTAATGTTTAAATTATTACTGCTGTTTACAATTCAATCTAATAAATTTTGAATTTGAGATTGGGGTGGGGCGTGGAGGCTTGTTTTCATATTTAATAAGTTTTTTATGACATTCTAAATAGTTGTCTCGAATAGACAAAAGTAAAAAGTGCAATGAAATAATAAAATTCCGGAAAAAAGGTCAATAAAATGAATTTCAGTGAGTCGAGACATATTTCTATAAGAAATTTGAAAGAAGAAGACAGCAAAGGACTTTTTGACAGCAGCTTTCCCATTTAAATCGATAAATTTCCAACTTTATGAGATTAGACATCCCAAAGCAAGGACATTTATTGCTATTTTCATCTGGCTTGCTTCATGGTTGGAACACGATTTAAAGCTATCGCCGAAAAACTTTCTGGCGCCGCTGACAACGTCATTTATGGTGGAACGCCCATCCGTAATGTTCAGAGCATCAATGTAAAAGAATCTGACTTTTATCAAATCAGGTGACAGGAATAGTTTTATCAAGTCACGTGTCATTAAAAAAAAATTCATCCTTCCTCCGTTTACGGCAACTATTCCAAAATATTTTATGTGCGAATTTCTTTTATCATAAAGCAATAAATATGTCACGGAACATTATATATATATATATATATATATATATATATATATATATATATATATATATATATATATATATATGGCATTCTAACAGTCACCTTGTCTTGTCCGCGGATGTTATATGCTGACTGTATTACCAGGAATCGGTGAAGATCCCCCCTCAAAAAAGGTACCCTGTGTATGACATTCAGCTGGATTTGATGGTGAAGTTCCACTTCTGGAGTATTAGGGAATGTGGAGAACCTCTTTATTGCCATTACTCCAAGGTTCACTCCGACCTGAAGCGATTGTAGATGTCAGGGTCCGATTTTTGGTTCAAATAGATTATTTTACGAATTAATTTAATCCGATAGGAAAACCTGCTATCATATAACTGCGTGCAAAAACTTAAGAAGCTACATAAAAAATGTAAATAGAAAGGTACAATGTACGCAATTCTCTTACCTCTTGGTATGAAATAATCCCTGATGAGTTGACATGCCGTTAAAATCAATCTAATAGTGTTCTTCGAATTATTTTTTTGAAAATTATAAATAACAAATAATTAAGTTCCTAAATTCTGTATTATCAATTTTTTTTTATCTCATTGAGATCATTGTGTTTTGGGTTATATATCAAGTGGAGCAAATCGGAATTATTTTAAAACTTAATCAGTTTAACATGGTATTTTCTTCGTCTTCCGAGGAATGGTGATAAATAATGTGTGTGAAAGATAAAACTATAAATATAATTTTTAAAATATGGTATAAAACTTTCTAATATCATAAAGAATATCATTTTTCCGAGTCTCCTTATTCATTATCCTTTCTTAAAGTCATTTTACGTTCCAATTGTTAGTACTTTCGTAAAGGTCTAAATCACTTTCCAATTAATTTATAAAAGTACATTTTCTCGTTTTGATTGATCCATAGTAAAAGTTTTAACTACTAATAATATCATTTTTGGATATCACTAAGCCCCTTGATAAACTTTTAGTGAAAATCGTGCTCATGTGATTCTGTATGAATATTTCGTGAATCCTTTTCACGAAATTCTGTAATAAATTTCATTTACTTTTAATTATCTTCTTTTGATGAAAATCTATGATCGAGACTATAAGTTTAAACTGCAGTAAAATTGCTTTTTACATTAAAAATTATAGTTCTTAAGTATATTTATTGCTCTATTTCATGTTGAGAAACTGTCAACTCACGAAATGCCATTTTCTATTGATTCATTTCACTTTTAAACATGTTATGCAGATGGGATTTTATGAGTTGATAAATCTTTATTTTTCATTCTCACAATTTTTACCCAAATTCCGCGTTCTTGAGTTTTTTTTAAGTTTTTCACTTACCTCCCACATTCTGGATCAGTTTTTACATATCTTCAGGTTTAGCTCTGTTTTTTAAAGTTATTTGAAATATCTTCAAAGTTTTGGATCAGTTTTTAGTGTTTCATATAACTTCCACATTTTAGGCTTTAAAGAATGTGGTTTCTTAAGTTAATATGTTTATTTTTTATTTTTTCATGATTTTGAATTTATAAACTTCTTTAAAATAAAATATTAAATGTAATGTATACATGTCTTCTTTTCTTTTCAATTTTTTCAAATACTTTTTTTTTGTTTGTTTTTATTTCAAACCCTGGAAAATGAGGCAGGCTAATATATTTCCTGGCAAAGCAGAAGATAAATATTTCTCAGGGTGTCTTTTTTAATTACAAAAATATATAAATGCCAAATATTAAATCTTAAACTGTCAATATATTTTCACTTCACAAATTAACTGCGCCAAATCAGTTTTTTTTCAACGCCTTAAAATAACAATAGACAAGAATAATTTTCCTGTGGTCTGATTAAAATATGAAACGCATAAAAGCTGTTGAGCTAGATCAGCAGCTTATTGGTATTGGAAGGTTTAACGACCATACAGAAAAGACAAATTGTAAACTCATCACTAGTTAGTATTTGGTTTCCAGTCAAATCCACTTTTCTGCGCTTAAAATCATAAGATAAATCATTTTTCGAGATAATCTTGTAATTAAATGGATCCTTTCTCAAGATAAACTTGTAATTAAAGGAATCCTTTCTCGAGATAATATTGTAATTAAATGGATCCTTTCTCGTGATAAACTTGTAATTAAAGGGATCTTTTCTCGAAATAAACTTGTAATTAAATGGATCCATTCTCGAGATAAACTTGTAATTAAATGGATACGAGGTAAAATTGTAATTAAATGGATCCTTTCTCGAGATAATCTTGTAATTAAATGGATCCTTTCTTGAGATAAAATTGTAATTAAATGGATCCTTTCTCGAGATAAAATTGAAATTAAATGACCCACATGGTTTAGGTATTGTATAGTAATAAATATATTTATTTTCCCCAGAATACAACGTTAAATTGCTATATATTTCAGATAGGAAATTGTCTATGGGTTTTACCAAGGATAATCCGACAATTGGATAAGAGGTGTTTTTGCATTGCCAATATGATTCCAACTACCTGAGCAACTCGTTGAAGAGTCTCAACTGAGTTTTAAAATATAAGCTTAAAGTTATACTCCACATAATCTTTTCAGTAAAGAAAAATATCATTGTTTGGATGGATTTGTGAATCCTTCTGATATCCTTGTGACCAATTTTCATTAAATTCTTTTTATCCTAACAATTCTAAATGGGAATAACTGTCAACAATTTTCCTGATGGATACCATTGTTTGGATGGATTTGTGAATCCATCTGATATCCTTGTGACCAATTTTCATTAAATTCTTTTTATCCTAACAATTCTAAATGGGAATAACTGTCAACAATTTTCCTGATGGATATCTATTTTTGCATGTTTGAATATTCATTGGGGTGTTTTCGTTATCTTGGATTTTCATTTTCACTGGATCGGGGTAGAGTTTTTCCTTTCCTCCCCAGAGATTCTCAGACAATGATTTATTCATGCATTTTTACACTGATTCAAGACTAGAGACCAAAGTGAATTCTTACTTAAACTTCCTGATCTTTTTTTTTTTTTAATATTCCAAAACAACGATCGTTTGCTTTTTATTTCTTCCGTTTCTATTTCATTTCGCTCGTGATCTGATGTTTAAAAAAAAGAACAATTCACTTTTGCTCGAATCGAACGAAGGCATTTATTATATGTTGCAAGCAATCAGAAGCGTTTTCATTTAAAAAGAATGGTTTATTGTATCAATTATTTTTCCGATTTTCTTGATTTTTTTTTATCTGTTTGCTACCTTCTTGTGATTATGTCTTTCTCTTTTCCTTCTATTTCTCAACTACTTCTTTCCATCTGTCTACAAACACGTCTACCAATTCTCTTTGATGCTTCTTTTCTTTCTCTTTTTATTTATTTATTTATTATTTTTATTTCTTTTTTTTTTTTACCTTTTCCAAATTCTCTTTTTGTATAGAATCGAGTATTTCTATTTTCATCTTTATTTTATATGAAGCATTCTCAACCAATATTATCCATTTTGATTTATATTTACTTTTATCGTAATTTTTCACTTGGTTTTTACTATTGTTTCATTCAATCCAATTTTCCTTTATTGAATTATTTCCTATTCAATAAGTTTTCACTCAATATTTACAACTGTATCTTTTTATTTCCAAGATTTTTACATCACACAAACTTTTTCCTCCCACCATTTTCCTATTTTAATTCTTCTGTTTCTTTTCACTAATCACTTTTCTTTTCTACAGTGTTACACTAGGATATAGTTTACTGTAAAGTGTCAGCCATCATGCTCTCTGCCTCCGTCTGTCTGTCTGTCTGTCTCTTTCTCTCTATCTCTCTCTCTCTCTCTCTCTCTCTCTCCCTTCATTCTTGGTAAGTCCTCTGAACGCCGTCCGCTGTCTTCACAGAACTGATAAATATAGGTTTTTGCAGGTCTGTTGGATTTCATCGGAGAACATCGCTTATGCGTTCGTCTTTTTTTTTTCTCCGGCAGTGCCCAGGATGTCTTATTTTGATGGTTTTTGTGAGGAGGCGTAAGTGGCCATACAATTGCTATTTGTTGGGTGCTAACCGAGAATTATATGTGTGACATTTAATGGCAATCCCAGTACAACAATCATTGCCAGCCACACGTCATCGTTTCCATGTTGATAAATTTTTATTTAGCTTTCAAATATTTTTTTAATCATGTTAAATAATTTATGTCAGTTATACATTTTTTATTGTCTGCAATTAAAAGATTGAGATAATTTGAAACATGAAGAACCCTGAATCGTGTTCCATCATTGTGTGTCTAGATTCATTGACAAATTGTAATTTGATATTTGCTAGAAGTGAATGTTGTCAAAGTACTTTGCTAAAAGGTTGGTCGTCTTCATTTAAAATCACTTTCTGCTCTGAAAAATTGCAATAACGAATATCATAGACCCACAATCGTCAACGGAATAAAATCCAGACACCGTTAATTACTGCGCGTTTATATGCGATAAATATGAATTCGAGTTGAAAAAATAATTCATTTTTTAATATCTATCTTAAATTTTCAATTCACTCAACATTTTTGCATAAAAGTTTCAGTTACCTTTCCTATTTTGACAAATTCCCATGTTTCTATGAGTTTTTCTATAGCACAGAACATTCCCATTTCAAAACACTTAAAAGAGGAACTTTATACTTTACCTTTACGTTACAGATCCAGCCAAGAAAACAGCGTCTCTCCGAAAGTCTTGTAAAGAAAATGTTCTTTAGAAGTTTTTTTTCTATACTGGCGATAAATAATGGCTATAATATGCACCAGATACAATTAAGTATCGTATTCTTTTTTCACAATCTAATTTTTGGTTGGCGCAGATCAGTTTTCTTTCTCTTCAAAATTTCTGTTGGTTTCACAATTCCCTTACCTAACCGAGAATATTTCTTTTTAAAAGAGGGAGTCCCTGTAGCGTTGTGACAAACATGGTGAACGACGACATCGTAGTGAAGCGAGTTCGAACTCCAGTCGCACTATTATGTTCACTTTCGGACAAATACCCTCGGGGAAATGTATTCCCCTGGATTTAAGTTAAATATTTGGTTCTTGAGTTCTAAGAGACAGAAAGTACCAGTTCCGCCATTTTGAAGGGAAAATGGAAGTAAGAGTTCTACCATCATTATTTGTCAGCAAAAAATTAGTACGACTTCCCCGTTCCCTCTCTCTCTCTCTCTCTCTCTCTCTCTCTATCTATCTATCTATCTATTTATCTCTATCTCTTGAGCTAACATCTTCACTAAAGTCTTGTATCAAATTTATTACAATTACCTCCCTGGGCAATTGTGACAGCATCAGACTGCTTTTTCATCAACTGTGAATAATAAACAAAAATCTTCAAAATACATATTTCAAAGAACATAAATATTTCAAATAAGAAATTACGAAAAGCAGCAATAAGCAAAATATAAATATAATGAAACAATTAAAAAAGAAACAAAATATCCTGGAAAGTGTTTTCAGTTTAACATGAAAGAATCACATAAAAAGATGGGATGAGGAAATAAATTAAACATATTTGCTTGATTGATATCTGTAATTTTCATTTAAAAAATCGAAGGTTCTGGTTTTCGATTTGGCTTTCGTATAATTGATTACGGAACATATAATATTTAAATCAACAGTCCGAATTCTGGAAAGAAAGAAAGAGAACTTATTGTTAATATGAGAACTGTGATGGATTAACAAATTTACTTAATCAAACTGTGGCTCTTATTCTCTTTAATATAATACATAAATCTTGTTTTTTGTTGTTGTTGTTTTTTTAATCCTTAAAACAATGTCTCCCTTTTGAGCTAAAAACATTAAATAGAAACTATTTTAACCTGAATTCACGCTACAGAACTTAATCTCTAAAAGTTTCCAAACGAGGGACATTATCGTATGACTCAGTACTTCTGAATGAATCCTACCAATATTCACCCAATCAAGAATTAAAATGTCACCCCTGATAACTTCGTTCGAGGAATAACGTGTAACATATGAGTGTTCAATGAAAAGTATACCTTTAGCTCACAATCTTAAATTTCAATAATATCCACAGTGAAATTGATATTTTTCTTGCATCTTGTCTTTATTTATCCAATAATTGTTACAATTTTTTCATACTTTTTCAGATTTTGAGGTTGAAGCTTCTACGCTACAATATTTCGTCTCCACCTACAAAGTAAGTTCTCCGAAGAAGATCGAAAAACACCCAACAGCAATTTTTTTCTTATCATCAGAAATAGATAAATCAGATGCTGTCAGATAGAATAAATAATATTAAACATGAGTGAATTGTTTTAAAAGCTGTTTGCAAGAATTTTCCAAAAAATCTTTGAATTTTTGCAAAATAATTTTTAAAAAATGACGATTTTTCATAATAATTCTATCAATCGGTCAAACTCTCTCTCTCTCTATATATATATATATATATATATATATATATATATATTGTGACATAATATCAGTATTTTAACCCCCAGTTTCAGATTTTACAAGCTCATAAGAAAAGAAAAAAGTATCAGTGAGCGAAAATAATTTTTTTTTCGTTTTACAGTTTACGAGTAAAAAAAGAAGTCTTTAGTTAATATCTATCAGCGAGCTAAATATATATAACTTTTTTCTTCCCGATTTCAAACTCTCGCCAAAAGTGAGTTGTGTAGTAAATAGTGTCTGAGGTAAATTCCGTTTTGCTTTTCTCAAGGTCGACAAAAGTCACACCATTATTCAAAGTGCATGCGACTTATGACATCATCAGTAACATACAATCCACGTAAATCAAAAGAGTACGCTGATGAAAATCAAACAGGTGACCAACAAAAGATTCCGGCAAATTGTAAGTCCACGACACAGAATTCCAGCGACGAGCAGCTGGATATGTGGATTTATGTCTTCAAGAAGAAGGAATAGAATAGGAAGAATAATACCGTTTTCGTGTTAAAGAAAAAAAAACAACGGATTAAAAAAAATTCCCTCAACTTATCGAATAATCAGCTCACACACAAAAAAAAACCCAACAAAATATCAAATTCTGGTATTCCGCTGAATTCCTAAATTGTTATAACCCAAATCAAGAATCATTACCTGATGTCTACCACTGAGAAAAAGTCATAAGGATACCACCCGAGTTTATCCTAGAGGAAGGTCCTGTAGCATCCACCCTGAATGAAAGCTTAGAATACTTTCGTCTTGTACCCATTCAAACATTGTAAGCGTTCGCAAATGACTTGAATTCATTTTGTCGACGTTCATCAACGAAAATAACTTTCTTAGAGATTGAACTCTGTCCGACGAAATTTTGGGTTACACTTCAAATTCATTCCTTCAAAATATTGTAAATTAATCCTTTTTTGTTGTTGTTTTGTTTTCTCATAAACTGATATTGTTTGTATAAATGTATTCTTCGCTCGCTAAATGTATTCTTCGCTACTAATATATATTAGGTTTGGTTTCTTTGTTTAATGGCATATCAACCTTTGTAGGTTATTTAATGCCAAAGCCATTCTCCTAGAAAAACAGTAGTGTTACTATTTAACCCATAGCTGGGAGGAAAAGAGGGTTCATACCTTTCCCAAGGGTATTTGCCCGAAAGTGAATGTAATAGCGCGACTGGAGTACAAACTCCCGTGCTACGATTCTGCAGGCCATCGATTTAACTATTACACCACGAGGAGGACACCCTCTAATATATATTAGTATTCCTTTCCCTCATTTAGTTCTGTTCTTTTGCTCAAGATTTTCTTTCCTTTATTTATGTAAATAAACCTTGTTATATTTAAATCCGGCACCAATGTTTTTTTATTCTTCTTGTTACGTAACAGTTTTCGCCGTCACAACGAACATGCGCGTTTTACTATATATATATATATATATATATATATCTTTGATTGAAGATAAGGCTTATGTATAGTCATAGAGAATTATTATATAAAATGTGTGCGTTTTGCTGAAATTTTATGTCAATACTTATCATAGATTTTTTGTATCGATGTAATATTTATTTTCCTAAAATGTTATGTAAAATATACAAGAAAAGTTTCGCTTATACAACTGTCGTTAGCATATATGCATCAATAGTTCATCGGATTTGACTTTTTATCAAAATATCTTTGGAAAAACATTCTAATATACTATTTAGCAAAATGGCTTAATCAAAAGTGTGTGATGGCTAGCGTGATCAAAGGACACGTTGTTCATATTCGCTAAAATGGTATTATTAAAGTTACACGTCATAAATCATGAGACTAATTAAAAACAGGTCCCGCTGATGTGGATTTAACCATGAAATGCACGTATAATGTAACTTGTAAGTATTAAAAAAACATCGGTATTCACACTCATGGGGAATATTCGTATGGTATTTGCTAGTTGCTGTATTTCGAGCATCAACCATTTTATTAGAAGTTTCTTGACCCAATTTCGTTAGAGGAATTGATACAACAAATTTTGATACAAGAAATTTTGTATCTGCTTTGTCTTTCTAACCAATAATTTTGATAAAATGAAAACTATCTACCACAGAAAATGAATTTCCCTTCATTTTTTTTACTACTACCGGTAGACAGATCACCGACCCTTTCAATGATCATCAACATAAATATATTACACGGTCGTTGCAATAAAAATATATTACACGGCCATTGCAATAAAAAATATATTACATGACTGTTGCAATGAAAACTTAATTCAAAATAAACCACCTGAATACCATACCGAGTTCAACCTTCTCATTCAAAATAATTAAACTAGCTGAAAATTTCTCGTTAGATTATAACAATATACAGCCATAATTTTATCTGTCCATAACTTTAATAAATTTATACTTATGAAGAATATTCCAATTTTGATGGAAAAGTGAAACTAATAAAAAATGTTCATAAAGTTTGTTTTTTAACTGTAAATGTTTATACAAAACAAATATATTAAATTCTACAATAGAAAATGCTTCAACATACAAATAGTTTCATTGCTTTGATTGGGAAATCACAATTCTTTTCTTATTTGTGTCTCTTACAGATTTAATAATCATTTCAGTTAGAAATTGGTATTTCAATATAAACTTTGACCTTTTCCTTTCAGAAGTGACATATGATCCCAAAATGTCCCTAAATCAACATCCAAAATAAAACGTCAATTCTGGCAACCTGCGTGTAATGTCACATTTTGACACAGGTACTATTGATCAGAATATTTTGTAACCAACTTTTATCCAATAAAATTCAGTTTTATCTCCTACTAAACAAAAGTTATTAAATCCGAAATAAATCATGAATTTATATCAATGTCGCTATAAAAATTTTAATTTTGTTATCGCACTGAATATTGTGAAATCATGAATAATTTATTTTTAAAATTTTATTTGACACTGACAATCGATTAACTGGTAAATTTGAAGAGGAAAATTCCATTAAATCGCTGTGGTTACGGCAAATTGATCATTTGTGGTTGATAAGTTATAAAAGAATCATAATTATAATATATATAATAAATTCTTTTTTTGTTAATGATCAATGAAAGTTGGTTTTCTTTTGTTTTTATAATACATAGAAGAAAACAAAAATAAACTCCATTTTCTATCATTTTCTCTCTTTTCAGTTGTTTATTTACGGTTTTCTTTTTTCTTATTTATTTATTCATATCA
Organism: Sepioteuthis lessoniana; assembly: GCA_963585895.1. Classification (NCBI taxonomy): domain Eukaryota; kingdom Metazoa; phylum Mollusca; class Cephalopoda; order Myopsida; family Loliginidae; genus Sepioteuthis; species Sepioteuthis lessoniana. The sequence continues at coordinate 74,821,863 of OY757937.1, forward strand.
GTAAGTAATTACTTTACTTACACTGCTGGATTTATTCATTTAAATAAGTAATAACTTTATTTAGACTGTGTAATATAATGGCCGAGGGATTTCGGTTCATGTCTTTGCGTTTAGTGAGGCTGAGGGCCTTTCGGCTCAGCACATGAGTTGGTTAGGTGCAACCTTGATGCAGGTGGTAACGCGCGTGCGGGCGGACGTGTCACTCAGAGATGTCACAATAGCCCAAGACGAAGTGGGATGACAGGGTGCGAGTGACGTCACGCACCGGAAACGCGCGGAGGTTTTGGGGAATTTGAAGAAAAGTCAGAGAGTTGAAACTAGAAACCGAACGAAGAGGTTCGACTTTTGGGGCTCGCAGAGGCGAGACGAATTTGCACGCCATGGGTGCCGCACGAAATAGAGGCCAGATGAAGAAGCCAGCATAAAAAGATTGTGTCTCTCTCCTTATGTCGAAACCTTTGACTCAAAAGTAATAAAATGGTTTCGTACCCGAACAAAGAAGTCGTCACGTGTTCTCGAATTTCGAGATTCATGTGTTCTAAGTTTTCTATATGTGGTCATGAACATTCGATGTCCATTTCACCCGTTTAGCGCATAGCTACATCATGGATATACTACACTTTATAGGATTTATTCATTTGAATATTGGATAATTCTTGGTAAATTATTATCACGGATTATTCTCTTTCAAATTATCTCGCATAATGACTAATTTCGTGAGTATTTCATGTTTTTTTGGGGGGAGGGGGCTTTTGGGAGGGGTTACTTTTTGGGGTGGCTTTCTTAAGGGGAGGGGGGGCTTTTGCATTCTTAGTAAATTTCAACAATTAATTAATTTCTACTTATCTAATTCCTTCCAGCTACATTTGTTATCATAAAAAAAAAGATTCATAAAATAAATTAATCAAAAACCTAAAAATAAATTTCATGGTAAAAATATTTTTTTGATTTATTGAAACAATATTATTCGCTGTAACGTTTATACATTCATATAATTTGTTTTTTTAATTTCCCGAATATTCATTATCTTAATTTTTCGATTTTAATGCAACTATCTTTAACCAGTTTAAATTCTTAAATAAAAATGAATAGAACAGAACGTTTGTAGATATATTTAAGTAAAGGTGGCAACCGTAGTCGAGGGCGACCAGAAGGCTCCCTTTTCAATAGCTACTACACCGAGGTTTAGGGGAGGGCGCTACTCTTTTCCCTGGATTGCTCCATTTTACCCTTAATATGTATATCGCTGAGTGTTATGCAAGGAGGTATCACTTACCATTTTTAAAGTCTTTGGTATGACGCGACCTAGGATTGAACCCAGGTCTTCCGGACCATTGCCGGACACTCTATCCACTAGGCCAATGAGCCAGTTATAGATATATTTAGAATGTTTAGTTATTATCTTTAGTTCATGGAAAACTTAATTCATAGAGATCATATTTGATATAAAGTTTTTAGAAAGTTTTAAAATTGTTTTTTAAACTAGATAAACTATTGATAAAATTAATTAAAATATCTTTTATGACACAATCTTAAGTTTTCGCTTAAAAGACAAACAAGATAATCGTATATTTTTTTTAGTTTTACAGAATATTTAATTTTCTGATTTAAGTAAAACACACTGAATTATGTTGCCTTTTCAAATCTATAACTTCAAATAACTTTAATTGCAATACATGTGTTACAATACTTCATTCCACAAATAGTTTATGATAAATACAAACTAAATACACACCCCTCCGTGAACGGGGGAGTTGAATAAGTTGGGTGTGTTTTATACCTGCCGAGGAGTCAGAACCATCCCACCAAAAAAGTGGTATCCTGGCTATGACACTAATCTGCATCTAGTGGTCAAGCTCCATTTTTAGAGGTTTGGGGAGAGTGGAGTGTCACTTCGTTGCCATTACTCCCAGGTCAACTCTAAACTAAAGTGGTAGTACCAGTTAGAATAATTTCTATGGGTCAAATATATTTGTTTGCGAATTATTTGTATTTCATCAGAATACTTGATATCATATAACCATGTGCAAAAAAACTCTCTTTTGAAACTACACAAAAATTTAAATACAAATGTACGATGTACCCTATTCTCCAATCTCAGGGCATAAAATGACCCCAGATGGTTTCATATGCCGTCAAAGTGAATCAATCAACAAAATAAGCAATTCAGATGTTTTAATCGGCTTTATTCTTTATTAACCAGGAAAATATGCATACTATTCCCTTTACCTTTTCTTTTCTTTTCTTTTTTTTCTTTTTTCTTTTTTTGGGTTATAAAAATGTTTTTCTGTGTTTGGTCTAAAGTGTTATAGCTTTTTTTTTTTTTTTTTTTTTTTTTTGAACGAAGATTATCAGATTTGTTCCAATTGAACATTTTTAATCATTTTTAATCCTGTCGTAATATTTGCTCTCTTGTTTTGAAATCAAAATCGTTTGCATTAAATGTTTGTGTTTCCCGCCAAAGTCGGAGTTCGCGAAGATACCTCAAAAACTGGTGTTGGGGGTTGACAATCCTCCATATAAAATTTACCTGCTGTAAAAGGATTTTTTTTCTGCATATAACTAAGTGATTTCACAATATGACATTAAATTATATGCTGGAAAATAGCATGTGCCAAGTTGAAACATCACAGTGACAATCAAAAAGAAAAATATTAAAAGATTTTTATTCGAATCAAATTGCTTTATGATTAAGTTAAAACAAATATCTTAGTAGATATTTTATTCTTCCTTTGGATTTCACTTATCAGAAAGGAAAAGTTACTCATTTTGCATAGAATAAATAATATTTACATCAAATATAATGAAAAAGAACGATGTCGAAGATATTAATACATTTTTTAAGTTCATCCATGTCCAGGTTTTATAGTTGATTTGAATTCAGAGTTTTCCTTCTCCTAACCTGGTTGTTATACCGAGGTTAAAGAACTCAGTCTGCCAGACTATTTATCCAAAACTGAAGGGAAAATAGCTGGTTTCGTACCTTTCCTAAGAGTATAAGTGGTATGTGAAATACAAACAGCCTCGTCCAGGATTTGAACTAGGATAGCTGAGTCTATTTCCTACGACGACACCCGTTTCACCACGAGCACTTTCCAACCAAAACCACCAGAATTTTATTATTTCTTTTATTTCATCTTACAATGTTACTCATTTTGTGTTGAAGAAATAATACTCATATCAAATATAAAAAAAACTGTCGGAGATGTAATATTTATGCGGAATATTTATGTAACCTTGCAAAATGTGCTATTGATCGTGGGAAAACCTTTTAATTAATAAAGCGCTTTTTTCCATAGATTTATAATATTTAATAAAATTCCATTAATCTAACATCCTTACTTTACAATCAACCATCCGTATCTAATGGCATTTTTATAAAGATGATCAACACATTGATTTGTTTTAAGATAGTAAAATACATTTGCCTGTCCGAACGCTTTCACCAACTGACAGCCAGAAACATCCGGACGCTCAAAGCTATAGTTTTCTACTGTTTAAAACAACTTCATTCGTTAATTTTATATGATAAACAAAAAAAAACTGTTAAAAATACAAATTACTCGTGTATTATATTGCGTGTATGTTCAACTGTGTGTTTGGAAAGAATCTGTGGGTGGAGATATTCGCAATTCTAGAGCATAGTTGCTTCTAAAATTTATAATATAATTATAACAGGCTTACAAGATAGGCAGAAAAATTGCGCAAGCATAAATTTTTAATTGATTTAGTTCTAATTCAATTTGAGCAACTCGTTAGTATGTATTTACTAAAGTAAGCTTAATGTGCAATTTTGAGCCAGAAAATTCGTTTGGAAAAGAAAGCTGGATTTTTATAAATACAGTTAGTTTTGATTTTTAACTTGGATCTTCACAAGCCATGAATATCTATATCACTTCTATTTCCTGCATTTGTCGAGAATAAAAATCATAGTATCTCAATAAGGCGAGACAGTATCACCCATAAATCAATACTTTCAAAATACAATTTTATAAAAATATAATTTTCTAAACCAAGATTCATTACCATTGGTCCTAAAACTGGTAGTGTGACTAAAGCAAGAATATCTGGGCGGTGCCTATTTCTCTCCAGGTGAATAACTGATTTAAGTTAAGAATTTTCCTCCTCCTAACTCAGGTTACCATACCGAGGTTAGAGACCCAAGCTTGCCCTTCTATTTACCTAAAGCTGGAGGGATAATATTTGGATTCCTAACTTTCTCAAGGATATTAGCGCTATGCGAAATGCAGTCAGCCACGTTCAGTATTTGAACGCGAGGGCCCTAATCCATTTCCTACAATGATAGCCATTTTGCCACAAGTGTCTCCAAACAAAAACTTTATTATTTTTAGTTGAATACTATACAATGAAAGCTGATATTATTAGGTATTATTAATTACCAGACTCTACTGTATTGAAGCTCGGTAACCAAAAATAAAATTCCATAAGAATATATGGGTGATGTATATATTTTGGTTCTGTTACATATTCTTATTTTGGTTTCAATGCTGTGGAGTTTGGAAATATATAATACCTAATAATATCCATTTGGATTCCACTAGAAAAGATAAAATCCCGACGTATTTGGTTTAGAGGAAAATTAATTTTTATTTGAATAAAATTTGTTTATCTAATTATGGTGATATGATACAAAGCCACACTAAATTCACTTTATATGTGCCGATGTCACATCAAACACTTCAACTATTAAATCAGTCGACCAACTTTAAAAAATCCTAGAATCATCTTCGAAATGGTACTTTTTAATTTTATTAAATCAATATGGCTGTTTCAAGTTCCGCCTGTAAATCATTGGAGAGGTTTGAGAATTAAAAAGACAGCAATATCATTTTCTAGATGTTTAAACGACATATTTTGATATTCGCTACTGCGAAGATAATTGGATATTATTGATTTTAGAAAAAAATTAATTTGCTGCAAAATGAAATGATATACTTAATGGTTTTATCCTGAACTGGTTCTTGATAAATTTTCAAGAACCTCGACGGTCTAGAATACCAAAGCCTCTTCATCATTCTACTGATAATTCTGAAGTGGTTTGCTATCAGGCGACATTTTTCTTGAAAGATTATTTTTTTTTAATTGTTTAGTTTCAATACTTTTACTTTATAAAGTAGAATTAGTTATCATGCATTGTTTTCTGTCTCTTCAATTGTCTTTTCTTCAACAGCGTCTCAGGCGGTTGTTTCGATAAGAGTTTTTATTCAAGTTCAGACCGGAATTGATTTACGAATTTTATAGAAAACCTCAACTGGTGCAAAAAAAAAAATTCAAAGTTTACATGATGGTGCCATCCCTTGTGTGTAATTCATCCAGGATTATTCACTTAATTCCTATATAAATATTTCATTTGTTATTCAGATTTCCCGTTATCAATCCTTCTTTGAAATGATTGATAATAAAATAAGGAATTTGTGTCATCTCTGTTGGACTTTTAAATGGATACAGATGAACTGGGTTTTCTGGAACCCATCCCAATAGTTAAAATGGATAGCAACCTACTGACTTTGTTAGGCACTCCTCGACCATTTAACAATGACAACTAATGAGTCTTTTTTTTTGCTTTTAGCGAAGGACACTTCATTATTTTTTCTACAATTTTGTTTCTTTTCAATCAACTGAACAAAATCACATTAATCATCACACTAATAGCAAATTTTATTTGCACTGAAATTCTTGAGTGTTGGTTTAAGAACAACTCAGAAAGAAAATTTGAGAATCTCAAAGGTATATATATATATATATATATATATATATATATATATATATATATATATATATTGATGACAAAATTGATGACTTTCTGTCCTTCTTGAAAGAAACAGAGTTGTACCAAGGGGGCCAGGTTTTAATAGCAAAGGCACATCATATAACCTGGGATTCATACCGAAATTGCTGCACTTTTTTGGCCCACTCTCTAGAAGTGGTTGGGGGAAGGGGTAGGAGTAACCTTAGATATGATATAAGGAGTGATTCAATATCACTGGCAACCATTTCATGTGAAAGATTGACCCTGAAAACATGAGGAAAAATGCAAGATTTATTGGTTTATCATGAAAACTGACCGAGTTAGTGTTTTAAAACGTAATGGAAAATGACTTGTATGTCAAAAATGTTTAACTTCGAAATTTGAAACTTTCCCATACTACAATCTTGTCCAACTTTTAGTATGATGTAGAGTAGACCCAACCTGACATAAAACCATAAAAAAAACAAAATGTTGCAATTTTTGTGTCATTTGGTGCATTGACCCGTCTCTACCGTGGAAGCAAGTGGACATACACGTTTCTTTATTCTCTCCGTTCAGTTTGTGACGCCGTGGAAGCAAGTGGACATACACGTTTCTTTATTCTCTCCGTTCAGTCTCTATGGCTTTGTAATCAGGAAGGAATGGATAATAGATGCAACGTGCGGTATAGCTTCTTCGTTCTTCTATAAACAGGACTCTTTTGGTATTTTTATTAGTTCCTCGTTCTCTGTTCATGCAAAAGTTTGTCTTCCCACACCCAAGCCACCAGAAGAAGAAGAAAAAGACAAAATCAAGAAATCCTTCAACTTCTATTGGGATTCGTAGAACACCCCACTGCTACTTTAGCTCTCTCCCATCACCACTTAGATGCAAAATCACTTGTGATTTCTACAAGATTCAGTTCAGAGTACTACATCAAGCATATCTTTTTACATCTCGCTCACTGGAAGAAATCTTCAACTCTCTTAACTCATCTTTCTTCGAACTGCTGGCTGTTTTGATAACTTATCTATTTGCACCCGGAGACCATTCACTCACAACGTTAGAATGGACAAGTGGAGAAATTTTTCATCAAAGTATTCTGGAATCATAAAAGAGTCTGATGATACATAGACACACTCCTATTTTATAAATTTGCTTGTGCTTGTTTGATGAAATATTTTTTTTTTTTTTTGTATTTTAAGTTCCTGTGCGAATGTTTATGAGTAAACCTGTATATGTGAGAAAATGTGCGTAGAATACAATTACATTTAACTGATTTTCATATCCCCTTAACTTAAGAGACAATAGTCTCGTTCATCATCATCATCGTATCGCGCTGGTAGCACGGATATCCCTGACCCTCTCTCGCCACTCCTCCCTATCGTTCATCGCCCTAGGTAGGTCTTCAGGACAACATCCCGTATCCTCACATAGCTGCTGAATGTACGTTCGTGCTGGTCGTCCTGCTTTTGCGCGGCCATGTGTGGGGATCCATAAGAGTACATCTCTTATGAGTTCATCTCTGCTTCTCCAGCAGTGTTCTGCATGTCTGGTTCGTCTAACTTGAATAGTTTTCGTAATAGGGTGGCCGTACAGTTGGTGTCTTGTGGGGTGTCGCTGCCAGGACTTGTTCAGGATTGCACGCAGCATTCTTGTGTAATTGCCATCTAGATTCTTCTCCAGCCGTTTTGTTAGCGTCCATGTAGTGCATCCATATAGCAGTATCGATGTGACCGCAGCCTGGAAGAAACTGCGTTTCATTTTATCGGTTAGGTCTGATTTCCATATAATCGATAGCCTATTGATAGCTGTCCATGCTTTCGTTAGCCTCGTTTCGATGTCCTTTTCGGTTGATTCGACGCTGCTTCCTAGGTACGTGAATTTGTCTACTAGTTTAAGAGGGGTTCCTTCTAGAGTGGAGATGTCCCCCGTTTGGTTATAGCACATATATTCCGTTTTGTGTGCATTAACATAGAGGCCTATGCTTGCTGCTGCTCGTTCCAGACTATGCAGAAGTGTTTCGGCTTGGTCAGGTGTATTTGCCAGTATCGCTATGTCATCGGCGTAGTCGGCGTCGGTAATTGTTGTTGCGGGGTATCTTCTGCTTCTTTTCTTCGTCAGTTCGAAGCCATTCTCTTTGATTTTGTCAATCGATGTTCTAAGTACGTAGTCTAGACAAATGATAAAGAGGTACGGGGCCAGCGTGTCCCCTTAAGATGAAGATAAAAGTCTGGGGATATACGTAGATGCACACTTATAGTAATGGTTATAGTAATAGGGAATAGAATCGGCTTACTGAATTCAAATCATGGACAAAACTGTGGGTTTTTTTGTGTCAATTCCCTTAGGAAATGCATGAGCCCATCTGTTGTTTTTCTCGCTCTGGGCGAATTGTAGGATAAACTGATTTCTTTTGTTTAGAATAAGAATTCAAACCACCTGTCCTCCGCTTAAGAATGATCTTGAATCACACCGTGTTTCTAGTGGAGATGTTAGATGAATACATACACCTGTGTATAATAATCAAATAACTGGTTATGCGAATACAGAATAATGGTTGGAGTAGGAACCGCTAAATATCCTTTATTTCCACGTCGGAGAAACATTCTAATAGCATGCACACGTTAGTTACCAAGGTAGAACTTTGGTGCAACGTTGAATTGAAATCAGTCGTAAGAATGGTGACCAGATGTTCATGCTTGATGTAAGTTCAGCAATAAAAAACACATCGATTATTCATGAGAGAGCTACAAAAAGTTGTGAAAGAGTTATTTAAAATAAGAGACGACAGCTGATTGTGACTTAAATGCTATCTGATTTCGTGTTCGAGTCAGGAAAACTGCGAACGATATTCGTTTGATTCTTATATGCGCCAAGGTTAATAGAAGAAAAACTGTAAATCAATTAACTAAAGATTCATACGGACGACCAAGCTTGCCCAAACACATGCAAGTTCTTTCATGTTTATTCTACCCATACGTATATATCTACCAACATATCTGTGTGCGTGGGGATGCCTCTGTATGTGTGTGTGTGTGTATGTGTGTGTTCATAAACACAAAATGCTTAAGAAAATCAATACAAAAAGTATAGCAGATATATTCATATTTACTATTACTGTTACAAACACATTTGCAGCAAATTGTGTGCGTAAAAACTCGCAGGCAAATGAGTATCTCTTTAACCCCTCTCTCTCTCTCTCTCTCTCTCTCTCTCTCTCTCTCTCTCTCTCTCTCTCTCTCTCTATTAGTCTCTCCCACTCTTTCTCTTTGTCTCTCTCATACACACGGACGTGCACACACACACATATATATACATGTGTTACTGCGCATGCTCATACATACAAACATATGAATACACTGCAACAGATAGATACATACATATGAATATACTAAGATAGATAGATAGATAAAGAGAGAGAGAGAGAGAGAGAGATAACTTTGCATAGAATTTTTTAATCCCAACGTACCGCTTGACTAAAAGTCAGTATTTTAACTTGTCTTCCAAGTTCAAACGAACACTCTAAGTAATGAAGACCCCACTAATCTCAAACAATAAACAACCTTATCAAATACACAAGAAAAATTTAACATCCATAGTTTCTGTTTTAAAAACATCCAAAACAACTTGCTGCTGACTGCTTCGTCAAAATATTCAGGGATTGGTCTTTAACTGTCCGAATATCTTTAATTTTTCTTATCAAAATGTAAAAATTTTCATTTTTTTCTTTCTGTTTCTTTTGTCTCAAAGTCTGTTCTTGGACGAATGTCGATTCTCCATATTCTTGCTCATTGCTCCATCATCTTACCTACTTCACTTTTTCACTGAGAATGATAAACTCGAAGATGTCATTACTTGTGTGCACACTCTTTTACTCATCTTCAGACGTCTGTTAATTAACTGACCGCACAAACCGGGAGCTAGCCCTTTGACATGCTGATGAAAAAATACAGCCTCACATTCCTTCATCGACGAGTCTCAACTGCATCAGGTTAATCAATTAGAAGGCGAAAATCTGAAAATCTTATTCAAACTTCCAAATTCTTAGTCTTCAATATTTTTATTAGAATTACAAAATAATCAATTTTTTTCTTCCCGTTTCTTCTTGTCTACACTCCCAGATCGTTCTCAAATTTTATAACCATTAGTAAGCAACTTGAATAAACAATAAATACACTTCCACCAAGATTTCAACGTCTATAGCGTCCGCCGCATGTCTTGGATGTGTGAGGCATTACCGATTTGGACACAGAAACCCATCTGCTTGCAAATTTCAAATTTATTCTTATACTGCCGTATAACATTAAAGCCTGAAAAATCTCTACAAAACTACAGATCGATTTATATGGCTGGGCTAACAATCTAATTTTTTTCACAGAATTATAAACCACTGCAATACTCAACAATCGATATAGACCACTTACCCTAACTCCAGCAAACTGCCACAGACATTTTCAACTGAAACGTGAGTTTGGTGAACATATTTAACAAATTAGCACAAGAGATTAACATAAAAATAAAAGTGTAATAGAAATAAAGTTGTATATTAACGCTATATCAAATGACGTTTCCAATAAGAGATGCACTGACTGTAAACACTTAGCGGAACATTAGAGCACCCAGGCAACCATTCAGACAACTGAAGGTTATTTGATAATAAATAGCCTGCTAAAAAATTTGACCTTGACTTATACGCCAGATCGACTTGAACGTCGTAGTCAAATTCTTTCCGAACAAATGTTTATATCCAATAAATTTCCAAGGATATAGCGTTTGAGTTCATACACCATTGTTTCTTCTTTTCCAATGTGTTGTAAAAGCTGTAATAAGAAATAAAATAAGATTATAAAAACAACAGAAAAATTAATAATTACATCGTTTCATCAAAGAAATTCAAACAGCCTGAAACTGTTATGTCTGCTGCAGTTAAATGAAAACAATATTCCGAGGAGAAAATCTGTTGAAGAAGAATGTAGCTATATGACTAAATAAGAATTTCGCCCGTTAATTGGTCTCCATGATAAAGTAATGTCCCTCTGAAGGATATGAGATGAGAGGTCGAATTTTGTTGACGGCAATATCTTTATTTTAATCCAATTATTTATTCAATGAAAATAAAATATAAAACGAATTTTTTGATCGAACACAAGTAAAATATAAAAAACCAAGGCCAAATTCCCTGGACACCCAAACAATTGCTGGAGAGTTTCAGAAGTGCCTCTCCATAAATAAATGTGTCCAATTCATAGAAGAATTACTTCTCGTAAGTAAAATACGTAAATGTATGTCATTGTCGTCAGTGTTATCTGGAAGCTGATCATGGTTTCAAGACTCTTACATTGATTTTATTTTCTTTACATTTGATAACAATTCTATTGGGCTGAAAAATTCAAAAAAGACAAACAGGTTTTTGTGCTTTTGGTTTACGTCGTTTTCTGTAAAATTTAAATAGATAGATAGATAGATAGATAGATAGATAGATAGATAGATAGAATATTGAATTTTGAAATAATCACATCTGAAAAACTTTCTATACCAGTTCTTTATACACATTACACAATGATTCTCCAATATTTTCTCATGAAACGCTCTTATCGACCACTTCTTGTTACGTCTTTTTTCAAAAATCATTTTCCTTTTGCTTGCTTCTCCCATTTAGGTGCCTTGTGTGGAGTAATGGTTGATTGGTTGGTTGGTTTTATGAATTTGACTAGTCTAAATTGCTACGTTCAAGTCTATCTGGCATATATGTCAATCTCAAAATTTTTAGCTGGCTATTTATTATTAAATAACCTTTAGTTGTCTGAGTGGCTGGCTGCCTGCGTGCTCCAATGTTCCGCTCGGTCTTTAAAAAAACAACAACGAAATGTCTTCCTGTAACTAGTAATAATAATCATTTGTAAAAAAAGATTATAATTTAAAGCAACTATATTTACACAAATGATTTGAACCCAGTTTGATAATTTCAAGTATTTTGTACATTCATCAGAGATCTAAAACTGGGATCTTTACCACTGAATGCAGTTTTGTTTCATACCCAATACACCATATCAGGTGGAATTTCAGTAGATGATGTGGTCGGTGTAATCTAGGCTCAACCGACAGGACAGGTAGTGTAATGGTTGACGAGATACTAGATGTGAGTCAGATTCTCTGTAGGAACCCCATACTTCTGGCCTTGTGCCAAACCAAACTAAATTTTGTAAGTGACTGCTTCCGTTTTTCTGTCCTTCTCTGTGTTGCCACCTACATAAGAAATATGGCGAACTTAAATTTGTAGATTTTAACCAAATTTCTTGGTTTCCACTTTCCACGCTTGATTAACTTTAACCAACTCTTCTTATTTTTCCATCTTGTCGCCATAAACCATGAAAATATTCTTTTAAGAAATATTTATATCTAATTGCTCCTCTATTCGAAAATCTCTACTTAAAATTTAACCCTCTAATCACTTTGCTTAAATTAACATTATTTTGTTTTTTCTTTCTGTTTTCTTTCTTTTTATTTTTTTCTTTCTTTCTCTTCTATAACGTTTCTCGCTTCTTTCTTTCGTTTTTCTGCGCTTATTTTTGTTCTTTTTTCTTTAATTTTTCAATAGCTATCTCTTTTTGGATTTTTCTAAATCCTTTTTAAATGGAAGTTGGTTCCCAAAAGATAAAATACGACAAAAACGAAAGCTTAATGAGCATGAAAGATAGTTTCAACGTTTTAGCCTCAGTAATTCACCATGACATTCAGTTCTTTTTATTTATTTTCATTGATTTTTTTTAAAATAGAAACAGCTTCCTATTTCGGCAGCATTGATAATGTTACTTTTTTTTCGCTTTAATTCTTATTTCCACTCTTTTTTTATAACTTGGGGCAAAAACATGTTTCTTAACACGTGTTTCAAAGTAATTAATTAATTTCAGTCATTTAGCAAAAATTTAGGATTGTAAATTAACTATCAAGAAAAGTTTTACCTACGTGGAATCCCCAATGCTCACAATACCGACTTTTCTCTTACCATTTCACACCTTTACGAAATAATAAGAATCTGATTCTACTTCTAATCAAGAACCCATAATGTTAACTTCTGCGATACCCATAATACTTGAACTTTGTCTTGGAGCACCTTACATTATGGAATTGTTAGCGAGTTAGGACTTAGAGTATAACAAGTGATTTCGTTTCTCCTTGGATGTCCTGTAATAATGGCCTTATGTAAAATTGAACCAAGCTTAGTAAACGATTAAATCTGTTTTATCATATTTACCAACCCCTCCGCTTGGGCAGGATATGACACAAGGTCAATTTTTAAGCGGAGTTTAACAGGTTTCAATTCAGAGTTTTCCTTCTCCTAGACTAGTTGCCCCATCAAGGCTGAAGAACCTAGTCTGCCCTACTATTTATCCATAGCCGGAGGGAGAATAAATGGATTCATACCTTTCCCAAAGGTATTAGTGCTATGGGAAATGCAATAAGTCTCGTCCAGGATTTGAACTCGTGTTGCCGTGTCCATTTCCGACGACGATAACCATTACACCACGGGCAAAAATGTAAAAATAAAAAGTAATTTGCATTTTTTAGTTAGGGAATGAGAAACAATATGAATGCGGTAATAATGTTTGTGCTTTGTAGTTTCTGAGAAAACAATAAAATGATCTTTATGTTATGTTTTATCATCAAAGAAAATGATAATATGTGACACATTTTGGTGACAGTGGGTCTATACAAGCGTAGTCTAATCCAGAGTTGCTCCAAAGTTCCGAGCGGTTGCCCACCTTTAAAATCAGCCTTCGAATTTCCGGTTTTTTTTTTTATTTTGGCTAGAACAGCTGTTATTAGCACCTGTAAAAAAATCAGTAATAACCTCAAATCAAGCCACACACACACACACACACACACACACAAAGACATAGTTTTTGAAATTTCTCCTTTGACTTCGTAAATTTCCATCCTCATTACAATTGGACAAGGTGCAATTAAACGATATTACAATTATGAAAAATTATAATGGATAGAAAAAATGTCTCTTCTTTTCAGAAATTATACTTCCTTTAGGTCTAATTTCTTGCTTTTCAATCCATTTGCTCTTGCCCAATCGGCTTGGGCTGTAGAATACACCGACTGCACTTCTGCAGAAGGGTAAGACCCCCCCCCACCACCAACGAATGTCCTGCATATGATACTGAATAAGAATATTTTACACAGTTGTTGGACCAATCCGTCGTGAATAAACGTACATTTTTTAAACCAGAATCCATGTATGCTATCATTGCCAGGCGTTTTTCAATTTGGCACTTTCTTAAGTGTTGCTCTTAACGAGTCCGGGTGTATGTTCGCCTCGAGGGCCTTCTGATTTTTTTTCCGCGTTATTTATCCATTCAACATTTCTGTTATATTTTCGTGTCCATATTTTACTCCAAAATTGTTTTGTTTCTTTTGCATCAGCTTATTATTATTATATTATTATTGCTGTTGTTGTTGTATCAACTGATGATTTTTCATTCCTCAGGTTTTTAGTAGTCATCAAAATATTCTCACCAATTTAGTACTCACCAAAGTATTCTAACCAGTTTAGTACTCACCAAAGTATTCTAACTAATTTAGTAGAACTATGATTTGGATGACGTTGATTCTTCCTCCGATTTCGAGTTTCCCCAGTCATAGAGACGCTTTTTAGGACTGTTCTCAGGACACGCGCTACAATTGATATCATCGTTACTTTCATGTTCCACAATCTTTTCATCGATCTGGAAAGATCTAAAGTTTAAATCAGTAGAAATGAATTAAAGTCACCAGTTATGATATTTTTCATTATTAAAGCTTTTGCACCACACCATATTTAGCAACTCATTAGGGAAATCCAATGCATAGAAAGTTCGATTCACAAAGTATGATAATCTCAAGAGTACGTTTGATAGTAGACAAAACGCATTAACTTTGCTCAACGATTCGTCATACCAAAATATGAAACAAAAATTTCCTGATATCAGAAGTAACAAATGTCTATCATCAATAAAAAATAAAAATAACAAACAAACAAACCAAAAAAAAACGGCGTTTCTATGAGGCATTTTCTCATAACTGAAAATTGATTGAAGACCCATTTACGCTAATCAATATTTAGCGGCTTGTGACATTCTTTTTGTCATCGTCTTAATGGGGGCATTTTTATAATTTTCATCCAATAACCTTTGTCTATTCTCTATAGATGGCCAAATGTAGAGCAACCAAATTTAGTACACGTAGGTTTTAACGTCAAAAATACTTTTCCTCGAAGAATAATCCAACAAAAAGAATAATCATCGGAGGCCAAATTGTTGCAAAACGCAACTAACCATAGAGAAAATCTATAAAATGATATGTCTTTCTTAAATAATTATTCACATTTAATGAAGCATCGTTAGATTTATAGCTTTCTCTTCAGTCAAAAGATCTAAAATGATTTCATAGCCTTATTGTTTCTCTTCAATCTAGAGATCTAAAATAATTTCATTGCTTTGTTGTTTCTCTTCAGTCTAGAGATCTAAAATAATTTCATAGCCTTATTGTTTCTCTTCAATCTAGAGATCTAAAATAATTTCATTGCCTTATTGTTTAGATAGGACGAACAAACTGGTAAAAAGTTTAAAGCAATGAATTTTTATTTGTAAGTCGAATTAAAAAAAATAGTTCAGCTATCGGTTGGGCGTGGTGAGTCAGTGGTTATTGGCGTGGAACTGACTTGTCGAGTTCGAGTTTCGTTTCAGTCATTTTACCTTACTCATGCTGTAATGAAGTAGCTATCTCCCATCACCAGTGAATCTAGTGCTCGGTTATGTGACTAACAGCAAAGGATCAATCACAAGATTTCTCGCGGTAAATACTTAAATTTCGGGGCAAGTGAAACCGCTCTTCCCCACCCTATCGGGGACGGGATAGGAAACGATTTATAAAACAACAGTATCTATCCTTTTTCAACTCGAGAATAAATATTACCGTCTTCCTATTTCTTAGACCAGTCTAGAAAGAGATTCAAACTCAATAATAAAGTGTGTTGTATTTTATTTTGTGACCACATGTCTGACTCTTCCTCTCTCTTTATGTCACGGTTGTCTCTGTCACATTTTGTCGACGCTCCGCAACATTACTCTGACCTTGGGAGAGGTATGAATCCATTTTTCTCCCCACTCTAGCTATGATTTGCTTTTTCTAGTCTTGTAATATAATTGCCGAGGGATTTCGTTTTATATATCTTGCCTTTCGGTTTAGTTAGGCTGATGACCTTTCGCTTAGCGCATGGGTTAGTTAGGTGCAACATTAACGAAGGTGTTCACGCGCGGGCAGAGAGGGTGTCATTCAAAGATGTCAAAATAAAAATCCCAGATAGGAATTGAGACCAGGGTATTTGGGTGACGTCACGCACCGGAAGCGTGAGCTGAGATTTGAGAAAAAGCAGTGAGTTGAGTTCCCGCCTCGGAAGAAGAAGGTTGACTTTCAGAGCTGGGCGAGGCCAGACGACTTTGTGCGCTACGGGTGCCGCGCGTTGGTTGGGTTGAAAGCTGAAGATGTAAAAGCAGTCAGCATAGAAAGATTGTGTCTCTCTCTCCTCATGTCGAAAAACCTTTAAACTCAAAAAGGTGAATGGGGCATTTCGTGAGTTTTGTGTTTTTAGATTCCCTATATACATTTCACACATCCGTATATCTGGCTGTGGTACTGTCTTATAATAAGGCAATCAGTCTAGAAGGACAAAATTGAATTCAAACAATGGAGAAAGCAAGAGAAAACCATTCCACTATTTCTACCGATGACTGCTATGGTAATTTAATGTTTACTAATAAAGAAAGCCAATGAAGAGTCATAACTGCTAATGTCCGATGTACTGAACATTCTATTCCAATTCTGTTAGTATCATTAATATCTGTCAAGAGACCCCGTCAAAATATAAAACATGATTACAACCTTTTTTCCTCCATTGTTTGCTGATCTATTTTAATCTTCTTTGGGGGGGGTCAGTTAATATAAAAGGAATGTTTATGTCTTTTTATCTCTTGATGCTATACTTCAGTGCTATAAATTTCATAAAAATATTTTCGTTTTCTTGGAATATCTCAGGATTTCATGCGAAATTTAGGACAGTTTCAGACTGTTTTATTTATAAACATTTTTTTCCAGAATTTTCCATTGAAAAATGGATTTCAAATTAGATGTAAATGAATTCCTCTTTGTTCACAACTGTATTTCCGTTTTTGTTTACAACTTTATGCCGGCTTGACACAAATAAACAAAAACTAAATTTGCAATTGGAAGCAATCATATAATTAAGTCTAACAGTTAAATAATTTTACAAATGAATTGCACTTCCTTAGAAACATTAACATGAACGCTTACCCAGATTTTACTTTATATCTGGGGGAGGATGGTACAGCTTGGTTTAAATAAATAAACTAAATCACCGGTCGGCCCACAGATACACAGAGTGAATAAATAACAAATACTAGACTGCGTCAGGATGGGGCATTCTTGGAAGCTTATTCTAGACAGTCTGAAAACTTGCGCAAAGGATTTTGTGTAATAAAGGGATATCTCTTGTATGAGAGGTCAGAGGGTATTCGAACTTCAGAGCGGGGATTCGACTGTTTGAGAAGGTAGGCGATTGGAAATAGTATGTGTTTCAGCGAAGGAGAGTGTATCCGACCATCAATCTGAACAATCAGAATGTCTTGATCTCTAAAATAGAAGAGTCTAGTAATTGCTATCAGAAGCGAGCTACGAGAAATACGTAATTCTCTCTCTCTCTCTCTCTCTATATATATATATATATATATATATATATATATATATATATATATATATATATATATATATATATATATATATATCATATGCATATTTTGTTTGATTATCGACGGATAAATAATGAGAGTAAAACTAAAATTCCTTGTGTTGGTGTTGAACGTGAAATATCGAGCATCCACAAAAAAGTCGGGAACAAACTTGCTTCTCAGGAAACGAAAGGACCAGCGAGAATTCGACCAACCCATCCAGAAAAGATAGGTAAGAAAATCACTCACCGAAAAACCTTACCCCATCGGAGAAGTCTGAAGCGACTATTCATCACGCACTCCTTTGACGACAAGGCATTCATTTGTCCTTGGAGCTACGAAAGTACTGAAATAGGATGGTGAATACGAAACATAATTCGTTTTAGCGCAGTCAAAGTAAACATATTTAAAGTCAACGAAGAAAATTACAAAATCATCAATAACACTTATTTAGAAACGGTTAATTATTTATTTTACTAAGCTAAGTTTAGTCTAATTATGGCGCAAGGCAAAAAGAGTAGGGCATCCAGTGGGAATCGAAATCAGTACCAATAATCAGCTGATCCACCTTGCTAACCATTATACCACCTGAGGTGCCCCAGAAATAGTTAAATTGCTACACAATATGAGTTAAAATACGTTTCAAAAAGTATGCGAAATCTATTTAAATAATCTTAAAAATCTGAAATAAAGGAACAATCAAATTTTAGATTTTAAAAAGCTGCAAGGGCAAGGTGATTTTCAGATGGCTTCTATCGAATGCTAAAATAAGGACTTTGGCTTCCCTTTGGTTCTCTTCTTTAAGGAAACTATCTAAGAAAATGCCAATTTATAATTAATGTGAGACAAACTGATTGCCCAGTCGGCCGGGGCTGTAGAATACACCGACTGCTTCTCTGCAGAGGGGTAAGACGCTCCCCAACGAGTGTCCTGGATATGACACTAAACAATCTGATGGTAAGGTTCCAGTAATGCAGGAACTTTGGGGAATGCGGAGTACCCTTTTATTGCCATCGCTCCCAGGTCCACTCTGGCCCGGAGTGGTAGTACCTGATATGGGTCCTATCTATGTTTTAAATAGAAATAAACCGTGCTTCCTTCATTATGCTGATTTTTGCATTTAAACTGCATATTTATGCTAAACTGAATTGTTTAAAATAGAACTGTTTTGACATTTAAGCTATGTACTAATGCTAAACTAAATTGCTCCAAATAGAACTGTTTTGACGTCAAAACTGTGTACTTATGCTGAACTGAATTATCTGAAATAAAACTGTTTGACATTTAACTCTGTGTATTGCCCAGTCGGCTGGGGCTGTAGAATATACTGACTGCACCTCTGTAGAGGGGTAAGACCGCCCCCACTGAGTGTCCTGGATATGACACTAAACAATCTGATGGTTAGACTCCAGTAATGTTGGGGCTTTGGAGAATATGGAGCACCCCTTCATTGTCATTACTGCCAGGTCCACTCTGGCCCAGAGTGATAGCATCTGATAGGGCCGTATCTATGGGTTAAATAGAACTAACAGCATACTTATGCTAAACTGAACTGTTTGACTAAACTGAATAGCTTGGAATAGAAATGTTTTTGACAATCAAACCGTACTTACATTTAAACTGCATGCTTATGATAAACTGAATTATTTCAAATAGAACTCTTTTTGACATTGAAACTGTATTTACACTAAACTGATTTGTTTAACATAAAACTGTTTTGACATTTAACTGTGTGTAAACAAAATCTGTACTTATACTAAACCGAATTAGTTGAATTAGAACTGTTTGAATAAACTGAATAGCTTGAAATAGAAATGTTTTTGACAATTAAACTGTGTACTTATTCTAAACTGAATTGTTTGAAATAGAACTGATTATTTACATAAAAATGAATTTGGCGTTAAATAACCTACAAAGGTTGATATGCCATAAAACCCACCCCCAAACCAACCAATCAACTAACTAACCAACCAACCAATCAACCAACGCAAACTGACATTTAATTCATTCTCCCCGTTTGTTATTGTAACAATAAATTCAAATACAACACTGAATTATGTTTTTGTAAGGAGTTATAAATTAATTTAATCAGTGGCCATTTCTGAAAATGTAACATAACAATATTTTTTTTTATGTCTTGATTTTCTGACCAGCGGAAAAGAAATTCATGAAAACATTTGGTTTCTTTATATAAAATGTTTAGCTACTTTAGACGGTTGAACAAAATGAAAAGGATTCAGTTGAGTAAACGTGACGGACATAAAGTGTTAGTCTAGGTTAGCATCATACATCAAACCTTTTGCTAAAAAGAGGCTCATTAGTAACTACAAACATTTGGTTGCTATAATTTAAGATGTGTTTCGATTATCCAATGATCAATGAACAAAAAAGAAAAAAAAATTTGATGAATTCTAGTCGGATGAATAGATACAATGTTATTTATTTGTATTCATTTGGAAGGAAAGTTTTAATAAAGTGTCAATATGAGATTCATCTTTTAATTGCATAAACCATTAAGAAAACCTCAGCTTAGTCTTTTCACCTGGGAAATTTTCTACTATTTAACAAGAAATGTGTTATTTATGGAAGAAAGAACATTGTTAATTAAACTTGAAAGTTAACGCCTCTAGAGTTTTTCACTAATTTGTAGCATAGAAACGACTTGTCATTCATAAGCCGTTTTTTCCGTTGTTTCAGTAATTTCCTTCCTCAGCTTTGTTATTGAAATAAACTGTTATGAAATAACTTAATAAATGTTGCTGGGTGCAGGTTTTTAAAAGTCACCACCTGCAGAAATCGTTGGCTGGGATTTCCAGAAGGTGGAGGTGATTACGAGGTTATATTCTACTATGAGAATAAAAAAAAAGTTTTTGTAGAAAGCTGTAAGTGGTTTGGCTGATAGATGTTAGAAGATGGCAGAAACGGAAAGAGTTGATTTGGGAATTTTAATCAGTTGGTTTTTGGGCACCCGACATTTTCCTGAAGGGGAAAGTAATGATTTGATTAGAAAAGTGTTCCTCCATCCGAATTAAGGTTTTGAAAGAATACCCAAGAATCAAAGATGTTTGTTTTTTTAAATGCACCAAGGAATAAAAGTGAAAATATAAAATTTAAATGTAGTTTTGTCAATTTCTTTCATCACCCGAATAAAAATGACGAACCCAGTCGAACCAAGATTGGTTTGGTTTGGTTTGGTTTGGTTTTATGCGATAGGTTATTTAATGCCAAATACATAAATATTATATATATTATTTCTAAACAAATTTTGTAGATAACATTTTGCAACGGGCACATTTTGCACACAGTTAAATGGCTTCAAGTATTGCTATATAACAATCACAATTCAACATCAGTCATTTGTTTGTTCACAGTTTATTCTATTTGGCCCATACATAGGATCCTATCAGGTGTTACTACTCCAGGTCAGAGTGTAATATAATGGCTGAGGGGTTTCGTTTTTTATATCTTGCCTTTGGGTTTAGTTAGTCTGAGAACCTTTCGGCTCAGCACATGGGTTAGTTAGGTGCAAACTTGAGTGCAGGTGTTAACGCTCGCGCAGGGAGGATGTGTCGTTCATAGATATCAAAATAAAAATCCTAGATAGAAGATTTGACCAGGAGATATGAATGACGTAATGCACCGGAAGCGCACGCAGAGGATTTGGGGAGATTTGAAAAAGACAGCAGTTGGGTCTTGCGGTTCGAAGAAGAAGGGTGACTTTCGCTAGCTCGCAGTGGCCTTGTGGCGGGTGCCACACGTGATGGGGGCAGATGGAAAAGCCGGAATAGATAGAATGTGCATCTCTCTTCCTTATGTCTAAATCTTTAACTCAAAGGTTATAAAAGGTTTCGTACCTGAACTAAGAAGTCGTTACGTGTTTTTCGTGTTTCGGGATTCCTATGTTCTATGTACATATGTTATGAACATTCTATGTACGTTTCACATATCCGTATCATGGCTATGTTACAAGAGTAGACCTGGGAACAATGGCAATGAAGAGGTACTCCGCATTCCCCAAAGCTCCAGCATTACTGGAGCCTCACCATCAGATTGTTTAGTGTCATACCAGGACACTCATTGAAAGATATCTTAATTCTCTGCAAAGATGCAGTCGGTATATTCTACAGCCCAAGCCGATTGGACTACTAGGATCAAGAAACCATATGCTTAACCTGCAACGCAACAAAAAGGATTGGTAGTTTTTTAACACCTGTTGTTTCTAATATATTGTTTTGAAAAGAGCAGTAATGATAAAATCGCTAAGCCACAGAGATTTTGATTATAACGTAAACAGTTCTCTCATACTCAAATCACCTGTTGATTTTAAAAAGACTGATCTAATACATTTTTTGACGAGTCTTATCTATTCAGCATCTTGCAAAGAATTTTTCTGCGACTGAAAATATATCGATATTCTCCTATGTAGGCGCAACTGTATAGCTCAAATGTAAAAAGATAATGTTCTGTTGAAGTACGCAAATATGACACAGGCATATCTTGCTGGACTTGACAGGAGAGGTTAAAGATGTTATCCTATGTTAGTCTTTGGGCTGTTTCCTCTGTCATTAAAACGTCAACATATGTCTCTTCTCGCTTTATCTCTTCTCGACTCTTCTTTCTTCTTGCTTCCAACAGAAACTTAAAATTCTGCTTTTATCCATTTGAGGCTCTCAGTGCCAACGTAATGCTTTAAACTTCGTTCTCTTCTATGAAAGATTTCCTTTCCTTCTAAATCTCAAAAGACGGTTGGTGCCAATGTCCATCTCAAACCATTGATGGATGACCAATCAAAATGATAGATCATGACAAAACACAATGTTGTCATTCTAATTATGTCAACCAAAAGCTGGAAGGGAAACCGAAAGAAAAAGGTTACTGTTTTTTCTTCTTTGAATATATTTCATATTTTCATGTGTTTCTTGTTTCTTGATACATTTTCAACCTTTTCTTTGACTTGTCATCACCTTCTATTTTCACACGCTTTTCTCGTTTTCCCAAAATACACAAACGTAAATGCTAAAATATATGCATATTGATATACTCAATCGTACAAACATATACATAAAGGGCAAAGCCTGATAATTGATTTTCTTCTTTTGCTTTTGGTTCTTCATTTTTCTTCTTTTTCTTATCTGCTTTTTTCTTTCTTTCTTTTCGAGCATTTTGTTTTCATTTTAGTTCATCACTTCTCTCAATCACTTTTCATTTCTTCTTTCTCTTTTTTCTATTTCCATTCTTTATTCAACAAACTTGTAGGGTTTATAAATGACCCCAAATGTTTAATTCTTGATGTCACAATTACAGAATAAAAATAAATTCCCAGAAGTATTTGGTTTTCATAGCTACATTTATACATATTTATTGATATATATCACTTGTCGTTTTAAACGTTCAAAGTTTTAAAAAAGTCTTTGCTCAATCATGTCACGAATATAATCGATCTTCATTTTCATATTCTATAATATCTTTCAGGCAACTGAAATTCCATGCAAAGTAATTCCCCTTTATGACATCTCTCAGTGCAATAGGTGGGTTACCTGGTAGTATTCATCTCCACTCTCATTAATATGTGACAAGTTTTACTGGGTTAAATTGTACCAGTAGCAAAGAAAGAACCTTGACCTGATTTATACAGCTTGTTTGAATTCAGAGTTTTCCTTATCCCAAATCAGGCACCTTATCATAAATCGGGTACCTAATCACAAATCGGGTACCTTATCAAGGTTAAAGAACCGAAACTGTCGTACTATGTATTAATAGCTAGAAAAGGAAGAAATGGATTTTTATCTTTACAAGGGATATTCGAAAAAAAGCGAAATGTAAACAGCATCATCAAGGTTATGAACTTAACTCGATGAACCCAGTCCCTTTAACGATAACCGTTACACCATCGCGCCTCCTATTGATGCAATAGTGAAATTAGCCCTTCTCTTTCTCGTTCTCTCTTACTCTCTCTCTCTCACTCTCTCTACACACACACACTCACACACACACAAACACACACACTCTCACACACACACACACACACACACACACATATATATATCCCTCTTTTCTCTCTCTCAATCTCTTTCTTTATATATATCCATCTTCTCTCTCTCTCTCTCTCTCTCTCTCTCTCTCTCTCTCTCTCTATACATACATATGCATCACACTTTTTCTCACTCTCTCCCTCTTTCTCTATCACTCTCTCTTCTTCTCTGTATCTATATATATATCCCTCTTTGCGCTCTCTCTTTCTCTCTCTCTCTCTCTCTCTCTCTATATATATATATATATATCTTCATCCAGCTTACTGTTTATTTCTGGATTTTTCCTGTTAAATCCCATTATTCTGAATATGTCACCTAAATAAACAAATTCCTCACCACGAAACGCGTGACAGCAGAAATTATCACCTCATGATTACACAGAAAGCTCTCCGACGAATAAACATTCATTTTTCTTGATAGATAGATAGATAGATAGATAGATAGATAGATAGATAGATAGATTTATGATAAGCCACTGGAGACTATTTTCCGTCTTATGATCATAGTGACCCGTGAAATGGAATGAGTACAACGGCGTTAAAATTTTAAAATCTTATTTTTAAACCAGCTTTGCTCTAAAAGTATTCACTATTTTTAAGCTGCTTTTCAAAAAAAATAATTCGTTTATATATATATATATATATATATATATATATATATATATATATATATATGTGTGTGTGTGTGTGTGTGTGTGTGTGTGTGTGTGTGTGTGTGTGTGTGTGTGTGTGAAAAAATAAGTGGAAAAGTGCATCACATCTTGTCGGATTTTTCCAATCTACCATTTTCTCCATATATATATATACATATAAACAGTTAGGCCCACACACTGTACCCCACATAATGGACGCAATAAAAGAATCGATACATATATAAATGTGGTTGGAAATACCGGAACAAATTTAATAGGGATAACAAACATCAAGATAAAAATATTCTCAGGATAAATAAATGCAACGTGATTAAATCTCTTCAAAAGAACTTTACAATAAAACTAGCAGATATCACTATCGCCATCATGAATAATATGGATTCTACTCACAAAGTTTCGATCGATTTAAACAGAATATCAACTTATCAATAAGGATTTATATGAAGAATTTCCCCATAATCCAGAGGAGCTTATTATATCAAAGTTCAGAACTTTAGTTCGAATACTGCCAAAATAAGTCCTTTTTTACACTGTCCCCAAACTCAAAAAACTTCAAAAATTAGTCACCAACAAACTCACCCACCTTCTCTTATAAAACATGATAATAAATTTAGTAATATCATCAATGAAACCACTTGAAGAGTATTGATTAACCCAAGTGCTCAAAACATTACCATCGGGTCGACGATTGTTTTGAGGACCAGAACCTAGAGATCATTTCAGAATACATAGATAATATTCTTAATCTCTAACTATTTAGCGTTCTTGAAAAAGATCCAAACCCTTTTTTTACAAATTTTATAGGGAATTAACTAATTATTGAATGATTCTCTCTTCGTCACAATCAGAATCTACACCTTTAGAAAAAAGATTCTTGTAGCATCATTCATTTTTTTAACAGATAATAATTTTGAATTTTAAATTCATCACTTTCTACATGTGCAGTGTACCGCCATTGGAACCAAAATGGACCCTAGCTATGCAAATATCTTTATGAATGCCCTTGAACAAAGATCATTATACAATTATTAACTGAAACCATTTCGTTATGTGATTTTTTAAATGAAATGGTGAAGACTCACTTCGTGGTTTTAATCAGTTTATCAATTCTATTCAAAACAACATTAAATTTGTAATTGAACATTTGGCTACTCATATTTCTTTTTTTGGATTTACTTGTACGAATTACCAATAATTACAGTTCTGTTTCTCTCTACAACGACTAATGGTTTTTGTTAATTAAATCTTAATAGTTTCCACCAAATAAACCCCAATAAGTATATAATGCTCATTTAATACCAAAGCATGGAACAAATTTCATCAAGCCCTAAAAATTACGATGTAAATAGAAACTGTATGGCTAATCACTTCCTCAAAAGAAACTATCATCTCCTCAAAATAACCAAAGAATTCATAAAGGTTTCCTTAAATATAAGATACAATCTTTTAGTTTTTCTAGATTTGAAAAGATAATTCTGGTATTTGATATTAATTACAATATTTAAAAAAACTCTTTCATTTTCTCAGAAAAGACTTCCAATCGGTTAAAATTGACTCCATCATCGGTAATTATTCTCCAATCAAAGCCAGACGATAAACTCTTAATTTTCCAACACCACTCACCAAGGTAATTATACATGCAATAAACCCCAATATCAAGTTTGTAAACAATTTCATAGATGATAGCACATTTATCTTCCAGGGCACCACCTTCAAAATTCGGCCTTCTCATCTTCAAAATTCGGCTACCTCATCTTTCTTTTTACTGTTCAAACGTAGTTTGCCGAGTAGCACTTAATTTGATAAAAAGAATTACATTGGAGAAACTACTTCTGAATTTCATCTCTGCTTTAATAACCATGAACAGTCCATTAGAGGCAATCCCTTGAATTTCTCTGTAACTAAGCATTTTAATCAACCAAATAATTGAATGGATGATATTAAATGCACCATTCTAGCTTCTTCGTTTTGTTCACAATGTAATTGTTGAAAATTTGAAAGTAAATGTATCTTTAAACTTGATAGAAATACTTCGGGAATAAATAGATTTAAACATTTTTAACGAGAGTACTCGGCTAGACAAGCTCGGCTTTTTAAAAGATTCGCTAAGTTAGATCAAGACTAGATTTTAATTTTCAAATCCTGTACATAAATGTATCGTGTATTGCGTGTCACTTATTTATTTCTTTTCTGCATATGATTAAATGTAAATTCTAATAGGTGATGCCAATGAAGAACAAAGGAGGGACCGAAAATCACGTACGAATTTTTTGCATTTACTATACATACGAGGTTTGTCTGAAAAAATAACGGGACTAGATCCGTTAAGTGAGCTATGGGTGAAAGATGGGTAAGCAGATTATATAATCATTTAACATGAGGTTTTGGGAGTATATTATTGTAAGCTCAGTTTTCTGCAACCATTGTATTAGTTTTTCACATGTTTTTGATCAAACTTCTTTTGCAGCTCATTCAGCTATGACCACAGAGGAACAAATAAAACTGAAATTTTTGGTCGCGTTTTGAAACATTCGGTCACAAGCACTTGAGATGTTTCACCAAGTGTTCAGAGATAACAAAATATCACGCACAGGTGTTTTAAGAGGCACAAGTAGTTCAAAGTGGGACGTAAGGAGGAGAAAGATGACTTTAGAAACAGGAGGTTATCAACAACCAAGACTGAGGTCAACGTCGCATGTGTAAGACAGGTGGTGTGTGGCAATCGTTGGTATGATAGCAAGTGAACTGAACATGATAAAGGGAGATAATGTTTGGAAGAATATATCATCGAAGATTTGAACTTGTCTGAAAAGTAACGGCACTGGGTGTGCTTAGCACCGACATTTCCTGGTATTTCTGAATCAATTTATGAAATACTAAAATATACTTTTCTCACATCTTTTATTCAACAGGCCTTTCTGGTATTTTTTTGTTTTGTTTTGTGTTTTGTCTTTTCTTATTTTTCATTACACGGATTATACGAGGAGTTTCTGCCCTAATATATATATATATATATATATATATATATATATATATATATATAAGTTTTATTAATACACTCTTTCGATCTCTCTCTCTCTCTCTTTCTCTCTCTCTCTCTCTATATATATATATATAATTTAATTTTTTGTTAAATGGCATATTAATCTTAGTGGGTTATTTAGTACAGTGCAATCCTTATAAAAGGATAAAATTGGTATTATTTAACCCACAGCTAGGAGAATAAGGGATTCATATCTTCCTCATGGATATTAGTCAGAAAATGAATATAATAGTGACTGGAGTTCAAACTTCACGGGGAACTCCCCTCCCCCCATAGATGTACGTGTGCGTGTGCGCGCGTGCGCGCGTGTGTGTGTGTGTGCATGATTCTATTTCAATCAATTTACAAAAACAATAATGTCTAGCAATCCTATTCAACTGACATCATTTTTGAATGAATGATGAAATGCAGAAACACTGATATTTTTTTAAATTCCACGGAACCTTCACCTTGTCTGTTTTATTCTTCCATTTATTCAGATTTGGCTTTTCACTTGTATGGTTCCATTTTTATCAAAGCTAAAAATTGTTTGAAAAAGATCACGTGACCATTTGACGTCATCAGTGTGGTACTGATCTACTCTACACACAGATGCCCTTGTTCTATATAAACAAATAAAAATAACGGCGAAATTGGCGGTGTCTGTCGTTGTTTTAAGGAAAATCAGTTTAATTCCATCAATAATGGAAATTCACACAAATCAATAACAGCCGCAAAATAAATCACAAAAAAATCAAAATGTACAAATACGCTCTGACGTCTAGCTGTTCTATAACAGGCATGATATATTTTTTAAAGATTTCTTTTTAGAACACCCCACAAAACAGAAGCTACACGGCCAACTATCCAAGTTAGACGAACCAGACATGGAGAAGTAAGGACGAACTTATAAGCGACATAATTCGTGGACCCCTTCACATGGACGAGCAAAGGCAGGACGACCAGCAAGAATCTATATACAACAGCTCTGTGCCGATATAGGATGTAGACTGGAAGACCCCCCGGGAGCGATGGGCGATAGAGACGGGTGGCGAGGGAGATCCGTGCTGGCAGAGCGACATGATGATGATGTTATCGAATACCAGGAATTTACGAAAAATATCCAATAAATATTAAATGTGTAAATCAAGTTGATGTTTGTGTTTTATGGTATAATAACCTTCGTGGGTTATTTAATGCCAAATTTTGTTTTCATACATATGATCTGTAAGTGAAAGACTGGAATCAAGTAGACTATTTACTATGAAATTGGGTATGAACTGTACAAAAAAAAGCAATTTTCGAGAATTCCTTTGCATAAAATAACTTCGCCTTGAATCAGGAAATAATTCGAACTGTTTGTTTTTAATATTAAGTGGTTGCCATCAATGGAGTTAAGTGATTGACTGTAATAATGATCAGTAATGCACAGACTGAGAATTGTATTGAATTAATTTTAAGTATATTGTTCCATCAAAAGCAATTTCCACTCATTAATCATCAGGTTTCTCACCCAGTGTTTAAGATTACGTGATTGTTGGATTAAAACTTAATTCGTACAAAGTAAATCCATCACAATACCTATCTACAATTAATTGTTAGCAATTAGTAATTTTGTCGGCACTGACAATAACAGAATCCTTTTAAAATACTTTTGCAACATTTTTTAATTTTTAAATTTGCACCGTAACACTTCCTAACTCAAGCGTGTCATCAAATCTAAAAAGAGATTAATACCCATGTATATCATGATTTCAAAATATTACGTTTCATCATATTTCCGCCCAAATCTAGTGGGTATGGATTTCAGCGATCCCCTGTTATAATAGGTAGTAGTCCAGTTGACTGAAAGTTGACTGAAGTAGATCCTGGACATTCCAGTGGCTGAAACAAAAATATCAGACCCGAATTTCACAACGATAACTAAATTTTACCGTCGAAGGAATTCAAGACTGATAGGCAAGAAACCAATTGAAAAAGAATAACTCTAAAAATATTTTTGTACACTGTATACGTACAGAATTGACATTCACACAAAAACATATTTTGTAAATTATTGGTTATTTTCAAAAATAATGCATAAACAGATAACGTCTGTTCATCTCAACCTCTTGTTATTTGTTTTTATGCTTGCTTGTTATGCAGTATAGTGCCATAACTAGAATCCAGTTAAAAGGTAACATTTATCTTTTAAATAAATATTGAATTTAGAAGCCATATTTTTTAATCAGCAACATGAAAAACTTTATTATGGAGGAAAAACAAACAAAAAAGCTTATTTTATTAAAGAAAACAACAAAAGTATATAAGTATTCTGATTCGATTAGTTAATTTATTTTCAGTCTACAATGGAATTAGCAGAGCTAAAATTTAAAAGCAACAATACAACTTTTATGATGTGTTTTCTTCTACGACACAATCAACGGATGTATTCACATTAGGCCAACTTAGAATAATATACTGACACAAAAAGGTGTCTTAGGCATGACACTAGACTACATTTGATGGCGAGACTCCTGTTCTAGTGATCTGGAGTATGTAGAGTACCTGTTCATTCCAATTGCGCTCAAATCTATTTTGACCTAGAATGGTAGAACCTGTTTGGGTTCTATCCACGGGTCAAATAGATGTGGTTAAAAATTATATGTATTCGATAGGGGCGTATGCATAAAATACTATTAAGGTCAACCACACAAAAAATGTAAACATGAACTTCAATAAACGCGATTATCTAACCTCTAGATATAAACTAACCCTAGACGAGTTAATATGCCGTTAAAATCAATGAATCAATCAAATATGTAACTGTATTTTTATGTCTGCAAGGAGTGTATGTATGTATCGCTCTCTCTCCCTTTCTTTCTCTCTCATTTGTATGTATCTCTCTCCCTCTCCCTCTCCCTCTTCCCCTCTTTCTCTTTCATATGTATGTATCTCTCCCCCTCTCTCTCTCTTCCTTTCTTTCTCTTTCATATGTATGTATCTCTCTCTCCCTCTACCTCTACCTCTCCCTCTTCCCCTCTTTCTCTTTCATATGTATGTATCTCTCCCCATCTCTCTCTTCCTTTCTTTCTCTCTCATATATATATATATATATATATATATATATATATATATATATATATATATAGAACGTTCTTTAGCCAAGTAAAGTGAAAAGGAAATTTTCCAAAGGAAAAACCACTACCATTAGAAAACAGCTGCCTAAATGACCTGAACGGGCAGATGTACTGATTAAAGTAAAAGAAAAGAAAGTAAAAACAATTTTCAAAGGAAAGAACAAAAGTTCTGTAGCGTTTTTCTAAGAAGGGTGTGGTTACGGCAAACGACCACACGGAAACAATTTTCTCCAATGAAAAAGAGAAATTATTAATGCCATATCACAAAGGGTTTTCATTGCTTCAATCCTTAATGGCCGAACCAATCCGTTTATTCATCTATTTTCCTTTTCTTTTTTTTTTTCTTTTTTTTTTCTATTTCCACAATAAATTCTCTGGCGAGTCAACCAATCAGAGCAGATTATGAACGGAAGTTTTGAAAAGGTCATTTTCTTTTCAATTAACTCGGAAATAAAATTAATTTTAGCATTTATGACTACTTTTCTGTAATGAATATATATCGTTTGTTTGTATGCAACTAAATGCACATGAATGAAGATATACAGAGAGAATATATAAGGACGGTGTTCCAAGAACATCAGATAATGTTGGGTATAGCTGTTAGTCCGAAATGCGAACTGTCATACAGACAAAAGTCATCCTCATCATTCTTACTGTTATTTCATTCTTTGCGAATTGTTCACACCAGCGTCAACTGGTGGTTTTTCACAGGGGGTTTGAGTAACAGCTAACCTCCTAGGTTTCAATGACACTTCTCAGTATTCTAACCAATTTTAACAATGCTGTGGTCTCAATGGTCTCGATTCTTATTCTGATTTCCAATTTCAGCATTCTTTTTTCCAAGCCTTTGCAGACTGTTTAGCTCTCTAGCAAGGTTCAGACATTTGTCAATCTTTTCGTTTTCTTTCATTTACACTTCGTGGTCTGCTATTATTATTATTTCCTGCGATCTTTTCACACCAGCGACTGCTGATGGTTTTTCACTGGAGTTTGAGTGACAGTAAGTCTCCTCAAGTCTCCTGTATGCTTTTGAGTATTCGGGGCAATCTCAGAAATGCTGTTGTTTGGATGGTCTCTACTTGTCCTACGATTTCCGAAATTCCGGCTCCTTTATCAATCCTTTGGGTGTCGTACCGAGTTTACCATCAATCTCATGTTTCATAGCCTTTTTAGTTCCCTAGCAATGTCTAAATACTTGTCTCTCATTTCGTTTTCTTTGATTTTTACTCTGTGGCCCGCTGGGACGGCAAAGTCCACTACTTGGCGGGTTTTCTTTCTATTTTCTTAACTATCACAATGCCTGGTCTTCTTGCCAGGATTAAATGATATATTTGTATCTCAAAATCCCAGATGATCCCATTCTTGAGGATGGAATCTGGTTTGCGCTAATACCATTTAGTAGTAAGGTCAAATTTCAATTTCTTGCACAATTCCTAGTGGATCACCGTGCCTCCCCAGTCATGCCTAGTTCTCTTTTTGCGCTAATTTGCTTCATTCGGTTATTATGTAATTTTTTGTTTCGTCGATGTTGATGTAGATTGTCATATTTGTAAATAAAGGTTACTCAATATCAGTAATAGAACAGTTAGATCTAATGATTGCATAGGCGAGAAACTGAATGTTACCAAGCACTATATATATATATATATATATATATATGTGTGTGTGTGTGTGTGTGTGTGTGTGTGTGTGTGTGTGTGTGTGTGTGTGTGTGTGTGTGTCAGCTAACCTGTAGCCTGATGGGGAAAAGGCATTTCTTTTATGCAACAAATTTGGATTTTTTCCACATAATCTTATTTGATAATCTTCTTAATTTAGCAGTGAGTATTATTGGCAAAGTTCATATACGATAAATACTTAGAAATCTTTGTTGCAAGAATTAAAGTTTGTTGGTTCTTGAATTTTAAGAAATAAATTTGGTTTGGTTCAATGGCTTATCAACTATTGCATGTTATTTAATGCCAAATCCGGTTTATACATATATTTTAAATATATATGTTTTGTAAACTTAAGTCAGCAAAGTTTCAAGTATAATTATGTATCACTAACAATTCAATTAAACATCAGTTATTTGTTTGCACTCGGTTTGAATGTCAACCAGTTCAATTTGACCTACAGATCAGATGCTGTCAGGTACTTCCACTCTGGCCCAATGTGAGTCCGGAAGCAATGCCAATGAACGGGTACTCTGCATTCCCTAAAGCTCTAACATTACATTAAACAATATGACATTAAACAATCTGATAGCGAGACTAGAGCCTCGCTTTCAGATTGTTTAATGTCATATCTAGGACACTCGTTGAGGGGGGTCTTAACCTTCAGCAGAGATGCAGTCTGGGCTATTAACAAACAGGAAGTAACATTTCTGCCATAGTGCAAGGCAATAAAAAAGGTGTGAACTGTCTCTCTCTCTCTCTCTCTCTCTCTCTCTCTCTCTCTCTCTCTCTCTCTCTCTTTGTGACCGAAACAGATTGGGAATAATTGACAACTTTTAAGAAAGACGAAAGAGTTCTTCTCCTCCCCAAAACTAATTTTAGGTAAAAAGATTGTCTTGCGTCAGTCTTGGGATCGTTAGGATGACCCGTCTGACACAAAATAATCAATATTCTGAAATATTGTTGGTCGTAAGAAACCAAGATAAAAAAATATACTAGTCGAAATTAATAATAGTGGTTAACAATAATTTATCCATAACGATTATATATATATATATATATATATATATGTGTGTGTGTGTGTGTGTGTGTGTGTGTGTGTGTGTGTGTGTGTGTGTGTGTGTTTACATACCACAGATGCAAATAAAGCAGGTACTGATCGATATAGATCGATATGAATTATGTACATTGATGCATGCATGCGTAGTTGTATTATAAATAAAAGAAGTAAAATTTTTCAAATATATGTTTATATATTTGTACGCATGGGTGCATCCATTTATATAAAATGTGCTATTGATGATTCCCGAGAAAGAAAGAAAGAAAAAAAAAGATGCATTACCTCGGATAAAGATAACAAAGTGATATAAACAGCTCAAGGTTTAAATGGTAAATATCGAATAACAATATAGTTATAATAAAAAGTTGTAAAAAGAAAAAAAAAAGATAATACACAAAAATAAATAAATAAATAATATATAAGTAAACTTGAGTATCGGAAACAATATTCTTGAGTTGTTTCTGTGATTCTAAGATAAAGAGTTTTATTTTATTTATTTTTTTTTTACTTGTGTTTTTTAGTTTTTTGTGGGTTTTTTGTTTTGTTTTTGCTTTTGTTTTTGTTTTTTGTTAATTTCTTTATTACATTCCGTCGTCAATCGTTCAAAACAGCGGGAAATAAGAATAACAAAGTTATTTCCCATCAAGTTTCCATTTTTGTTTTGTTCATCTGTTTAAATGTGGTCTTTATTCCTTTTTAAATACTAAATTATTACTTATATTAATCTTATTGCATTAAATAAAATTGATTAGAAATAAATTGTTAAAATGATCGAGTTATTTTAACGATTAAATGTTGCTTGAAAAGGTTTTTAATCATCAGAAAATCAATACACTTCGATCAGATGATGCAATCTAGTTCGAAGATATTGAACAACAAACTGAAATGTCTTCTCTTTTAATTTGCTTAAAACCGAACGAAATATCAGACAATTCAAGGCATATTTCCATCATCAAAAACTGAGAAAATTTTCTGAAAATACTCATTTAACGCATTATGGTTTAAACAAAAAAATTCAGATTTGAAAGTAAATTTACTGATTTAGAACCAGTTAATAGATAGATAGATAGATAGATAGATAGATAGATAGATAGATCCCTTAACAATGAAACTATTACCATCAATTTATGGCCATATTTCTAAAACAATTCCCCGCCTGTCCTCACCAAAATAATTCTCAAGGAATTTAAGATATTAAATGAATTCAATAAGAAATAAAGTAGCTCAATAGTTTTTGAAATATGGTAAAAAAAAATTAACTCGACCAGTATATATTTTTCATTATTTTTATTTTTTTATGGCATCTCTCTCTCTCTCTCTCTCTCTCTCTCTCTCTCTCTCTCTCTCCTGACATGTGTAATTCATCTCTGAAGAAGCTATCCAAATATCCAAACATCTCGATTTAATTTTCCGTATTGTCTCCTTTCTCTCATTAATAGATCTGCATACAAATGTTTTCTGTGCTGTTTTTTGAAACCTAAAGACTGGATGCACATTTGAAACCAGATTTTCCACCAGAAGATTTTTGAGAAACCTGATATATTGCTCTCTTTCTTTCTAAACACTTATGAGTAATTTTGTGGAAAGTTCCATTAAGAGTTCCAACCTCTAATGTTTCAAAATGATTTCCGGGGAGTTTGATAACACGAGATTGATATAACTGATTGTAATATTGCTTGTAAGGAATGAAATCGGCGACTCGAGTTCGAATCCTGGGCGAGGCTGTCAGCATTTAACTTCACACTTATACCCTTAGGAAAGGGATGAATCTATCTGTCACGCCCCTAAACTATGAGTAAATAGTAGGGCAAAATGTGCTCTTTAGCCTTGATAAGGCAACCAGTTTAGAAGAAGGAAACTCTGAATTCCAGACGACTGTTTTCCACTTAAAAATTGACTTTATGTCACATCTTACAAGTGGAGGGGAGTTTAGGTTAATACGGACAACGAGCAAAACAGATCAAGATTATCGATTTTGTTGTTTATAGATTATCATATTCAAAGATAGATAGATCGATAGATAGATAGATATTGGCTGCCTGTGGTGTAATAGTTATCGTCGTAGGAAATGAACGTGACGACACGAGTTCAAATCCTCGACGTGACTGATTGCATTTCACATAGCTCTAATACCCTTGGGAAAGGTATGAAGCCAATTATTCTCCCTCCAGCTATGGGTAAATAGTAGAGCAGATTGGGTTCTTCAGCCTTGGTGAGGCAACTAGTCTAGGGGAAGGAAAACTCTGAATTCAAACCTGTTAAACTCTGCTAAATATTGACCTTGTGTCATATCCTGCCCGAGCAGAGGGGTTGGTAAATATGGATAGATAGATAGTGGCATGACACAAAAATACTTAATGAACAAATAAGCAGGCCATTCACAGCTAATTTGAAACACACTCCACCCGGACTGAACACACCTCCCGAATGAAAAAAATACATTAGCCTGGTGTCATAAATAAAGATATATAATGGTCACTTGAAAACACTCGGACACTAGAACAAATGAATATGCTACGTCACAAGTGCATTTTTCTTATTACATAAAAGCAATAAAAAAAGAAAAAAATTATAAGAAATATTCCTATTTCTACCCACTGTTAAAATGCAACAAAGCAGGCAAGAAACAGTGAATGTGCTTAGCAAAAACTGAATAAATCATCTTGTACTAAAATATATATTCATGTTTATAATGATAAATTAACTCGA
This sequence comes from Sepioteuthis lessoniana, assembly GCA_963585895.1. NCBI lineage: Eukaryota > Metazoa > Mollusca > Cephalopoda > Myopsida > Loliginidae > Sepioteuthis > Sepioteuthis lessoniana. The sequence goes on from OY757937.1 coordinate 74,857,656, forward strand.
AATATTATTTCTGTGACACGTAAGAAGAAATCCTTAACATACTAGGTCTGCCCAGTCGGCTGGGGCAACAGAATACATTGACTGCTTCTCTGCAGAGGGTTAAGAACCCCACAACAAGTGTCCGGGATATGACACTAAACAATCTGATGATGAAAATCTGAAATACTTGAGCTTTGGGGAATGTGAAGTACCCCTTCATTGCAATTGCTCCCAGCTTCACTCTGGCCCTGATTAGTAGCATCCGATAGATTCCTATCAATGGGTCAAAATAGAACAATTTAAAATTTAAACTGTGTGCAAACAAATGACTTATGCTAAAGTGAATTGTTAGAAATAGAACTGTTTGATCATTTTACTGCGTGTGAACAAATAATTGATGTTTAATTGAATTGTTAGTAATACTTAGTAATACTTGGAACCATTTAACTGTGTGCAAAAGAATGATCTTAGAATCGTTTAAAAATGTTATCGACAAAATGTGTTTACAAATCATAAATATTATATATATATATATATATATATATATATATATATATATATATATATATATATATATATATGTATGTATGTATGTATGTATATATAAACATTATTTGGCATTAAATAAGCAACAATGGCTGATATGCGATAAAAACAAACCAATTAACATACTAGGGGAATGTTTTTAAAAATCTAAAATAATTTTTCCGAGTTTCCCCCCCCCCCCATAAATGTAAACTCTGCATTTTTTAAATTGGTTTATAGCAAAAATTATTTTAATCTCGTAAAAATATTGCAAAAAAATTATACAGCATATTAGATAAGGTCATGCTGAGTTTATGTCTTTTGGGACATGAAAGGGCCCATCATTGATTGCTTCCTATTGCCAAATCCTTAGGCAAAATTCAGCTTATATATTGAATGACCCTTGTCTCTGCGTCAAGTTCCCGAAAGAAATCGCCGTGAAAATATTCGTGTCAGTTCATCAGTCATTTAACAACTCAAAAACCTATAAATATACAAAGGAATGTACACACACACACACACTCTCTCACTCTCTCTCTCTCTCTCTCTCTCTCTCTTACATACTCTCTCTCTCTCTTTCTCTCTGTCACAGACACACACACTTTCTTTTTCTCTGTCTTTTTTCTCTTTCTCTCTCTCTCTCTCTGTAACACACACTCTCTCTATCTAATATATACACATACACTCCTCTCTCTCTCTCTCTCTCTCTCTCTCTCTCTCTCTCTCTCTCTCTCTAATACACACCCACAGAGAATATGACACATAATAAGTTAAAGAAAATTATGTTTCATTTATATCTTTTTGCTAATTAAATAGTAAATTTCTTAACTTTTTGTTCTGATTACATTTTTAGATTTTTTTCACTTCCAAACTTAAACAGGTTGTGGGTTTAAAAAAAAAAAGTATGTTGTTTTCACTTTTCCTTGAGGGTTGATTTTCTTTCAGGCTAACATAACATACTAGTTAATTTGTGTGGGATTTATCGATAAATGATTTAGATACAAATCCACTCAAAATATACCAACATCTATTATATGAAATTAGGTAAATCCGTTCCTACCATATTATATATATATATATATATATATATATATATATATATATAGCGTGTCTGCTGTAGGGAATACGTACCTATAAAAAAGACACATTTGGTCAAGTGGTCGCGCAATTTACCATGACATGTTAATTCGGCATCGCTTATATGTGGCATGAATCGGTGGCCCAGTGGTAGAGTTTCATCTTCTGCATTCTGTGGTTGTTAGTTCGATCTCCAGAGGTGGAGATCACGGTGTGCACTGCTGATGAGATGTAATAAAGTCGAAACAGCTGTTCAGTGCTCCGTATATCGCATGTCGCATGTGGGTGTTGGCCGGATTTTCTTGTCATGGTAATTTCTAACATAATATATCAATTCCTCCATTCAAAACTATATATATATATATGTATGTATGTATGTATGTATATAAGTATTCTAACCAAAAAAAAAAAAAAATAGAAAAACACCAGGGCTTCATGAAATATCCTCAAGACCTGGGAATTCGACGACATACTGCTCCGACACTGTAATGCCGTTTATAATCAAAACACAATAGACAGATAGACAAAGGGATATATCCTCTCCTTTCCTAAGAAGGACTATCTCGGATAAGCCAATTACTACCGAGGTATAACCCTTATATCCCTAGCGGCCAAGATATGCAATACTCTACTATAGAACCCAAAATTGAGAAGATGCTTAGGAAGAACTAAAATGGCTTTCGGAGAAATAGATCCACGACGTCACAAATTTTGACAATCCGTCGAATTCTTGAAGGTGTACGTGCAAAAAACCTAAAGGCAACAATATTATTTGTTGACTTCGCCAAGGCTTTTGATTTCATACGCAGAGGGGATATGGAACAAATACTACTCGCCTACGGCCTACCCAAAAAAACCGTCGCAGCCATAATGATGCTATACAGAAACACAAAAGTAAAAGTCCGCTCCTCGAATGGAGACACAGACTACTTCGATATTGTAGCAGGTGTGCTGCAAGGAGATACATGAGCCCCATACCTCTTTTTCATCTGTCTAGACTACGTGCTTAGAACGTTTATTGATAAAATGAAAGACAACGGTTTCAAGCTTACTAGGGAAAGAATTTACCCCGCTCATACAATTACGGACGCAAGCTACGCCAATGATATAGCGCTTCTGGCAAATACACCCACCCAATCCGAAACCCTGCTACATAGTCTGGAACGAGCAGCTACTAGCACAGGCCTCCATACCAACGCACACAAAACAGGATACATGTGCTTTAATCAAAGAGGCGACATCTCCACACTGAACGGTAGTTCTCTGAAACTAGCAGACAAGTTCACCTACCACGGAAGTAGTGTCTCATTAACCGAGACTGACATCAACACGCGACTAGCAAAGGCATGGACAGCTTTCAATAGGCTATCGGCCATATGGACAGTCAGACCTGACCGATAAAATAAAACGCTGTTTCTTCCAAGCAGCGGTCGTATCGATACTGCTGTACGGATGCACTACATGGACGCTCACTAAACGTATGGAGAAAAGGCTTGACGGCAACTACACAAGAATGCTGCAAGCAATATTGAACAAGTCCTGGAGGCTGCACCCCACAACGCAGCTGTTGTACGGTCACTTACCACCCATCACGAAAACAATCCAAGTTAGACGGACCAGACATGCGGGACACTGCTGGAGAAGTTGGGGCGAACTCATAAGTGACACACTCCTCTGGACCCCTTCACATGGACGAGCAAAGGCAGGACGATCAGCTAAAACCTACATACAACTGCTCTGTGCCGATATAGGATGTAGCCTTGAATACTTATATATATATATAGCTGTGTGTGTGTGTGTGTGTGTGTGTGTGTGTGTGTGTGTGTGTGTGTGTGTGTGTGTGTGTGTGTGTGTGTGTATATGTGTACCTTCGTGTTACAGAAGAGATTAGATTCCCTGTCGTTAATCTTTCCAGGAGGTCGTTGTGTTTTAGTTTACACTTGTAAGACTTATCTTCAGGAGAAGACTTCCAGTTTCATTCCTTTATTAAAGAAAGTGACCAAGGCTTTGTTTTCTTCTTCATTTCTAATATAGTCCGATATTTCAATGTTGATATAAAATGTTGCCTTTCTTACCTTAAAAAAGACAACTCTCACAATTATCCGATATTTTTCACTATTTCTCTTTTGTGTACTTTGTTTACAAGTATCTTTTTTTAGCATGCGTTAGCCTTAATTTGGCTTCGTCTCGTTAACTTGGCTTTTACAAGCATGCGATTCTATTCTTCACTTCCTCTGATTATTTTTACTTAACTAGACCTCTTTTATCATAGACCTGTCTCTTATTTTCTGTTTACTTAATATTTGGCTTTCATCCCCAGCCATGTTTATAAACACATTCTTCTCAAATTGCATTTTCTTTTACTTTTTCACTTTCACTCTTTCCTAGCGATTTATAAACCTATTGATGAACGCTAATTTTTTTTGTTGTTGTCGAAAGGTGTTCGACTCACCGTCAGAGGCAATGCACGCTTTTCCTGAAATTGTCGCGTCACCACAAAGACTGTCATTTTATATATATATATATATATATATATATATGTGTGTGTGTGTGTGTGCGTGTGTGTGCGCGCGCACGCACGTGCATAAAATCAAATTATTATTATTATTATTATGTTATAGGTAAAATGTATATTTGATATGCATAAATAAACATATATGAAATATGAAATGCTGCCTACATATCATTCTCTCTCTCTCCCCCTCTCTCTCTCTCTCTCTCTCTCTCTCTCTCTCTCTCTTTGAGTGTGTGTGGGTAGATGTGTGGTTGTGTGTTCATACATATCCCTTTTTGTCTAAGCCTATGCGATGCATGAACAAGAATAGAATTCTCTTATTTACGTTTCGGAAGATAAGATTCGTTCATTTTTCCCCTCCTATTTTGATCAATATACATCTTTTACAAAACTCACTGATATCTTGAGATGTGAGAATGTCTTCATCTAAATAAAAATCATTCGCAGTGTATATAAACACAAGGGGAACAAATCGTGTGATAAAAATTGGATTCAATATAAAATAACGCTAGATTAATTACAAAATTAATATTGAGACATAAAAATTAATGAATGTTACTTCTTGACGCATGAAAAACAAAAAAAAAACCCAATAATATCTCGATATAAGAAATATATAAGACTTCTAAAGGACATTTTTTCTAATCTTGGTTAATGATGAACATCAACCATTCTTGATGAGTAAAAAAAAAATAGAATATATCAACTATCGTGCTTTGCGGCTAATACCATGAGCACCACGTACAGCTAGTTGTATATTTCTTGGAAAGGATTTGATTATTGGCTCAGTGGGTAGAGTGTTCGCCAATGATCCGGGAGACCTGGGTTCAATCCTACTTTAAGACTTTAATAATGGTACTTGATATCTCCTTGCTTAATACTCAGCAATATAAGGTACGTATCGAGGGTAAAGTGGAGCAATACAGGGAAAGGAGTTGCGCCCTTCCCTACACTTCGGTGTAGTAGCTATTGAAAAAGGAGCCTTCTGGTCGCCCTCGACTATGGTCGCCAACTTTACTTTACTCTTTTTTAGTTTGGTTTGATTTTATGGCATATCAACCACTGTCGATTATTTAAATCCAAAAACATATATATTAGATATATATAACTTGTAAACACATTTTCATGATAACATTTTCATGAAACAGTTCTATTTCTAACAATTCAATTTGGGATAAACCAACAAAGTTAAATGGTTTCAAGTATTGCTATGTATCACTAACACTTTAATTAAACATCAGTCGTTTGTTTACACACAGTTAAAAGATCAAACAGTTCTATTTTTAACAATTCAATTTAGCATTAGTCATTTGTTTAGACACAGTTTAAATGTCAAACTGTTCTATTCGACCCATAGGTGCTACCATTCCGGGTCAGAGTAGACCTGGGATGTGTGTCAATAAATGGATACTCTGCAGTCCTCAAAGCTCCAGAATTACTGGAGTCTCACCATCAGATTGTTTAGTGTCATATCCAGGACACTTGTTGGGAAGGGGCTTCTAGAGGCCCAGCCGACTGGGCTAAAAGGATTTGGACCCCAAGTAAGTCTCATTGCTCTAAAAGATGCTATCAAGGGATTTACCGAATCCTGAACTGTTGGGTATCACCTACCTTTTCAGCATAATGTTCCATCTGCCATATATGGCAGTAGCGGAGATCAATCAGGAAAGAATAACCCCCCTCGTCATTCACGCCGTTACTTTGATTATTACGATTTCGATTGCTAAAAGTTAAAACATTGTTATTATCTCGGTAAGACTTGGTTTTTTTTTTTTTCGTTGGACTTTATTTTTTCTTTTTGCAAGCTTACCTGAGAAGTTGTTACCTGTGACAATTTTGGTTTAATTTGGTTTGTCACTTGTTTTCGTTATCCGACGTTCGTTTCTCTTGTGGTCGGACTTGTTTTCCTTTTTTAAGTGTTTTGTCTTGAGTGTTTTTTAATTTTTCAGGGGTATCTACGTGTTCTAATCTTTTTGTATTTTTTCCGGCGTGTTGTACTATTGTCTAATTTTAATTTTACTTTTTCTTTGTTGAACAGTAGAACCCCCCCCCACACACACACACATTTGCAACAGGTGGGGGCCTTAGTTTCACCCTCCTGGCTGCAAGCCCTACTGCAGTCATGGAGGGTTCTACCTCTAAAAATGACAAAACTGAACCCTCGAAGGAACTCTCACAAGAGAGTTTAATAGGAGAGAATTGGCCATCACTGCTGATCCCCGCTGATTCTCCAAGAACAATAGTGGACACATCACAGGACAGCCCAATACAGCCGGCCCAAAAGAGCCCCACACCTTGGAAGGGCCAGCAGAGGGGACCTGCCAACTATGAAAGGGATAGGGTGGAGAAGTACGCGAAGTACTTCAAAGGCAATGAGATTCTACCCATCCCTGAATTAGTTGAAAAACTTACATCGGTTGGCACTGCAACGGTCCCTCTCCAGATTGCTCTGGGGAGGTGCAAGGCCGATGGTCCGTAGGCAGGTCTGTATCCAACGTACTCGCAACGGGGGTCTGGGTATGCCTGATCTAGAGAGCCACTGGCTTGCTGAAAGACTTGCATATCTGGGCCGTGTCTTGACGGGGGACTCAGTGTGGAGACGAAAGGCGAGTCGGACTTTTCCTCGCCTCAACTCAGACCCAAAGGCTGAAGGTCGACGTAGGCCTTTGGGCGAAGCACTGTTTGTCCGCGAGTGCCGAAAGGCCCTTCGTAACCTTCTTGGGTCCAGTGACCTTTCATGGCCCCGGAAGGAGCTGTATCGGGAATTAGTGGTGGTTTCCGCTTCTGATCCTCTCAGCGAGCGGCACGGCTGGACGGCGGAGGAGATCCGCTCTCACTGGAATTGGGCGCCAGGATCGACCTTCTTGAACAACTCCGAGTTCTCGCTCACCTGGCGACTTGTTCGGAATGCGTTATCCCTTCGCGGCTTGAACTTCAAAGCGGGCCTGGCAGACATGCCTGATTGCCCTTGCTGCAGCAGTGGCTGAGAAGAAACGGCTGAGCACGCCTTCTACTACTGCGAGCGAGTCCGCCCGTTTTGGGATCACGTCGGGGAGTGGACGGCTCGCATCGAACCCAAACAGCTCGTGCTGCTCGACGTTGGTTACGTCGTAGACAACGTTCTTCCTCCGTTTCATGGTGAGAAGCGTGTGGTGTTTCTCGTGATCCTAGCTGTAGCTCGAATGGTGATTTGGACGACGCGAAACAAGGGATTGTATGACGATGCAAACTTTTCTCATCGTGATCTGGTTTTGTATTTTCGGCATCAGCTGAGGGTCAAAATCAGATGCGATAGAAAACGCTTGGATCGCATAACATTCAGCAAAAGGTGGGTGACTGCAGCGAGCCTGGTCGTACGAAAGGTGGCAATGTTGGAGTCATCCTTCCCTCCTCTGCCGGTCCATGGCGTCTATGGTACGGGTCCTTAGAGACCCCACCCTTGGTAAGTAGGATTTCTTTTTTCCCTTGTAACCTAGATAGCAGTATGTTGTGAGTCATTGTCCCCGTCATTTAGTCGCTAGCACTCAAGATCTTCCCCACCCCCATTTTTTTTGTACCCCAACCAGTATCCCAGTCCGCTTTTTGAAGATCTTGAACATTCATATGTAAAAAATCATAATACCCGCTTCTATCGACCCATGCCGAGCCCGACCCTTTATTTCTTTTATCCCTGTAGAGTAGGATTCCCGCCCCACCTAGGGTAGGTCCGGCTTGTTTCCGGTATTTTCGAGCCGGAAAACAGTCGACCTCCAATTTTATAGACGGGGGGATGGGAGGGAAACCAAACGGGGGATTTTTTCCTTGTTTTCGTGTATATATGTTTTTCGGGTTTTTTTCTCCCATTCCCATCATATCCATTGTAAAAAATCATGCATTGTAAATAAAATCATGCATCACTTTCGGGTTTTAAGTAGGACTTTTTCATAGAGCAAATGCGGTATTTTGGTGGTTGCTGCGTGCATGGAGATGGACGAGTGATTATACATTGTATTGTTGAACGGGTTGGCGAATGTGGCTAGCTAGGTTCCCCATAGAAAATATAGTTAAAGCATGACCGCTCCCTTCCCCTCCCCCAAAACCACAAGGCCTCGTGCCTTCTTGTATTTACTACAAGAAATAAAAGAATAAGCCTACGAGTTAGACCAGAAGAGCCATTCCTATTGTTGAAGTATATCCTTACTCTATCACTAATCCTATGTTCTTATTACTAACAGTCTCTCTCTTGTAAATACTCTTTCCTGTAAATATAACTATTTACCTCACATATCGTGGTTTGTCTTATTATTACTACTACTTGTGTTCACTAACCAGAACATATGAACAATGGCCATCTAATGAGACAATAGCAAACATACTAAACTTTTAAAATGTCTTTACGTTTGTTCTTTTTCTTCCGATACTTTATCAGCACGATTTTTACAATTAGACAGTATTAATAAGTTTATCTTATCTATAGAAGATTAAGCATCAACTGTTGACCTTTCACAGGAGTCTGAGTGACAGCAAGTCTCTTTATGTCTTCAAGACTCTTCTAAGTATTCTTGCCGATCTTAATTTTCTGGTTTCGATTCTTCCTTTTATTTCAAATTCCGCCCGTTTTTTTTCCAACCTCTTTGGGACTGTTCCTAGTGCGCCAACTCCAACTGCAATCACCGTCACCTTTATGTTCCACAGCTTTTTCAGCTCTCTAGCAAGATCTAAGCATTTGTTTATCTTTTCGTTTTCTTTCATTTTCCCTCTGTGGGCCGCTGAAAAGACAAAATTCATTACTTTACAAATTCTTTACTTCTTATTAATCAACACTTGGTCTGGTTTTCTTGCCGAGATTAGGTGATCTATAATTATCATTATTATTAATTCTCCCAATAAAACATAAAAACACAGACTATGGATATAAAACGACTTCAAAAAACCACTTATTCTATGTGAACGAATTAAAGTTATGTGTAAAAAAAAATGATGACGCTTTAGAAAGTCTACTAAGCACTGTAAAAAGATTTAGTGATGACATAGGGGTGCAATTTGGTCAAAAATGTGCGAAAGTTACATTTAAGAAAGTCTTACTAATAAACTAAAAAACATCACCGTAGATATGAACCTACAAATATTTTGGAATTGATTAGGAGAATTGTTATAATCATAGAGAAAAAATAATTGTTACAATCATAAAGAAAAAAATAATTCTATTGGAGAATAAGAGCCATATTAAGAAGACGATTGAATATGAAAAATAAATCTATTGCAATAAATACCCGGGCAATGCCAGGAGTGGCACGTTTAACATTATAAACTGGATATTAGCTGAAATAAATAAAATAAAAATATGGATATTAAAGTTAGTATCACAGAATGCCACAGAATGCATCACCTGAGAACAGATATAGAATGTTTCTACGTCAAGAGAGAAAATGATGGAAGAGGCTAGATCCGATAAGAATTCACCAAGAAATACTCAGTCACTACAAAAGTATTCAATTAGTAAAAGAAAAAGTCCTAGATTTGCTTACTAAGTCAACTTCACAACGAATGAAATGACAATAAGATATAAAGCAATAATATAAAGCAATTAGGCCACAAAAAAGAAACAAGTAAAAGCACCAAACCAATTGAAAAAAATGACTGGGGAAAAAACCTACGTAGACGATACACACAAAGAATTAAAAATGCTCATATTGATATAGTAAAAGCTAATAGAAGGCTGAAAAGTGCTATCTTGAGAGCAGAGAAAGAAGGGTTAATAATAGCAGCAAATAACCATAGCCTACCGACTTTCTAGTCGGTAGGCTATGGTTATTTGCATCAAACAAACATTATAAAAAAACGGATCAAATCCAATATGTAGATTCGTGAACAAAAGATCGAATCAATTGACCACTTAGTGTCCAGTTGCCTAATCCTCTCACCAATAGAATATAAAGAAAGACATGATGAATAGGACATTATATTCATTGGAATATGTATATACTATGAAATACTGAAATCTGAAAAATGGTGTAAACACCAACTAGAACCAATAGTAGAAGCCAAGGAATCTACTATTCTTTGAGACTTTGCAATCGAAACTGACAGAAAAATAAAAGGCAATAGACTAGATATTGTGGTTAGGGAGAATAAAAGGAAAACATACCAGCTAATTGATATGTCAGTACTAAAAGACTATAACATTTCAGTCAAAGAATACAAGAAAAAGAGCTGGAAAGAGAAATTGAAAAACAAAAACTACCACCGTGTAAGAGCTTCGGGAAAGTGACAGATAAACACATCAAGATACCTGGAAGCAGCAGATTATATGAAATACAAAAAATTGTCATTCATGGAATGGCTCATTTTCTTTGGAGAGTAATGTCAATGTGATTAAAGAATAACATCGAGCGAAAGGGAAAATTAGAATGCATATACTCACTAACATCCTTCACCCTGGGTCTTCAGTTAAGACCAGGTAAAGGATTATAAGGAATCGAGAGTAAAACTGAAAAAGTGAAAAGAAGGATAAATACCTCGACTTTATTAAGGAACTGTAAAAACTGGGGAACATGAAAGTGATGTTTATACCAATTATAATTGGTGCTCTTGATACTGTCACCAAAGGATTAATAAAGGGACTGGAGGACTTGGAAATAAAAAGGACGAGTGGAGACTATGCAAAGTACTGCATCACTGAGATCTGCCAGAATATTGAGAAGAGTCCGAGAGACTTGAGGAGACTTGCTGTCACTTAGACTCAGTGAAAGACCATCAGCTAATGTTGATGTAAAAAAAACTCTCAAGGAGTAACAATAATAATAATTCTGTAACATGGCTGTTTGAATATATCAGTGTACGATCTGTCTCAGAGTAATTGATAGGGGTGAATTAGAGACAGCTTGGATAATCTATAAAGTCACGTGTCTAACTTTTAGTATATAGTTAAAAGTTTCAGTCAACATTTGAAAACATGAATCGGAAGAAGGCGGCCAATGAAAGAAGAAGAAGAAGAAGAAGAAGAAGAAGAAGAAGAAGAAGAAGAAGAAGAAGAAGAAGAAGGCACAATCGTGAGTGATAAAAATCCACAAATGGACGCCTGAAATAATAGAAACTTTGTAAAATGATTGTGCGACTGACGGTTGGTCCAAGTTATAAAGATAACGGAAGGCTAATTTCTTGGGAAGGAGAGAGAGAAGAAAAATAATATGAAGAAAAAGCAGCCGGAGAGTCTTCGGAACCGCCAGTTGACCTGAGTGAGTCAGGCCAAAGCACTCGTTATAGGTCATCCAGTCACGAGAGAATGATAAAGGTAATTCAAAATGACTAGATAAAAATAGGAATTCCCAAAATTCCCAGAGATGTTTGTGCGTTTCATTTTCCAGAATGGATTCTGGGTTGAGATGATACCATTTGTTCGTGTGGTCATATTAAAACTTCTTGCACAATTTCCGATGGATCACTTTCCCCATCCAGAGGTGTGTAGTCTCATATTCTTTTAGCGTTAACTTACTGCATTCGCTGATTATATGATTAATAGTTTAATCTTTATCACCACATAACCTACATCTGCTATTTTATTGCATCTTGTCTATTTTTGCTTTGACATAAGTTAGTCCTTATGGTGTTGTTTTGTACTGTAATCAGAAGAGATTCAGTTTTTCTCTTAAAATTACATTTCTTGACCATGTCCAAATTTTCTTGTGTGAAATTTTGCTTGTTTGTAGCTTGAAATGTCCATACAGTTGTTTTTCTTCCCAAATTTGTTTCCTGGTTATTATTGTTCTGTTAATGCTTGTGTTGTCTGTATTGTTTCTTGTCACTGTACTCAGTCTTCGTCTGCGCTTATTATTATTATTATTGGCTATTTAAAACTATTAATCTTTGTGCCAATTATTGATACTTCCTAAGAATACTTGATAAATAGAATTAATAATGTTAAATTGCAACAGTCGAAACTATCTAGTAGTGCGAAAACAAATCAATATCAATATTATTTGTGTAATACAGGAATACTTGAAACTTTGTTCTGCGTTGTCTGAAGACTTGGATATAGTTGAGAAAAATCTCATGAAAGAAACTGAATCTTTTCTTATAGGAACACAAAATAAAGTCAAATGGATCAGTTATGTTAAAGCGAAATTGAAAAGACTTAACAGAATAACATTGGTTATGCAGAATTATAGATTTAAACGATTAATCACTTAATAAGCAAATACAGCAAACTAGCATAAAAGGAATGCAAAATGAAGCCTGACTTTGTGTGGAAGGTTATCGACTGGGAAATGTGTAAGAGATTCAAATTTGATTGTACAGCCAAATGGTACATGCACAAACCAAAATCTGTTCTAAAAATAAGACGCATAAAATTCTTTGAAAACCGAAATAAAAACACGTCACCGAATCCTAGCAAGAAGACCAGACCTTGTGTGAATTAGCAAGAAAAAAGAACTGGAAATCTAGTGGAGTTTGACTTTCCGGTGGACCGTAGAGTGAAAATAATAAAAAGCGAAAAAATACTCAGACCTTGCCGGAGAACTGAAAAAATACTAAAAGATGAGGGTGACGGTGGTAACAGTTGTAGTTGGAACGGTCCCCAAAGGTTTGGGAAAAAGACTGGAGGAATTAGAAATCAGAGGACGAATCTAGACCATCCTGACGACAGCTATGCCAAAATCATCTAGAATACTTAAAAAGTCCTGAAAATGTAGAGTTGCTATCACTCAGACTCCAGTGAATTGATTTTAAGACAAATGTGATAAACAAAATTCCGCCAAAATGAAATCTTGAGAGTCCTTCTCGTTTCCAGTTTGCTATTGTTGGAATTAAACAATTGCCAATTTATCACCTGTGTCAAATAAACATCATCTATTTTAAGATGTCTAAACGAAAGCCAAAGAAGATATGCAAGGTCGATCTGTTTAGTAATGTAATTGATCGTATAAGAAATTGGTTTTTATCAACTAATCAAATTTATCTTCTTCAAAATAGTTCTCTTGAGCAGCCACACATCTAAGGAAGAGATTATTACCACTCCTTGAAACACTGCTGGAATTCTTCAACTAACACTGCTTTCAGTGATTTTGTCATGGCCTGTTACATGTTATTAATCATTCCAAAGAGACAATCACAGAAATTTGGAACGGAAAATAATCACACTGACTCGAATCTTGAGAGTCACAGTCTGTACTGCCATAAGAAGATTCTTTATGATAAAATCTCATTCATAAAAAATATATCTAGAAAACAAAAATCTTCAAAGACTGATTTAACTTTTATTTGTCATAACGGTTATCATCGTCGGCGACCCGAGTTCAAATCCTGGACGAGACTGTTTGAATTTTATTTCGCATGTATATTGATTGGTTTATATGAGGTGGTTTAAGACTTTTACATGGCCATTTTGAGGGATTGTCTAGCATCTTCCCTTCTCATTCAGACCACCTACAACAAAATAAAATGATTAAATATGAAAATGACTCCAACAGGACCAATGTTTCATTGGTAAAAAACACAACGCAAAAAAATTATTGATTAGGTGGTAATTAGTAGAAATTACCAATAGTTTAAAGCGCCGAGGATTTTTGCATAGTACTGTACTATTATACCAACAAGGATTATGAACTAAACTATTTCATTTTGTAATTATTTGATTTGTTAATGCACACATTTCACGCTCACACACTCACATTAATACCTGATTTTTCTTGTTTTAAGGACACATTTCATTTCATAATCATCGCATTAATTATTTTTATCTGCATGTTTTATATTTCATAGGTTTGTAAATAACCTTACAATTTTCATTGACACAGCTACTAGTCTTATCCAAACCAAAGGATCGAATCAATATGTAAATAAGCCAGATATTTTCCGTGTACTACGCTAGTAGATATATATATATATATATATATACATACATATATATATATATATATATATATATAATTATCAATTAGAACTGCTATATCTTGCGGTTCACATGCTGAAGATATTTCGTTTGTCTGAGACTGTAAAACTCGCTCTCTCAACTATTCTCAGCGCCATTATTAATCGTAGAAGCGATATTTCCAGTTAATCTTTCAATGCTTTCATCAATCAACCAGCCCTTCTCTCGCGTCAGTCTTCATTTCAATAGATGAACAGCAGGCAAGTTAATATTTATGACCTGCTGTGCAACGGACAAAAGGCGTTTCTGGATTGCTTTGTATTTGCTTCATTAGTTTTACAATTAAAGCAGATGGATTTATTCTTGTGGCTTGAAGCACATCTGGATATGAGAAAGACAAGCTTGTAATGACAAGACACAGACAGCGTCTGTTGTACTTGCATCATTGTAACGAAAGAGCACTCGAGAGATGGAAGAATTTAGAGTGAGATTTTTCGCTAGCATCATTTAAAGCAGGTATGCAATAAAGTTCTCGTTTCTAATATGCAAATATGTATGTGTGTATGTGTATACTATTTATTTATCTGAAATATATGCGTAAGTTGATCTGCGTATAGAATACGTGTGTTTATAGATTCAAACTTGCCAAAGGAAATGCAATGGTTTTTAACAGTCAACCTTGAAAGACACTTTTTGAAGTACAACTTGTCAAGAAAAGAGTGTGACAGCCTCTAGGTCAACTGTTCCTACTTCTTAAAACATGAAAATTATATAGTGCGAAAATCTATTGAACAAAATACTGACGTGTGAGTACACTAATTAGGGTCAAGTTGAAAGCGTATTCTTATCTATCTAAAATAGGAATGTCTCGTTTTTGTTTTTTCGTGTCCTTGCCAAAGACAAAAATACAACATCGTGCCTCACTCAAAGATGGGAACACGGTTGGGATAGAAAAACAGATATTATACTCTAATTCGAATTTGAAGACAAGATGGAAATAGTTTTATCAATATTTGAATTTTGATTTTGTATTTTCACTCAAAATTCATCCATAAAGTCCTTATTATTGAACATCCTATTTACTCCAAATTACTTAATTGTACTTAATTGATATATATATATATATATATATATATATATATATATATATATATATATATATAAGGGTCATTCAACAAACAATGGGATTAGAGGAAATAATAGAAAAGTACTTTTTTTTTCAGAATTTTTCTACATAAATGTAAACTCTACAATGTTTGAAATTGATTTATTACAAAAGACAGAATTATTTGTTTTGAGCCTATTCAAAATTGCAACAAAACAAACATAGTTCTCTAGGTTTGAACAGAGGTCTGATATCAATTCTTTGGTGTTTGAGAAGTGCAAACAATGTGAAATTGACAACATGACGTATATTGTGTACGGAGAAGCATGTTTTAGTCAAAAAATGTTTACAAATGAGCTAAACATAGATTTTCCATTACTGTTGAATAATTTGGTGATGTCCGTAATAATAATACAGATATGAAAATAGGCGGATACACAAGCGACCTCCGTTGTTCAGATACGAACGGTTTATTAGTTTCTTGACTTCAGTTCATCGACACGAGGAGAGAGACACAATTCTTAAAAGTCTTTTGTAATCATACTATGCTAACCCCACCCCCAACGTTCGGCACATCTCAATTCATCTCTGCCGATAGAGATCCGAAAAACTCAACTCTTCGACTCAAAGGCTGAATCATCTACTCTCCTGTATGCCTCAATGACAGAAACTCAATTGTCTGCCTCCAAGGTCCAATGTCAACTTTAAACTATCTCTTTTTCAAAATCTTTTTCAAAACCTTTTTCAAAATCTTCAAATTCTCAAGACCATCTCTTCCGAGCTTGACGTCATCCACATTCCAGTCCCATTTCCTGTCTGGGGACAATGGTGATTGTCATATCTTTTGCGCGCGGGCGTAAACTGCACCAATTGACTATACACCTGAACTCTTACTCCGAATAGTTTAAAGCCCAACCAAACCGAATGACAAAATATAATAAACGAAAAATGATTAATATGAAAACATCATTCCTTAATTATATAACATTACGATGAGCCTGGGTCGAAAAGGGAGATTATTTAGTGCGAACACACTGACTCTCTGGTTGAGAAAAAGTTCTGAATGCAAAGAAAGCCATAAAGAAGGTCATGTTAATAAACTCCTGGGATATGAAAGAATCAATTACTATTGATTTTCTTGAAAGTGAAGCAACTATAAAGAGCGCTTCCTACTACCAACTCCAGCAAAATTCCCTTTATATATTGAATGGACCTCATAATATATATATATATATATATATATATATATATATATATTAGTAGTACAGTTAGTGACCGTAGTCGAGGGTGACCTGAAGGTTCCCTTTTCGATAGCTACTACACCAAGGTGTAGGGGAGGACGCTACTCCTTTCCCTGGATTGCTCCACTTTACCCTTGATCCGTACCTTATAATGCTGAGTATTAAGCAAGGAGGCATCAAGTACCATTTTTTAGTCTTTGTATGACTCGACCTGGGATTGAACCCAGGTCTCCCGGGCCACTGGTGAACACTCTAACCATCATGCCAATGTTGTATATATAACATATGAGACTGGGTAACAGAATGAGCCAAGAGGAAAATAATTCAAATATTTTAGGTTTTAAAGTTGCTCAGCTATTAACATTGAATACTTTATATACATGTTTCTAATTTGCATTCTATAACATATGATTATTTCTATTACTGCTACTTAATGCAATAGTAACGTACTGTAAGTTCAAGTACTAAAAACTAGAACGTCAGTTTAAACATTAAAATGCCAGTAATAACAGTAGAAAATATAACAGGGATGAAAATAAAACATCATAAAGAAAATTTGAGACAAAGCTTTGTCACTGATTCTTAAATAACGATCGACTTTCACGAAAATTAACGTTATTAGTTCGGTGAACTTTTTATTTGATTGCAATATATATATATATATATATATATATATATATATATATATATATATATATATATATATATAATGATGTAGTTTGCTATATTTATAAATAAAGTGCTTGGTATCGGTGATAGAAGTAACGTCTCCAGTGACAGGTGGCTGCTTCGGGGAAACCCGTGCACTGTTTCTGAGGAGGAGCTAAACACCTTTCGGCAAGTAAGACACCGAAACAAAATCAGGCCTATTAACTGCCAGGAAAGGGTAAAACTGAAAAGAAATAAAAATCCAGTTTAACAAACACGAGTATGAAAGAACGAAGAGAAACGTTGGTAGGAAAACCTAATATAACTGAAGTAGCCGTGGGATAAATAAACTCAGTGTAGTAGCAGATAGTTTGTCGATAAAATCAAAAACAACGCTAAGAAATGAAGAATAGAAATTACATTCAAGTAAGAGTCGAGTTTATGAGCAAAGCGAAATGAATGCAAAGACGTGCTTAAAAAGGAATACTACAAAAATAAAGTGCACTAAAGGGAAATACAATGAAATGTCAAATAATTATAGTAGTTCTGTGATTGAAGAGGAGGAAGACAATATTTCTTACCGACGATGTTCGAAATATCGGACTTATCAGGAAAGATAGCGGCTGCTGGCAATGAAGCTCTTTTACTCAATAAGGGAATGAAACCGGAAGTCATCCGCCCCCGAGACGAATCTAAAAGTGTCTCATAAAACGTAATCGTCCGTTAGGGGAGATAAACAATAGGGATTCTAATCTAACGTGTAACGAGACGACAAATCTAAGTTAGATTAGCGAAGATAGTCAACGGTGCTTGGTGACAGTCAATTCTGACCAATGCGATTATAAGACTAAACCTGACGAAAAACTGACTGTCACCAAGCATCGTTGCTTCTGTATCAGTGCTATTTTAACATACACACACATACACATCAATTGTGTTTTTCTACAATACTGCAATCTAATTACTTTTGTAAGTATTGCTACAGACAATGTAACTCATAAGTAAAAATTCGAATTTTAAATGTGCAATACAGGATGTTTTGAAAGCAAACAGCAAAGTTTCACAATTCTAAAAGTCCAAATATTCAGGATTTGCAAAATATGATGAAAATGAAGACTCGCGAAAATATTCGATGGGATTCGGGTCGTAAAAATGAAATTATAACAAAATACCAATCTATAGAATTTGGGTAATGAACACTCAAAATAAAATTTAATGCATTTTGTAACGAACACGTTTAGAACTGTTATGGAGATTTGAAAATTGTAAACTTTCAAAGACAGATTGACCAAAATAGTCACGTGTTTTGTTTGGGGAGGGTTGTGAGGGGGTAGTTATTCAGAATCTTTCAATTATAGGATGTTCCTTATGACTTGTTTATTCAATGATTTGAAGGGTTTTTTTTATTTTGTTAAAAGATTGATTTGCCGAACCATCTCATTGTGATTGACGTGTAGAGACCCCTAATGTAAAGACGAAGCTGGAATTTTATTGGAGGAGTTAAAGTCATGTGACTATAAATTCTAAAACTTAGACATCAAATGGTAACTTTGAATTAGCCAGAGCAATCGAAGCTCACAGACCAATAGATTGCACGGTCCTAATTTCTGTCAATGGACAAGGCTGACTCCTGGTCTCTCGTACGAACCGGTTATATAAAAGAAGACGTCAAAAAGAGAAAAGAATTTCAAGAGAATAGAGCAACCAATGAAAAAATGAAACAACGTGTTACAGAAAAAGTGGAACAGTGACAAAAATCGACTCCCGTATGAAGAGAAGAACAGATCTATTCAACAATACTTTATCTAGTTAAAACGGAAATTTCCTACTGAAAATTATTAGCCAGTTTTATTATTTCTCACTTTAATATTATGTATTTTTAGCATCTTGAAAAGTATAACTTTATTTTCGCTATTTTAAACTAATGTAGTGATGATATCATTGAATAAGGTGTTTAACTTACAAAAACCAAAACAAATGTACCGAAACGAAGATTTACGCTCACAAACGCCATGAATTCATCTTCTCCGTTAGTTGTTTCAGTTAATAAATAAACCAGGCAATGGGAAAAGTTTTGCAATATCTCGATAACTTATTTACTTTATTGTTTGAATAATAACTAAAGCAACCCAGCATTCAAAGTAGAGTCTACTGTGTTGTACCGTCTAAAATCACCTTTCTGTCAGTTTTTTGATCCCACACTGATACCATTTCATGTCCTTCGGTGCGAAGTTTCCATATCCT
This sequence comes from Sepioteuthis lessoniana, assembly GCA_963585895.1. Classification (NCBI taxonomy): domain Eukaryota; kingdom Metazoa; phylum Mollusca; class Cephalopoda; order Myopsida; family Loliginidae; genus Sepioteuthis; species Sepioteuthis lessoniana. The sequence continues at coordinate 74,876,840 of OY757937.1, forward strand.
CTTGGGTACTGAAGTGTTGGAGGTACAGGAAAACAAGCAATGGAAATGGAACAAGTAATTTGCTTGAGGGAACCAGATCAGGACTATATTCTGGGTGAAGCTACTATTTTGCCTGTTCTTTGATCCCACGCAGGTACCAGTTCTTGTTCAACGAAGCGAAAAACCCCTTCCCTGAAATTACCACCTCCGCTTGGTTGTGGAAGCGTCTCGAGCGCGGGAAATGAGCTACGGATCGGAACAAGTAATAATCTGAAGAAGCTAAATGCGAGCTATATTCTGGGGAAGGCATCAATTTGTTTCTATATAGTTCCAGGAGTTTATTCCGCAAACTAACATGCATACAAATATTTAAAAAACTTTTCATTCACCTTTGTAATATCTATATTCTAACAAAAAATTCTTTGGATTCTTTAAAATTTCATTTTTGACATAAAAATTGGAGATAATAATTTAAATTTTGTATAGAAATTATATAAAAACATGTTAAAATTAATACCTATATAAGTAATTTATATTATATTTTTTAGCACTTCCAAGAATATAACGGTGATTCAATAAGTCCTAGACACTTGACACTTAGTGTTGAACTGTGATCTTAAATCATAACTGTATATTGCTTGATCTACGTAAATATTCATATCGAGCACTGAATTAAATAACCAGATAAAAAAAAGGCAATTATGGTGACAAATAGATATTGTTCACATAAAAGCCAACTCAACTAAATGCGATGTCATCATATGCATAAGAAAGTGATGAACTGCTATTATGAGTTAAATGACCATATGGAAGTCTAATAAAATAAAAAGGGAATTCTTCCAAGCTGTAGCCTTGTCAGTACTACTGTATGGTTGCACCATTTAGACTCTAACAAATTGCCTGAAGAAAAAACTTGATGAGAACTACACGAGAATTATACGTGCTGTCTTTAACAAATCCTAGAAGCAGCACCCTTCAAAATAACCAAGAAAAAAATACGAAATTTAAAAATACAGTTCCCTCTACAATAAAAAGAAAATTCGTAAATGTGCAAACGAAAGAAACAAATGTTAAATTTTAATTAGACACAGGGTCTGATTTGACGATGATAAATTGACGTGGATAAAAATCAGCAGCAGACCAATGCTAATTACTTTTGAAAAATTGCCGGCAGAATAACCAAAAAGAAATTAACATTTTAAGGTGAATTCTATGCTAACGTTTCATTTATGAACAAAAACATTTTAACTGAATGCGTTCGTCATGGATCGACCTCGAAACCTATTCGGAACAGTCTGGATGGAGTCTGTTGATTTATGGAACATGCCAATAAATACGTTTTGTAATAGCGTAAAGGTAGCCCCAGGCAATTCCAAAAATTTAAAGAGGGTAATTAAATCATATTTTCCAAACATTTTTATCTGAAGGATTAGGAATATACACAAGGTAAAAGCAACTTTCGAATTAAAAGATAATGCACAACCGATTTTTAAACGAAAAAGAAAAGTCTCCCTTTGCAGCTGGAGAAATAATTGAAAAAGAATTGGACCATTTAGAAAAATTAGAATACTAAGTAAAACTGATTACTGTGCTTGGGGGGGGGAGGTCAAAAGTTTATGTAAAAAAAGAACAACAAAATTTGAGCTTTTACTGATTACTCTACTGGACAAAACGATTGTTTACAAACTTACAACTATCCATTCCCTAGTCTTGAATAGATATTCCCAAAATTAAATGGAGGAAAAATATTCTTAAAACTCGATTTATTGGATGCATATCTACAATTACCTATGGAGGTGAAATGTACAAATTTATTGACAATAAAAACACAAAGGTTTGTACAAATTCAATAGACTCCCTTTTGGTATAAAGGTTGCACCAGTAATATTTCAGTAAATAATAGATGACATGTTGGGTGACATGGATTTTGCAGTAGCATATTTTGACTATATTTTGATAAAAAGCTGAAATCATGAAAAACACACGAAACATGTGAAATTGGCATTTTAAAAAACTAAAGAATACTGTTTTAAGCTAAGCATTAATAAATACGATTTTTTTAACAACAATGAAATACCTGGGACACATGATTGATGAAAATGGTCGAAAGCCAGACGCAGCTAGAGCTACAGCAATAAAAATATGTCTCCACTAATTAGTGTAACAACATTACAAGCTTTTTTGAATTTTGCGAATAATTATAGAAACATTATTCCTAAAATACATGCATTAGGAGCTCCACTAAATCAATTATTTAAGAAAGATACAAAATGGAATTGGTCTTGTGAATGTCAAAACGCAAAGAAATTACAAAAGCTTTAACGTCAGACTTATCTCCTGCGCATTATGATCCTAATAAGGAGATATACGTTGTGACTGATGATTAGGAGCCGTTTTCTTTCACAAATAAGATAACGAAAAGCGGAAAGCAGTAGTCAATACATCAAGAACGTTACTGCCGACAGAAAAAAAAAGTTACAGTCAAATAGAAAAAGAAGCACTAAGTATATTATTTGCAGTAAAAAAGTTTCACAACTTTTTACATGGAAGAAGCTTCATATTGCAAACGGATCACCGTTCACTACTATCAGTATTTGGGTCTAAGAAAGGCCTACCAGCTCATACTGCAAATCGCCTGCAAAGATGGGGAACCATTCTTTTAAACTATGCATTTTAAATGGAATTCCTTCCATTTAAGAAAATAGGACACGCAGACGGATTATGAAGGCTAATTCCGAAACTAAGTGAACCCTTAGAGGAAACCGTAATTGTTGCATGAAGTACAGAAATGGAGATAAAAAAAAAACGTACTTTGCAATACAGTGAAGGAATTAACAGTAACTCTCCAAGAGATTAGATTTTAAGCCAAATTTGATGAATTTATATCAGAAAAAAAATCATGAGCGGTTAAAAGAGAAAGTCAAATCAAAAGAAAAACTTTTTCTTCTTGTGATGGTATTTTGTTATACAGTGAACGTGTGGTGATACTGACACCACTGAAGAAAAAATATTGAAAGATTTTCATACAAGACACCTAGGAATCACTAGGATGAAATCCCTTATGAGAAGTATCATTTACTGCCATGGGAAGGACAAAGAAATTGAAGACTTTGAGAAACGTTGTTGATGCTGCGCAATGGCGGTGAAAACACCACCAGTAAAAACTAATCCATGGCCGAAAAAGGACAGATCATGATCAAGGCTACATATTGACTATATGGGACCAATGAATGGGATTTATTAACTTACTGTGGTAGATAGTTTCATGAAATGACCAGAAGTTGTCAAATGTAGGTGACCAATGTGCAAAAGCACAATTAACTTTTTGCACGAAATTTTCGCAAGTTTTGATATTCCGGATTCCATTGTATCTAATAATGGAATGCATTTTACGGCTAAAGAATTTGGAGATTTCTGCAAAGAATTTTCAATTAGCTATGTGACGACAGCCGCGTTCCATCCAAGATCTAATGGTCAAGGTGAAAGCTTCGTAAATACGTTTAAGCAAAAGCGTTAAGAAAAGCAGATATAAGTGAAACTGAAGACGATTCATTACAACAATTTCTCAGAGTGTATCGGATAACTTCAAACTCAAGTCCAACTTCAGGAATGTTGCCAACTGATCTTAAGTTCGCGATAAAAATAAGATCGGTATTTGATAAACTAATACCTAACAAAGACTAAAAGTTAAAGAAAAGTAATGCAGATACAACACAATTTTTTAACCTCGACGAAAAAAATCTATTCTAAAGAATATAAAAAATAAAAAAAGATTTCTTAGAAAGAAGGAATTATTGAAAATCAAACTGGAAGACTAGTGTATATCATTAAACATCCCAAATAGATTGTTAAAAGACCAACTTCTAAACCAAATTATCGTTGGGAGAAACCTATAAAGTTAATCTATGATTTGTTTAAAGTACCAATAGCTCAAGTAGCACCTGAACAAAAACGGTCTAACAAGCGTAAAAGACAACCATCTTTGAATTTGGATATTGATCTAAAAAGAAAAAGATACAAATTTCGAGGTAGTGAAATTTCAAAAGGGTCTGATGTTGTTGAGTGATAAAAGCACTCCTCACTGACACAATGAACTAGTCTGAAATGACTATAAGTAGTATATATATATGTATATATATATATATTCGATAAATCAAAATATTTTTTGTTTCTAATAAGGTCTCCTGCAAGTATTCATTACTTTTTGCAGTCGGATTACGATATAACAATATATATATATATATATATATATATATATATATATATATATATATATATATATATATATATATATATACTGCAATTTTATTGCTTTAGGTTTCATTTATTTATAACAAGAATTTCCTAAAGATGTAACCGGTGAAAGTGAGAACAATGTTCTGCATTTTTAATCTCTCCAGGTATTCTGTTAGCAAATTCACCAGGCAACATTTTAGTAGTCCCAGTGCTCCAACTAGAACTGGTATTATTTTTAATTTCTGTCACAACATTTCTGCTTACTTCTACTTTCATATCTTCGAATTTGGAAAGCTTTTTTAAGTACTTTCTGGACAATGTTTCGATCAGCTGAAAGGGACATATCGATTAACATTAAGACATATCGATTACGTTTTTGTTTTATCGCTATCGTCTTTCACAGTAATGTCTGGTCTGTTGGCATTTATATTTCTATCTGTATTTATCAGAAAATCCCATCAGATATTTGTAAGAACTTTTATCCCTATGACCGGTTCAGGAGGATGCTAATAACCGTCCTTAGCATATAGTGTTTACAGATGATTCAATTTTGTCCTATTTCAATTTGAATTGTTGTGCAGTGGTTAATGTGTTAAAATGCGACATCGTAATAAAGAAGTTCGAACTCAGTCGTGCTAATACGTTCATTTTCGGTCATTAAGAGAAGTATGAATCTTCATATCCCTCAAGCTCTGGATTATGTACTAACACAACTTTTCTTTTAGTAAGAAGATTTTCACATTGAATAACCCACAAAGTTTGATATGACATTAAAACAAAGAAACCAAACAAAATGAGTGATCATTCCAATTTTGATATTAAACAGTTTAGATTCAAAACCACAATCATTTACTATTATGTCTACCTGATAGTTTTGTTTTTTAGGATTTTCTTTATTTCTTTATTTCCTTTTTTTAGAAATGAACTCTCATCCAGAATAGACATTATGAAATCGCCTGTATCAGCTTTTTGTCACGAGCTTTGCAACCAATGGTAATCTTTGTTTTCGTCTCGATCTGCTGCTTCGATAAAAGTTGCCAATTGACCAGAAATTTTGTCAATGATCAAGTAGAGTTTTCATCCATTTTATTTGGCTTTATACTTTGTAGGCGGTTTTAATTGTCCCCCTTTGCCTTTCATGTTTTCATTTGAAAGTTTTTCTCTTCTATTTAGTTGCTTCTTAGGTAATTGAGTGTATTTTTTGTTTGTTTGTTTGTTTTATTGTTATTATTTGCGAGTTTTTTTACTAAATCGATTATTCACTTTGTATTATTTTCAATAAGTTAGGAGTCACATAGCAGTCGTTTCCGAGATGATTCGAGTTGAATTAGGTCTTTACCTCCATATTTTCTTGGTATGTAAAATCTATCACAATTGAAATTGGGTTGGTACATTTTGTTTGCTGTTAGAAACTTTCTAATTTTGGGTTCAATCGTTGAATATCAGTCAAGTTTCAGTTGATGATTTTGAAACTAAAATGAATAAAAAGTACAGTAAATGAGTTGATGGTCTCAATTTTATTGTAGGGGTTTCATTCTGTTTTGGATTCATTCGTTTTAGTTATTCTATTATTCTCTTTTGTGATCCTTTCCTTCATGTTGTATTGAATGGCTTTATCCTCATTTATACACTGATATTCGCTGATTCCTTCTTGTTCTTTCAACTACATATATATATATATATATATATATATATATATATATATATATATATATATATATATATATAAGCATGTTTCATTTAATAACAAACACAAATTTTGTCTGTATAATTTATTTAAGATACTTTCAAGTTTTCAGATAATTATCTTAGTTTCTGGTTGTAATTGGTTGATGAATTTCCCCAAATTGTCCCAAGCGCTTTCGGACCCTTCATAGGCCATCATCAGGAGTTGCTCGCTTGTTTAACGTGTGTTTGTATTTTTTAAAGAGTTTTGAAAGTTTATACCATAACAAAAATATGGGAATCGCAGAGTAGAATAAAACAGGGTAACTGATGCATTTAAAAAGGGAATGCGATTATAGTTGTGTTTTCAACTAGAATTTTGCGAAACTTGCATGGAGAAAAAGCTTGACGGCAACTTTCACAAGAATGCTGTGAGCAATTTTGAACAAGTCCAGTAGGCAACCTACCCCCATCACGAAAACTATCAAAGTTAGACGAACCAGACATGCAGGACACTTCTGGAGAAACAGGGACGAGCACATAAGTGATGTTCTCCTATGGACCCCCTCACATGGCCCAGCAAAAGTAGGACGACCAGCTCGAACCTACATACAGTAGCTCGGTGAGGATACGGGATGTAGCCTTGAGGACCAGCCAGAAGCGACGAACGATAGGGAGGAGTGGCGAGAGAGGGTCAGGGATATCCATGCTGGTGGCACGACAAGATGACAATGATGATGATAATATATATATAAGGGAACTGATTTCAATACTAAAAAAAGTGATAATTTTTTAGCAAGAAATAAGCTTGAGAAGCTGTAAATTTTGTGTCAGTATTTTTTGTTTACTGACCGATCGGCGCTTATGCACTCGTATTAAAATTTCTTTCACATTCGCAGACGACAATATTTGACTTGCGCCAAAACATTATAGGATCAAAAGCCAAAGTAATTTAGGAAATCTTTTCCTTCCCTGATTGTTTTAAATAATTTCTTTTAAGCAATTAGAATCAGAGATAAACGATCAACTTTTTTCAATCTAATCCTGAGCTCACCACCATCTTAGAAATAAACGATAGAATGGATAATTAATCAATTGGTTTTACGGGTTTAATCTGTATCCTACTCAGACTTTCGGTTTTATTTCTTTCGATTAGATCATCAAAAATTCTGTTCCTTCAAGATTGCATTTAATTTCAACATAGTTTGATTATTTTGAATTGAACAAAAACAGTTTGTTTACATAGACATGCTCAAACTAATAATCTTTGGCTGAAGAAATTTCTCGCTACATCCGTTTACATAGCACCGCATAAACATACTTTCACTCCTACGACTCGTTCATATATGTTTTACACACAGAAAATATATCGACAAGAATTGTGAAAAGTAAAGTGCTACATTTCGTGAGTAAACTTTTACTCCCTTTAAATATTTACGCTTTGACTAATATTACAACTTCTGTTTAGTAACTTCTGTTTTTCAACAGACTTTTCACTCAATTTTAACAAATGAAAAATATCAATTTGTTGATCGATTTTTTATTCAATCATTTACTCCCTTATCTGTAACACACACACACACATACACACACACACACACACACATATATATATATATATTTATATAAATCGATACTTAAGGAACTCCGTGCTGTCAGCGGGACTTTGTGATGATGATTATTATTATTTCAATCCTTGCGAGTATTTCACACTAACGTTAGTTGTAGAACTTACACTGGAATCTTGGTAACAGCTAGTCTCCCCAGGCCTACAGGATTCTTTTGAACATTCTGGCATATTTCAACAATGCTGCTGTCTGAATAGTTTTGATTCTTCTGATTTCCAGTTCCTCTAATTTGTTTGTTTGTTTGATTGTTGTAGTTTTGCCCTTGGGGACCTTTTTAAGCACACCAACCACAAATAATATTACTGTCACCCACAGGTCCCTCAGTCTATTTTTAGTTCTCTGGGAAGGTCCAAGTATTTGTTGATCTTTTCACTTTCTTTTATTTTCCCTCTGTGGTCCGCTGAAACGATGAAACCACTAGTGAATTGTCTTCCTCTTCGGAATTTCAATAATTTTGGAGTCAGTTTATGTTGAAGTCAGATTAATGATTATGTTCTCCAATTATATACAGTACAAAAATGTACATTTTAAAATGAATATAAGAATACATTTACAGGTAAGCACTTCATACCCTGTTGTTTTAAGAACGAATATACAAATACAATTCAATGTTATTTCAACTATTATCTCAAACAGATCTATAGAACGAATAGATGAGATCTTAACAGGTACCACACTACCACTCCGGGTTAAAGTGAATCTCGGAGTTATGACAATAAACGGGCGATTCAACACTTCCCAAAGCTCCAGAACTGGAGCCTCACCACCAGATGCAGTCTAGTATCGTAAACGGGATACTTTAGATATTGAGTTTATTCATTTTTTGCTTTTATATTGTTGTTTATTTTTAATATGCATTTCCAAGAATTACAAACTCTTGGAGAATCACAGAGTCACATGAATGTCTAAAACATCATCATCATCATCATCTTTATTACCAGAATTAATATGTTTCGTTCATAAAGCTCTTTGGTTTAACAAAAATCAAAAACATCTTTTGTTGCTAGAATTTAGTAAACCCCACAATAGTTTGTTTAGAACAAGTAAACAGATTTATAAAAGCTATGAATGATTTCAATGACAAAAACCTGCTTCAACATCAAAATGTCGAAGCTCAGCCATTACAGTCGAAAGCCATAAACAAAGATTTTGTCTCACAGAAATCAAGTCGTTAAAAATGTCAACCAAAATGGATGGGAGGACTAATTTATTTTGAATAGTATTTTCTCTCCCCCGACCCCGCTTCTTCATTTCCATCTTTCCTCATTGCCCCCCCTCTATCCTCTCTCTCTCTCTCTCTCTCTCTCTTTCTCTCTCTCTCTCAGCTTACGTATCTCTTTCTGATTTTGTTACTTTTCATTGTCTACCTACACACCTGCTTTAATCTTTCTCTCTTTCTACTCCTGCTCCTCAACCTTCTTCCGTTATTCTCTCTCTCTCTCTCTCTCTCTCTCTCTCTCTCACTTTCTCTTCTCGCTTCTCCCTTCCCTTCACTCTGTTTCTATGAATATCTCACTTTGCTTTCACCACAACAGCCCACACCTTTTCTTGGTTATTACTTTCTCTATTAAGACTCTATTGCAAATCTACTGTGGCAGTTAAATACCCTGAGACGAATGGTCGATTATGATTGGTTGAAATTTGGCAGAGTATTTTACATGAGTGGGAAAAATAATTGGAATTTGTTTCATAGATTGATGGGAAGGACATTACAAAATTTCATTATTGGATGAAGTAATTTTCTGCATAAAAAATAAATTAATAAATAAACTGTTGTTGATGTACAATTTTTGGAGATAGATGAAGATGGTCATATAAAAAGAGACACGTTTACCAAAATGCGATGTTTTACAATATATCTTTGAAATGGAGGAAAGAAGATATTAAATATTATTTTTCAACTAATATCGGTTAGAAACGAGACTGTCCTTTTTTAAATACGAGATATATTCTCAACCACACCTCAAATCATTTGGTACAAAAAAATGGAATGATGGGAAATACAAAACCAGATGCAAAACGGAAAAAAAAAACATAAAGAGAAATACTTTGCTGGATTCTAATGTATTTTTGTTCTCGCAAAAAATAAAGCAGAAATATCAAAATAAAAATCCATCAGCTGTAAATGGAAACCAGTTTTAGCTTTGTCTTTGTTTCATTTCAATTTTCTCATGCCAGTCACGGACAAGCACAGGCTTTTCGGGGGCATAACGTTACACATTTAACTGAATATGTGTGAAATAAACTCTGATTTTATATATATATATATATATATATATATATATATATATATGTATATATATGTGTGTGTGTGTGTGTGTGTGTGTGTTACCTTATGTATTAAATATATGTAAATATATTCAATGAGGTGAATTTTTTCTAAAGAGTTGGAAATCGGGAGCTCTGTTTACAATTGCACCTTTTTCGAGCAAATCAATAGTGATGGGTCCTTTCATGTCCAAGAACTCTGTCAGCATCACCTTCTTTACTGATCGATGAATTTTTTTCCCAGAGAAATAGTAAGCAATTTCGAACTCTGATCATGCTATTACGATCATTTTCCCATTAATACTCTAGAGAGAGGTATGAACCCCCCCCCCTTAATCACCCAAAATATAGGTTAAATTAGTACTTTTACCAGAGGCTTTGGCATTAAATATCCCACGAAGGTTAATATGTTATTTAACAAAGAAGCCAAAGCACACAAAAGCACGTACACGTGCATATATATATATATATATATATATATATATATATATATATATCTACTAATCTAATATCTACCAGCATTCACGGTACCAGAAAAAAACGAAAAAAAACCCGTCAGGAACAAGAGATAAAAGTATCTCGAATCACTGCCCGGGGAAAAAGAAAAAATTATAGGTCAAAAAGAAAGAAAAGGCCAACCTCGTCCGACCCCTTGAAAAAAATCAAGGGATACGCAGTCAGTTGATCAAAAGAAAACTAAAAAACTTCCGCGAATCCTGCAATGCTACAATTACAAAAGTGCTCAACACACGTGAAGCCAATTATAAAATTAACTTAAATCGCGAGTTAGTAGAATATTTCCAACTCACGATTTAAGTTAATTTTATATATATATACATATATATATATATATACTAAAAAACAAGTGCCATGTTGGTACAAACTTCATATATATATATATATATATATATACTGCAATTAGAAGGAAACTCAAAGGGGAATAACTATACATCGAGCATTCACAAAGATTTATATAATATTCCTCATATATTCTATACACAAATAATTCACACCCACTGTTATCGGACGCAGACTCATTATTACTGATATACATACATATATATATATATATATATATATATATATATATATATATATATATATATATATATATCATTCGTAGAATTCGTATATAGAATATATGAGAAGTTTCATATAATTCTAACAGAGAGCTCGATATACGACTATTACAATATAAGAATATATAGAAAAACTCTTACTCAGAGAAAATATCTGTAATATCAAAGAAAACTCAACAGATACTATACCATCATAAATCTATTTCGACAATTTACTAATAGCAAATTGCCTCATTAGATGACTAGAAAATTTTCGAAATAAATTTATGATGGCATAGTAGCTGTTGAGTTTTCTTTGATACTACAAATATATATATATATATATATATATATATATATATATATATATATATATATATATGCTTGCAGAGACAGAAAAAATCTACTTAGGTTTCACCTAAACGGATCATCCGAACAATTCCGACCAAACTACATTTTATTGATCAAAAAACCTCTAGGAAGAATAAAATTAGCATAAATGAAGAGAGATAAACCAGTAAGTAAATGAATAAACACAAAAGTAATAAATAAGATAAAATTAAATTCTTATTTTTCTACCAAGCAGCCTACTTTTCTTGTGCCGACAGATATTAAGTATTTCCGACCTTTGATCAAGTAATTCATTGGGATTATTTTAAGAAAGCTATGGCAAGTTTCTCCTTCATATATAAATTGCAAGGCGAGGCAACTAGTCTAGGAGAAGGAAAACTCTGCATTCAAACCTGTTAGACTTCGCTTAAAAATTGACCTTGTGTCATATCCTGCCCGAGCGGAGGGGGTTGGTAAATATGATAAATTGCAACATTTATCCCCACTTTATACTTACGCCATTTTAATATGGAATCTGTACCTAGATTTTTCTTAATTTCCCATACATAGATAAATTAATTCTATGTCTATATAGTTCGAGTGCAAAGCTACCTTTATGATTGAAATATCTTTTTTGAAGGGGTCCTCTGTGAAATTCAAGTATACCTTTTTAACATTTCTGTTAACGTTATTATCGTTCGGTTCACGACTATGTACCTCCATCTTATAGACTTTCCGCTCAAATTGACACTCTCCTTTAAGGGAGCAATTAGTTTTATCAGTACAATGGCATTTGGGAGGCTCAATACGTTGGTTCTTCTTATGTTTTTTTGTTACTTTTATTAATTAAACTTGCCACATTAGACAGAGCACTTCAGCTTAATTTACCAGGGTCCTTATTAAATATTTTGTATAAATTATTCGGTGGAGAACATTTTTTCTTTAATAATCTAAAAAAGTTCTTTTCCTATCTTATTGGTTACGGCCATATTGTATGGTGGCGTAAGCCATAAAATTTTCCTCGCTCTGTTATTCCGATTATGTAAATCTACTACTTCATCCCTAAATTTATAAACTAGTTTGGTTTTATAGCCATTAATTCATGGCGCCGCCTTGTATTCGTGTTTATTCTGAGTGAAGATATTACAGTTAGAAGAATTAGAGGATAATCAAACCATAATATGTGCTTGAAAACCTGTTTAGGATGGTCAGAACCTGTAGTCATGTAACATGGGACTTGTTTGTGTTTCTTGAATGGGGCCACGGTACCGTCATGCAAATTAAAAATAACGTCTAAATAATCCGTAATTCTTAAATTAGTTTAGATGTCCAACTCGAATCCAAACTTATTGAATAACCGATGTAATTTTCTAGGCGTACAGTTATCTACGATAATCAACCTATAATCCCATGGTTACAGGGGTCAATAATGCTACTGAAGTTATATAACAATAAACACCCTAAAAATTCAGACAGTTAGGCCCCGTCAAATGAAACCATGTTATTATCAAAGTTACCACCAACGCCATTATTAATCCATAATTCCTCATTGTGGGACAGTATCAATTTACGACAATGCTTAATGATATATATATATATATATATATATATATATATATATATATATATATATATATATATATATATATATGTCTATTCTAATTTATTTTATCCACAGGATCTGAAGAAGTCCTGTTGAATTTTTTTCGTGTTTTTGAAATTTTCAAAAACGCGTAACAGGATGGAAATAAATTTATAATCCTAATGTGACCGGTTTGTTGTTTTTCTTAAAGTATATATATATATATATATATATATATATATATATATATATATATATATATATATATATAAACTAATACCAAGTTGGTACACAGTTCATGTATTTACAAATAAATAAATAAATACGACTCTTTAATTAGTATTTAATTACCTTCTTTACGTGTTACAAACAAAACAAATAATTTACAAATATACGCCATGTCTTCGTATATTATTAATTATCTCTTGATATATATATATATATATATATATATATATATATATATATATATATATATATAAAGATAAAGATAAAGAGTAGAGGCGTGATAGAAAGCGAAGTGTGTCAAATGAGTAATTCCCCAGACACATTCCTTTATCAAATTATTTTTAAACCTATCACAAAAATTTGCTCGCAATTACTCGCAATTACTTTCCTTTAATATTTCTATCTATTTGGTATTGATCCCCCGCGATAAAAATGCAAATAAAAATAATAAAAGTTCCAAACTCACTGGTTTCCGTTATTGAAACAAGTGTCGTTCTATTTTTCTTTCTCTTTAATTTTAACTTTAGATTCTTCGTTGTGTGTTTTATAAACATAAATTCTTTGAAGTTGCTAAACTAATCATCTTTAACAAGATTTTATCTGTCTCTCTCATGATATCTAACATATTAACTGTTTCTACGAATTAAAAGAAAATTTTAAAAGCAAAAATATATCCCTCGATTCGCTTTATTTCAGAAGATTAACGTGTTTTAAAATTGTTGTTTTATATATATATATATATATATATATATATATATATATATATATATGTGTGTGTGTGTGTGTGTGTGTGTGTGAGAGAGATAAACGTGTATTGAAGAGATTCACCCACGTTTCATTGAATATTGTTTAATCTGATCTGTGGTGAAATATTTTGCATTTTACTTAAGTATTGTAGATTTTTCAAAAGATATATTGATATCTCTTTAGTATTGTAACTGAGACTTGTTTGAAAAGACTGTTTTATAACAACATGTGAATTCGTTACTCTTTAGGTGATTTGGTCTTTTCACGACATGTTCCCTACGCTCACACCCTTAGCCACTTTGCGAAGGACTCGCTGCATTCGCAACCTCACTATACGGTATTTGAAATATCGTTAAATAATCTTAGACATTTGCATCCTCACAAAATATGGAAAGGCGTACTCGGTGTTGTCTTCAGCCTCAATTTTTTTTTAATATTTTCTAAATAGAAATATAAAACAATGGTATAATTGAGACCAGCTCTATAAACAATATTCATTTCACTTTTAGTTGTTTCTTCAATCCTGCTTTTTTTTAAAACGTTGATTTGATTCTTGACTTGTTTGTTTGGTTTTTGCTAGCTAGGTACATAATTTATCTTTTACTTTTGAGCACTTAGATCTTACATATTACTTTCTGACAAATATATATAAACAATCACATTATTAAAGATTCATATCAAATATTGCGTGATATATATTATTTATCATAATTCTTACCTATTATCGTTTACGTTGCTATCTTTTACCTTTTACTTGATATCTACTACTTTTTACCTGGTATCTAAAACCTTCTAGGAAAATCGTCGTGGCGTTGAAGCCAACGTGCTGGACTGCGACACTGTTGTAAAAAAGCTCGAACGTCAGTCGCGTTATTGCATTCACTTTCGGACTAATACCCCTGGGAAAGGTATAAAACCCCTTATTACTCAGCCATGGGTTAAATAGTATCAGTGCTGTTCTTCTACAAAGATGGCCTTGGTATAACTAATCCGCAACGATTTATATGCCATTAAACAAAGAAACCAAATCTAATACATTTTTACATCGTCGTTTAGCTTTTAATTTTTTACTTTTTTATTTATCCATACACACTATAGATCACTGGGCCATTAAGAGAAAAGAATTACAAAATTTCCACTCATGGAATAAACCATTTTATATACAGTTCCTGCGTGATAAGCAATACATCAAATTCCATTTTTATAATCACTTGTGGGAATTGCAATAAGTATTCTTATTTTCATTGCCTGTTGTCATCTTTCGCAATCATAAAAAGAAAATTTCCAAAAACCTAATGTTGTGATGTGCAAGGTTACCACTAGACAATGGCTAATCGAGCTTGCCAGTTATACTCAGTGAGAGATTTATATAGGCTCTCTCTTACACTCATGCAAATTAGGCAGATTAATTTGCCAGTATCATTACATCTTCCTGAAACGTATGAGTCTTATGCCCCAAGTAGGTCTTGTACTTCTAGTGATTGTTTCATTTTCGGGATTGCTTTGTCCCTCCCGTATTTCTTTCTCTGGGAGATCTAGATCTCACCTGCACTGAGCAGTAATCAAGGTCGTCTTCTTGCATTATTTGACCTTCTTCCAAGTTTTCAAACCCATTCTGACCCACCTGATAATGCATTATTTCTTCTTCTGCCGTTTCATTCTGTAAAGGATGTTCTAATAAATCATTAACGGAAGGAATCGTAGAGATTTCTTCCTCATTTTGCCTTTCATATTCACCCTGGGGCCTTATTTGATCTGCATTGGCTAATATACGGTTCCCCTTTTCTCTATTTATTATAACTGTATTGTGGCCTTTTTGCATGTTCAATTCTGCCCTTTCTGGATTTGATTCTTTGTTCTTTTTGTGCCACACTTTTTTTATTTGTGGAATACGATATCGTTAGCGGAGTTCTAATTTGCCTTCCCATTAAAGCTGGTGGGCTTTCTAGTCTTCCGGCGTGTGGTATTTTTCTTTTTACTGAGAACAGGCTTTCCGTCCCATTTTTACGGTCTGCGCCATTCTTTCCGTCAACCCATTCGATTGAGGGTGATATAGCAGTGTCTTATATGGTTTACACCCTATTTTTTCCAACCATAGATTAAGATCTTCATCACAAAATACTGGTGCATTGTCAGATACCAGGGTTTTTGGTATGCCGTTTCTGGAAAATATGACCCTTAGAATCTGTTTTATCATAAAACTTTTCTTATCTGGCACACAGATTACTTCAGGCCAGTCTGAAAAAGAGTCTACTACTACTAATAAGAGTCCCACTTCAGTAATGTGTGCATGATCCATATGCATATGACTCCATGACTCCAGTTCTCTGGGCCATGAATGTAAAATCGTCTATGTAAATTTCTTAATTCTTTACATTTTTTTTTATATATTCTTCAGCATCTCGTGAAAATCCAAGCCACCATTCTTCTAATTCTATCTTTTTGTGTGTGTGGCCGCTACTCCACGGTGTATATCATCATGTACGCTTTTTATCACCAATGTTCTTTGTGTTTCCGAGGGAACTATCAGATCCCCATTAGAAATCACTATGTTCTATCATTGACTTACGTCTAATTTCTTTGTAAAGTCTCTCCGCCTTGCAGCAATTTCCCCACATGTGTATTTCTTTTTCTCAATGTTATCCTACTTAGTACTGGATCAGGTCTAGTTTCTGCGACCATTCTATCTAAAGACAAAACATCAGTCCCGACCCAATGTAAAAATGTATCTTCAAATTCTTGTTTTATCTTTTGACTCTTTGGAAAATTGAAATCTTGATAGTGCATCTATGTTTGGAATTAAATTTCCTTTGACATATTCTATATCAAAGTCAAATGCCATTAATCTTATTGCCTATCTTAGCATTCTCGATGTCGTAACTTTGGGTAATTCTTTTCTTGGATTGAATATAAACTCTAATGGTTTATGATCACTTCTCAAAAGAATTTTTTTTCCAATTAAAAACTGTCAGTCTCTCATGGTTGTCCAGACAATGGCCAAAGCTTCTTTCTCTTTATTTGAATGATTAAATTCAGTGTTTGTTAGTCTTCTTGATAATTACATTATCGGATGTCCTCTTTGTGATAATATTCCAGATATTGAATGTTCACTTGCATCTGTGGTTAACGTAATGTCCTTTTTCGGATCAAAAATTTTCAGTGCCTGTATCCATTTGCATAATCAAATTGAAGTTGTTGATTTTAACCTCTTGTATAATATATTTTTTCTTTTGTTCAATTTTTCTACCTTCTTGTTTTTGTTTTTTACTGAAAAGACTTCCATATTGGTTTCATTTTCTTCAACTCTTTCAAGATTTTTCTTTTTGAATTTGCATACTGCTTGAAAATGGTTCTTTTTAAGAAATTTGTACCAATTTTCCCAAATTCTGGGCATTTTTCCATTTTTATTTCATGTTCACAATACGAACATTTAATCTTTTTTAACATGTAAGTATCGGCGAATATTTATTTACTGGGTTGACTTTTATCATGGTTGTATTTCTGTATTAATTCTTGTTGTTGTATAAAATCATTTCAGGTATTTAAAGATATATTTCTTATTTGTAGTTGTTTCATTATTTTATATCGGTGTGATGCATTGTACATACCTTCAATTAACCTTAATTGAATTAATTCCTCTTCAATCGTCTGTTCTTGTCAAAGTTTTTCAAACTCGCAATATCTACTCACATTTCATAGACGGTGTAGATATTTTTTGATTGGTTCGTCAATTTCTTGTTTATGAACTTCGTTTTTTCTGCCACGACCAACTTTTTCTCGGGCCTCATATTTCTTCTTGTGATCGGACATAGTTTTTCAAAAGTCTAATCTTCCAGGTTTGTAGGATACGACATAGTAGAGACTTTCAATATCGTCTCAAATCCAGCTGCAACCAAAACAAGATCCATAATTTCATTTTCTACTCCCTTTTCTTTGTCGTCTTTTAGCTTATTAGTTCTTGTGCTCGCAGCAAAACATCGTAGCCACCTATCGACAAAATCGGGATCGTCGTGTGATGATTGGTATTCTATCGGCGATGCCATTTTTGTGATGTGCAAGGTTAATACTCGTCAATCGGTTATCAAGCTGGTATTTGTCACTCGTCCCACCAACCGGACGAGTATGACACAGGGTCATTTTTAAGGTCTGTCCGGGCGCAGGGCCATTACCCTACAACTGGAGAGCCAACCGAATACTGTTCAGAATCGACTGGAGAGCCAACCGAATACTGTTCAGAAAACAGGATGAAGCTGGCCAATCGGTAATCAAGCTTGCCAGTTATTCTTTGTAAGAGACTTATATTGGTTGTGTCTTACACTCATGCAAATTAGACAGATTAATTTGCCAGTATAACTACACCTCCATCGAGAAAACCTTTTCTGGCGTCTGCTTTTCTGAATAGGTTACAATAGACGCAGGTTAATTCCCTGAATATATGGTCCCAAATAGAATGCGTTGATGTCAAGCAGGAATATTTTGACCGAAAGTAGTTCTAGCTTTTTGAACTGATCATGATCTAACACATATGTGGCCTGTCTAAAAAGTAACGAAATTGAGTGTGCTTTGTAAGCAAAGGGCAATAGAGGGATTAACATACTATGTTATCATCAAAAATATCTTTGGAGTTAGTAACAATTACATATTTTTCACCTGTTTTTGTTCACACCTCCCCTTTTTTCTGGTCGTTTGACAATGAGCACTGAGAAACAAATAAAGCAGAATTCTTTTGTCCAATTGACGAAAACTCCGTTACGAGTTTTTGAAATGCTTTAGCAAGTCTATGGAAATGAGACCATGTCGCACAGACGAGTTTTTGAGTGGCCGATGTGTTCAAAGAAGAACGTCAAGAGGTAAAGATGACTTCAGGAACTGGAGGCCTTCAATGAGTAGAAGTGAGGTCAAAGTCCAGGGGATAAAGCAAGAGGTGTGTGGCAATGATCACTTGATTGTTCTAATGATCACAAGTCAACTGGATCTGAAAAAGGATAGTGTTTGGAAGATTATCACAAAAGATTTGGTCTGGCAGAAAGTTTGAGCAAAATGATACCAAGACTGCTGAATGGTGTTCAGAAAAAGCACCGACTACAGGTATGTCAGGACATATTCAAACTGAGCCAAACTTGCTTTATAGAATCATCACTGGTGATAAAATATGGATTTTTGAGACCCAGAAAGACAGCTAATCCAACATTACAGTAAGCTACCACACATATATGGCCTTCCAAATATCCATAAGGATGGTATTCCGTTGAGACCCATTGTCAGCAACCGAGGTTCAGCATGTCATCCATTGAGCTGCTTCCTTGTGGAGATCATCAGCCCACTAACTAGTAAGTCCTCATCATATGTTAAGAACTCAGCCCACTTTGTGGAGAGAATCAGAGATACCCTCATTCATTCTAACCAGATGGTGAGTTTGGATGTAGTGAGTCTGTTTACAAAGGTACCCACTGATGAGACACTTGCTATAGTACGGGATAAACTGGTTGCAGACTCCTTGTTGAAGAATACACTTGTATCCCGGTAGATAATCTAATGGAAATGTTGACTTTCTGTGTGGAGACAACCTACTTCGGGATGGAATTTGATATATAAGGACAAGAAGAAGGACTGGCTATGGATTCGCCATTGACACCAGGTCATCTGTGTATCGTAAACCCACCTTCACCGGACAGTACATCAATTTCAACTCCCATCATCCATATACGGTAAAGAAAGGAATAGTCCGTTGCTTACAACATCGAGCAAAAACCATTTGTGGGATACTGATGCATATCAAGAAGAAATTATTAGTCTGAGACACAACCTCCATCGTAACAACTACCCAGAGAGCATAACATCGGCTCCAAGAAACCTAGATAGGAGGATAGTGGACAATACCCAAAAACTCACCACAGTATGTATGCCATATGACAAAGGACTAGCCAAAAGGATCCAAAAGATATGTAATCCATTTGACATCAGGACAGTATTCACAAGTGGTTCAACTCTCCGGAGATATCTCTTCTGGGTCAAGCCTCCAATGGAATTCAACATAATCAAGAACTGTGTTTACTCCATCCCTTACAGTTGTGGTAAAATATACAATGGCGTGATAGGTCGCCCGCTAAAATAAGGCTAGAAGAACATCGGAAGGCGGTAGTGCGAGGTGGGATTGAAAAGTCAGTTATGGCGGACCATATATGGAAGGAAAAGGAAAATCACCTGCCCTTATAGGATGAAGTTGAAATAATTGATAGGGCTGAACATTGGAGGATTAGACGCCTTAAGGAATCAGCACATATGTTGGGCTACAATGACCTGCAGAGTAGACCAAATATAGAGATGTATACAATATGGGAACCGATAATTAAAAAGGTTATATGGAAAAAATCTGAATATGAGCACTGGTAAAAAAATTATACATAATAGTAGTAATCCCAGTCAAGTAGGAACTTTAAGTTTATAAGTCCCAAAAATTCACTCTGAACTGTCCTGCAGGATACATAGCGTAACAGTTATTGGCGTTGGTTCCCTAATAATCTGGAGGTTTCAGGTTCAATCCTGACTGCAGGCGAGTAACAATACAGGAATACTTAACACTTGTACCCGGTTATGGCTAACGGAATCAGAACGGGTGACCGCCGTGGATTCAATAAAAGACGTAGTTCGAAGTTCCGTGTAGGTGCCCGAGTTCGGCAAACACCTGAAGAAGGCAGGAAAACATATCAACCGAAAGTTATGGAAATAACAATAAAGATGAAGACAATAGTACGAAAACCATTAATATCAAACCCTCTTTATACATATAAACAGCTCTTTTTCAAACAATTCAGTTTAGCATAAGTACACATTTTAACTGTAAAAACAGTTCTATTTCAAACTAAACAGTTTAGCATAAGTATACTGTTTCGTTCTATTTAACCTATTGATAGGATCCTATCAAATGCTACTACTCTAGGCCAGAGTGAACCTGGAAGCGGTAGCAATAAAGGGGTACTCCGCATTCCCCAAAACTCCAGCACTACTAGAGATTGCTTTGTGTCATATCCAGGACACCTCTTACCCCTCTGCAGAGAGGCAGTCGGTACATTCTGCAGCCCCAGCTAACTGGATCATGCCTGAGAAGAGACGAGAGTTTTGGCAGAACAAACCGTGGTTACTTCACCATGACAATGCATCTGTTCATTACGCCTTGAACATCCCGGGGTTATTGGCCGAAAGGAACCAAACTGGAACAACCATCATATTCACATGATGTTTCTCCGTGTGACTTTTTCTTTTCTTTAATCTCAAGGGGATCATCAAGGGGGTCCGTTTTGAGGTCGTGGAGGCCGTAACGACGGAACTAAGAGGCATCCAAGAAGAATCCTTCCAGCGGGGCATAGATGCATTGCAGGAAAGTATGGGAAAGTGCATTAGACTCGAGGTGGGGGTAATTTGAAAAGGAAACCCGGTAGTCTGTTGTTTGGAATTGAAATAGATTGTTTAGGAAACTTGTCCCGTTACTTTTCAGACACACCCCGTACAGTCCAAATTGGTTCCTCTTTGTGTGAATTTTGTTGGCTATTTCCTCCAAGATGAAATGGATTCACAGATTTGTAAGAATACTCCATGGATTGAAGAAAGTAACTTTGAGATTGGGGTTTCATAAAATGTCTGACAGGGTATTAGAATCGATTCGCGTGTACATCGACAGAGAGAAGGAGATTTAAAAAGAGTGAGATTATGATGGTAGAGTTATGTTTAAAGGAGAATTTGGGTCATTTCTTTGCCAAAAATATCACGTTTGAGAACAAATTAATTCGCTAACGTTTTTGACAGATCAATCTCTCAAATTTAGTCCATTATTGTTTTTTTTTCTTTTTTGTGGGGGTAAATTTTTTGTATGTATGCACACGCGCGCATGTGTGTTGTGTGTGAGGTGGGGATTGTCGAATTTCGTTACAGTTCACAATAATAAAATGAAGATCAATTCGTTTGAGATTCTTATGTGAACACAGAATCCAAAGACAAATCCAAGATTATTCATATCTAGAAGTGGAAAGCATGGATAACAATTTAATGTCTAACCTTTTTTTTATGTAAAATAAATTCAATTTCTAAAATATTAGCCGAGCTTATTCGTGCATCTTGAAAGCTGCGTGTCTTTTTGAATTAATTACAGTCACGTGAGGAATCAGTATGCAGTAGTGTAAATAGTAGAAAAGAGAGAGGAATTGGAGAGGTAACTTTTGGGGGTTGAGAAACAAAGCTGTTTACTTCTCTCATAGAGAAAATGTTCAACAATTGTAAAAGCATTTTTTCGTTCTTTATTCTTTTATATTGCGTTGGTTCACTGTAAAACGAAACTTTTTTCTGTAGTTCGCCATATTTGATTAAAATTCATTTACATAGATGAAATCATGAATATTTTCATTATTATAATATATATATACTAACTGTTCAAAATGCAAAAACTGCTTATTAAAAAATGTATTTCAGTGTGATGTCAAAATATTCCACTTGGTACCATCTCAAAGCAGTTTTGTTTTGGCAGCTCTGCAATTGTGCCATTGACTTCGAAATGGCTGAAGATATTAATAAGAAGATTTTGTTTTATTGATAGATTAAAACATTCTTCTAAAACGTCTGCATATTCCACTATTAGTATCGGTCTTGTAAAATATTTGCGCAATAAAAAGAAAAAAAAAAACACGTTCGCTTTTTATGACGTTGATCTTCTGATATCCTGCTTATTCATCTGGTTTAGGCTAAGCCTTATCTAAAATTTAAAAAAAAAGAAATTTAATTATTGCTTTAAAATATAATAACTGCCCTCTTACTTATAAATCTGTCTGTTTTTCTCTCTCTCTCTCTCTCTCTCTATATATATATATAGATAGATAGATATATAGATATAGATATATATACCCGTACTTACATAGCCCAGTCGGTTGGAGCTGTAGAATATACTGACTGCATCTCGGCAGAGAGGTAACAACCCTTCCCAACGAGTGTCCTGGATTTGACATTAAACCATCTGATGGCAAGGCTCCAGTCTTCGTGATTTAGGGAATTTGAAATATCTATTCATTGCCATTGCTCCCTGGTTCACTCTGATCTGGAGTCTTAGCACCTGACAGGGTCCTATCAATAGTTCAAATAGAACGAGCTATGTATGCAAACAAATCACTGATGTGAAATTGTGACTGAAACCATTTAATTGTATTCCAAAAAAAAGAGTTCAGGATCGTCTAGAAATTTTTATCGACAAAATTTTTACAAGTCATATATATTTAATATATATGTAAAAACAGGATTTGGCATTAAATAACCAACAATGGTCAATATGTCATAAAACCAAATCAGACAAAATCGTACTTATACTCATACTTCTGTATCTTGATATCGTTCTCGCTATCTCCATAAGAAAACAACATTTTACAAGTTCAAATTTGTATAAAAATCAAAAGAACTTCTTTTCATTGGATAGTAATTGTGTATATAAACAACTCTTTTCACCACGCATCTATTTGCAAAGTGATATTTTAGATTACGTCAGTGTGTCTGTCTCTATCTGTCTGTTTGTCTATCGCTCTTTCTCTCTCTCTCTCTCTATATATATATATATATATATATATAAACTCATTCCCAAACTATTTGTGGAAAAATAAACTCGAAAAATTAACAATCTTTCTGTCTGTATTTTTGCATTTATTGATTAATCGGAGTCTTCATTTGGGATGCGCCCTTTTTTTTAATTTCTTTCAGATTAATACCTGATATTTAAATTTCCTCGCTGTGAAAACTTTGAAGGATCTCAATCCGAAACTATTTAAGAAATCTTTTTCCTCCATATTTTGTTTAAAATCATTTTTAACTGATTAAAATCATAGATAAATCAATCAGTTTTTTTAAATTTAATTTTGAGTCTACCTCAACTTTATAAAGCGGTGAAATTGATAAAACTTCAGTAGATTCTTTTCAGTTTTTACTCAGCATTCGTCTTTATTTCTCTTGATTCAAAATCTAACATTCTGCTCCTTCAAGGTTGTGCTTATACAAACATTATAATCCTGCCTGCTAATATATTAGGCTTATCTTATACTTACATTAGAAATATACTTTAGCACTACATAGAGATATACTCACACAAAGATCTTTTATACACACAAAATATATTATCTGAATTTTAGACAATGCAAAACTGTTATATCGAATGTATGAACATTTCTTTCTGGTGATGAAAATGTTGGGGATTATATACGCTCTAATATTACCTTTTCTAAAAAAATGATTTTGAAACTTTTGTTTTTTAAGAAAATTTTCACTAAAGTTAAAGAAATAAAATTTATCAAATTTTTAGAAATTTGTTTTATTCAATCAGTTACAGATTTCTTCGATATATATATATATATATATATATAGATAGATATATATATATATATGCAAATTTCATTAAACATAATAGATATATTATGTCTACATATTTTCTTCTGGATCCGTTCGAATTCCCGTATTACTTTCATCGTATTCGGGGGGAATTTATTTATGTATTGTCCATAGTTGTATGTATCCCTAGTACTTTCTGCCCGACTTTGGGCCATCATCAGGGGAGGATCTACTACAAAAGTGATGTAACTTTTGTTTTAGCATATTACTACTGTGTAAGGGCATCTTTGCCGTTGAAGATTATGGTGTTTGCTTTTAAATGTAATTCTATAATTCGTGCCAGTAGCTAAAGACATTTAAGTACATTAGCACTGGTTTAAAAATTAATTCTATTAAGTGTTGGTTGCATGTTTCTAATATGTAGTGCTTCGAGAATCTGAAGTTTTTGTTTATTATTTTGATGTTCTAATATTGTTGTGTTGTCGGTGAGAATTTTCCGTAATTGTGTTGTTGGGCATGAATGTTTTTTTAAATGCTGAGCTATTGAACTTGTGTCAGAAAGGTACATTGTAAGTCTCCTCGACAAGGTAGTTGAGGTTAAACCAACATATATATTATTATTATCAGAGATACAATCTCCTAAAGGACATTTAAATTTATATATAACGTTGGTTTTTTGCAAAACTCCAATCGAGGGAAAGGAATTATTTCTAATGACTAAATTCGAGGTTTTAAACTTATTATAATATATAATAAGTTTTATTTTTTTATTAGGATCAGTGGGGAGTATGTTTTTGTGAATCAATGTTTTCAATATTTTTTCATCGGAATTATAATTGTAGTGCATTTGGTTACGATAACAAAGTTTGATATATGTTTGTTGACTGGATGGAGTAGTACATTGTTTATTTTGTTGGTTAACATTTTTGATCATACGTTTAATTTGTTTATCAACAATATAGTTAGGAAACCCATTATCGATGAGAGCCTGTTTTATGTTTTCTACCTCTTTAAAAAATATTGTTTTGGAGGAGGAGATTAGTTTGGCACGGGATATTTGATTATGAATAATTGCTTTTTCATATCTGAAGGGGCATTCACTTTTAAAGTTGAGGGTACAGGAGTTATTACTAGAGGGTTTTTTGTAAGTGGAGGTAGTGAAGTTATTATTGTTGTTAGTATCAATGAGAACATCTAAAAAGGAAATTTTATTGTTTTTGTTTAGTTCATGAGTAAAGTTAAGAACTGAATTGTTTTGGAAGGTGTCTTGTAGTATGTTGATTTCGTTAATATTATTAGTAAGAATAAGGATATCATCAACATATCTTAGGTATATTGGAGTTTTTTTATGCTATTAAAAATACTATTTTTGAGATCGGACATGTAGAAATTACTGAAAATCGGGCCCAGGACAAACCCCATAGAAACGCCATCTGTCTGAACGTAAATATTTCCAAGATGGTCATAAAATGGAACTCC
This sequence comes from Sepioteuthis lessoniana, assembly GCA_963585895.1. Classification (NCBI taxonomy): domain Eukaryota; kingdom Metazoa; phylum Mollusca; class Cephalopoda; order Myopsida; family Loliginidae; genus Sepioteuthis; species Sepioteuthis lessoniana. Next base: position 74,902,393 of record OY757937.1, read on the forward strand.
AGTAGTACATGTTAAGAGTAGTTTTCGAAGTATATTAGGGTTGATTTTAAGAGGAGGAAGAGATGGGTTATTATAAATATTATTTATAATAATATCAATTGTTTCATTAACAGGTGCATTAGTAAATAAATTTTCTACATCGAGTGAGACTAATATACCATTATTGGGTTTAATTGTATGAAGAACTTGAATTAATTCATGTGTAGATTTTATGTTGTATTTGCTAGGTAAGTATGGTGAAATAAGCTGTTTTATTGTTTTTGTGAGTTGATAAATTGGTGTAGGTATATGTGATATAATAGGGCGTAGAGGATGATTAGGTTTATGTATTTTTACGGTCCCGTAAAGATAGCCGGGTTTATAATCCCCAATTATTTTGGGTAGTTTTGTACTATTAAGTTTGGCATTATTAGCAGTGATTAGTTTATTAATTTTTGATTTTAGTTGGTTGGTGGGATTCTTATTTAATTTTTTGAATTTCGTATGGTCATCGAGGATATTTTGTAGTTTTGAATGGTAATCTGTTTTATTGAGTACTACAAAAATGTTTGTTTTATCAGCTTTTTTTATGGTGATGTTGGGGTGGTTGCGTAATTCTTTAGCAGCAGTTTTTAGTTGATGTGTTAATAATGTAGGTTGTTTTTTATTGTATCTATTTTTGATGGCTTCAGCCTTAAGGAGATCACGGAATTCGGGTTTGACTGAGATTACCTTATTATCCCGGAGTTTTAAAATGTTTTGGTATAAAATTTCAATTTCTGTATTTTTGTTGATGCTGGTATATCCTTGGAATAAATGGCAGTTGGGTCCTAAGTTGAGGAAATCTTTTTGTTGTGGGGTTAAATTATAGTCCGAGAGATTGATAAATTTATCAATATTATTAGGAATAAGTAGATGTCCTTTGTAGAGATTGTTGAGCTTTTTTTGAAGTGTAAGTTTGTGGTCGTAATCACTTTTGTTAATGATTACGGAAAGTCTGTTATCTAGTTCGTGGAGTTGTGCAGGTGTAATAGAGCTTTCAAGTTTGTCTCGTATTTTTTGTGATTCAAGATTTAGTGAATGGATGTTATTCTTACAGAGTGTAATTTGTCTCTTCACGAGATCACGTCTGTAGTCAAAAGTGCTGTTATATTTATGAGCTGCTGGATCATGGAGTTTAAGATATGTATACTTAGGCAGCATTTCTTTGTTAATGCAAATTTCATTAAACATAATAGACATTTTATGTCTACATATTTTCTTCTGAATCCGTTCGAATTCCCGTATTACTTTTATTGTATTCGGGGGGAATTGATTTATGTATTGTCCATAGTTGTATGTATCCCTAGTACTTTCTGCCCGACTTATAAATAAGACTTATATATATATATATATATATATATATAAAGTCTTATTTAAAAAAATGCCTTTCACTTTGCGCTTATACCCTTAGGAAAGGCATGAATCCCTTTCTTTTTTCCAACGCTATGAATATATAATAGGATAGTCTTGGTTAAGCATCCAATCTAGAAGGGAAACTCAATTCAAACAAGCTATCGTTCGTTTACATATTGACCGTGTGTCAAATTCTGTTCGTGGCGGAGGCAGTTGATAAATGCGTGCAAACACACACACACACACACACACGGGTTATTCAAGGAATAAGGTTTGTTTTTAAATAATTCTTTTTTCCATAAATATAAACCCTGGATTGTTTGGAATTGGTTTGTTGCAAAAACTATTTTAATCTCACAGAAATGTTTGTTTTGAAGCTATTCAAAATCGGGCCAATCAAATAAAATGTTCTGAATTTGAACAGAGGTCTGTCATCAATTTTTTGCGGGCTGAAAAGAGCAAATCATCTGAAATTTGGGGAAGAATGTGTAATGAGTTGAAAGAAGCATGTTTTAGTCAGAATCTGTAAACAGACCTTGCTATTGCCAAATCCTTTGGTAAAATGCCCTTTATTTATTAAATATATATACATATATACCCTGAAGTTTATATACATAATTTTATGCATATACATATATTTGTGTGTGTGTGTGTGTGTGTGTGAAGTTATATATATATATATATATATATATAAAGCTTAAGTTACGAAGTGCATCAGTATGTTTATAGGATCCATGTCAACATTGAAATACAAGAAAACGAAATCTGAATTAGAAATCGGGTGTTGCATTATTATAAGCTTAACTGCTTCTCATATTGTCTGTTGGGTATTGCCTTCCAGCAAAGATTTTTAAAGAGAAGGTCCAAAGCCTAACTGGATTTTTATGAGCGGAACCTGTAGTCAACCAAAACAGCATTCAGGGTTTTATTGCAGAAGACCAAAGTTGGAATTAACCTGTCTCCACTTGACGTTGTTTTTAAATTAAAAACTTGTTCTCCTGAGCCCCACTCAGAACTAGTCGTGTTAGCCATCTCACTGTCAGAAACAAACAATTAAATATCAGTTTATAAATGGGATAACTGATGCAAACTCATCTCTCGTCATTTCATTGGTTATAACACTTACCTAATCTGTCTCAGTCATTAAATGGACAGTGATCCTTAATACCTGTTGAGTTCTGTTTCAGTGCATCGACATCTCTATGGGGGAAAAGAAGTTATAGCGATTGAGAAGAGCAGAAGTACGGTATTTAGTTACCTTAACACCAAAATTTGACACAAAGTCGTTTTACTGTGGGTTACCACGCAGGAATCGAGACTCTCAATAGCTGAAATAGTAGCGGGTTGACTTTTAACTAATTTTATTTGTACTCTTCTGATAATTCTAAAATGAATGTTTTAAAGGTATGTCAACCTGTTTAGGGTTATTTCATGCCTCGAGGTTAGGAAACCGCGTTTATTCTACATTCACATTTATATTTTTTTGTGTTTTTCAAAAAGGTTTTTTTTGCGCACGTTCCTGTCGAATAGGCACAATTTTTAAACTGACTTATTTTATCCCTAGATGGGCCCCCTAGAGGGGATACTTTATGGAACAAGAAAAGTTTTCTCGTTCCTCAATGATACCTGCATTGGAAAAATGAGGTCTAAAAATATTCAGCTTCGAGTTAGTCTTCCCGCACTTTTAAGTATGACTCAATGAATGTGTGTGTGTGTGTGTGTGTGTGTGTGTGTGTGTGTGTGTGTGTGTGTGTGTGTGTGTGAGTAAAATTACAGTTTTTATGTTTTCCTGTTACGTTTCAGTACACCACTAAACAACTAATATACAAAATTTTTTCAGGAAATTATTAAGTTGGGATAAACATGAAAATTAATGGTTCCTATAACCTGTGACTTTTCAAAAGTAACAAATCAATCTTGCCTTTTTTTGTGTGTGTGCAATTTTTGTTTAATCGTATTTGTGATGATTTGATTCAAAGCATCAAAAAGTATCGATTTTTTGTCAAAATGCAAAAACATAAGAAACCATAACAACTTCATAAAAACATGTTTATATTTGTAGATGTTCTTCAGATAGATAGATAGATAGACAGACTGATAGATAGATTATTGTTAGTCCAACGAAAGAAAAGTAAAATTTTAAAACCTAGAAGTCTGCAAATGATTTCAAATTTAGTATTTAGGTTTTTTATTATTCCTTATACTTGTGCACTACACGTGTTTCATGTTTAGAACTTTTATGTCATCTTCAGGAGATTTAAATGGTTACGTTAAGTTCAAGTTGTTCTTTTTATTGTAAAGATTGTTTTAATTGGTTGTTTTGATTTGATTCTAACTTTTGTGTCTGTGAATATCCCTTTGGAGTTAATCGTCCGTGAAGACATCTGGTTTATGTTAATGCTTTATGTGTGTGTGTGTTTGTGTGTGTGTGTGTGTGTGTGTGAACGTATTCTGAGAGTGTGTGTGTACACACATATATATGTATGTACACTCATATATATATACACTTGTACACAAATATATTTTCAAGGATATAAAGGGGAATTTTCTCCTCCTTTGTTCTTTCTTCCTTTTTCTTTCTTTTTACCTTTAGTGTATGTTTTTCATGTGTGTATGTATATACATATGTCCTCTGTGCCTGTGTTTATGTGTGTGCGCACGCGCTCACACCGTATATATGTACGTGCATTTATCTGTACACAAACCTATAAGTTTTTTCAAGGGAATTGGGTGGATTTAATGTGTGTGAGAATACATTTGACCTACACATTAATGTACTTTTCAGCTAGTGTGTGTGTATATATACATATATATATATATATATATATATACGTGTATGTGTGTGTGTGTGTTTGTGTGTGTGTGTTTGTGTGTGTGTGTTTTAAGCTCTGTTTAATGTTGGTTTGGATCTCTCAATTAAGTTTTTCTTTTATTTGTATTAACGAGTAGTTACCAGTCTGGTACATTGGCATGATTTTAATATTTCCATTGCTGCATTTATAAAGGTGTTTTATACATGGAGTTTTCTATTTTCTGGTAATTTGATGTTACTTTGATCCAAAGAGACTCTACTGTTCAGAGTTTGAATGCAAAGAATATATATATCGACCGTAGTGTAATGGCTATCGTCGTAGGAAATGGACAAAACAACTCGAGTTCAAATTCTGGACGAGTCTGTGAGCAATTTCAAATAGCGCTAATACCCATGGAAAAGGTATGAATTCAACTATTCTCCTTCCAGCTATTAGTAAATAGTAGGGAAGAATGGGTTCTTTAACCTTGGCATGAAAACTGGTCTAGGAGAAGAAAACCTTTAAATTCATACCTTTTAAACTTCACTTTAAAATGTGCCTTATGTCACATCCTACTCGTGCAAAGGCGTCGGAAAAGTATATATATATATATATATATATATATATATATATATATATATATATATATATATATATATATATATATATGTGTGTGTGTGTGTGTGTGTGTGTGTGTATATATATATATCCTTTCAGTTTGTGTATATCATTATGTAGACTAAATTTTTTGAATTGCAACTTAAATTTCTATTTGTTATGAATAATGTTTTGCGGTTTTCAAAGATATAGAATTTTCCTTCTGTGATTATAGTAAATACCCCATATCTTTTATTTTTACATTTCGAGACTCCATTCTTTGTCTTCTCCAAATTCAGATGAGTTTTGTTTGTGTTTTAAGTGGTTGGGTTGTCTTTTGTTTTTAATGATTTTTGTTGTGTCTCATATGTTTTATTTCTATCATTATTTTTAAGCTGTCTATATTTTTTGATATTTCTGTGAATAGCTCTGGGTTGTTTTTGTTAGACACAAGCTGAGAGTTTTTTGTAGCTATATTTTGAGGGTGTTCGTAATTCTTCTCATAGTATTTTTTCAGTTTATTATTTAAGATTATATATATATATATATATATATATATATATATAATAATTTTTTTAAATCTTGGGTATAATATTTCTGGGTAATGTTCGATCCAAAATGAGATAGCCTGTTTTCCTAATTCATAGAGGATATTACTATATAAGGTCGTTGACGTCAAATGCTACTATGAGTGTCTCAGGATCAGTTTTTTGTGGTGTGGATTTTAAAAGGCAGATGTCATCTCTAACGTAGCTTTTTTCTTATATAGAAATGGGTGAAGTAGAATATCCATAAGTTTACTTCAGTAGGTCTAAGTTTGAGGTCACTGGGATTTGGAATTTCAATGTAGTCCGATTTTTTTGTCTCAACAGCTATTTTTATTTCCTAGGACTCGAAGATTTTTAGTAATCTGAAAAACTGCTAGTTTTTTTAATGAAATTATTTAAGAAATCCTTTTCTTTTTTTGTTAATGTCTCATCACGTGTTTTGCAGAATATTGTAATTGTTTTTATGTTATCATTGTCAATGTTGGTATTGAATAATTTATAGTTGGTTTTCAATTCTTTGTATTTCGTGGATTTTTGTTCTGTATTATGTTTTCCTTAAAATGACTACTGTGCTTCCATTGTCTGTTTCATTTATAATTATGACATTGTTTTCGTCTTTGTCTGAATGAGAAGTTGTTATCTATTGTTTTTCTTTTTGTTTTTTTGTTTTTCTTCTTAAATCAATGTTTCAGAGGTTTTTCGAAATGTCTTTAATTCACTGTTTTTATCTGTGCAATTTGGACTTACTATTTACAGAGGAGTAATCTGTATTTCTTTTAATGGAATTTCTTTATCAATCAAAATGTTTGTTCAAATTTTTTGAGGTCTCTTTCTAATTCCCCTAGATTGCTTTTTGAAGTGGGACAAAATTTGAGACCAAGTTTTGGTAAATCAGATTTTTGTCTAATCTATTTGTTGACGCATTGATTATTTTAGGTTTTATGTTGTTGATTTTGTTTGGTCTGTTACTTCGACTGGTATTTTTGTTCGGCTTGTCTTGCATATAAAGTAAAGTTGGCGACCATAGTCGAGGGTGACCCTAAGGCTCCCTTTTCGATAGCTACTACACCAAGGTGTAGGGAAGGGCGCTACTCCTTTCCCAGGATTGCTCCACTTTACCCTTGATCCATACCTTATAATGCTGAGTGTTAAGCAAGGCGGCATCAAGTACCATTTTTTGAGTCTTTGGTATGACTCGACCTGGGATTGAACCCAGGTCTCCCGGGCCATTGGCGAACACTCTAACCGCTAGGCCAATAGTGCTACCTCCAGTGGAGGAATAACATAAAATATCAGTCCACAACATTGTATGTAACCTACCTGACTAAAATAAAATATTAATTTAAGTGAATAATTATTAAATGTGTAAAATTTATTCCAGTGGCATGTTCTCTGCATTCAAAGAAATAGAGAAAAAATGTCCGAGGAAGGAAAAGCGACAAATTTGCAATAAGGGTTCCCAATTCGGCTTAGCTTAACATTACCAAAGCCTCATTAGCTAAGTTATTAAGCGTGAACTGAACTCGGAGACATAAGGGATTTCTGCATCCCTTTTGCATACACAACGTTCAGTGTTCTATGGTTTACCTTGTGATGCTGTGATATATAGAGATTGTAGTGTTCCTACCCTAGAATATCCTATATAAAACTGCCCAGATTTAAAGTAAGTTGAAACTAGGTTTGTCCTGGTAACTTATTGTCATGCCCAAATACACTACCTACGTGAAAGCAAGTCTCCTTGCTTATTTTGTCGGCCTTTTCGCTTTATTTCATTTACTCTGTAATCCGTTTTAATAAAAAGATCCTCTTGATGACAAGTTCTTTTTTCTTTCTAATTAACAATCGATTTGGTCTTTTGATTTGATCCCAAATCCCAAATAATTTTCTGCATCTCATTTTCTACGATGGATTCTGGTTTGTGTTTATAACATTTGTCAAAATGATCAACGTTTAGTCTTTTTTGTGCAATTCCCAGTGGATCACTTTCTCCACCAAGTCGTGTACCGAGTCTTGTATTCTTTTGGGGGAAAATGTGTACCATTTACTTATGGGATTGACCGCTTCATTTTTGTCACTACATAAACTACACTTGCAATGCTTTTGTGTATTATCAACTTTTGCTTTGATTATTATCATTTACTTATGAGAGTTTTTTTCATATCAGCGTTAGCTGGTGGTCTTTTACTAGAGTTTTCAGTGACAGCAAGTCTCCTCAAGTCTCCAGGACTCTTCCCAGTATTCTGGCCGTTCTCAATAATGCTGTAGTTTGAATGGTCTCCACTCGTCCGCCAAATTCCAAGTCCTCTAGTTCCTTTAATAATCCTTTTGTTACAATACCAAAAGCACCAACCACAATTGGTATAATTGTCACCTTTATTATTATTATTATTATTATTATTATTATTATTATTATACTCCTTTGTGAGTTTTTCACACCAATGTTATTTCATGGTTTTTCACTGGAGTTTAGGTGACAGTAAGTCTCCTCAAGTCTCTCGGACTCTACTCAGTATTTGTCCGATCTTAGTAATGCTGTAGTATGGATGGTCTCTTACCATCCTCTCATTTTTAAGTCTTCCAGTCCCTTTATCAATCTTTTGGTGATCATTCCTAGTGCACCAACTACAATTTGTATCACCGTCACCTTCATGTTCTTCAGCTCTCTAACACGGTCCAGATATTTATTCCTCTTTTCCCCTTCTTTTGATTTTACTCTGTGGTCTGTCAGGACGGTAAAGTCCATTATTCGGCAGGTTCTTTTTTTTTTTCTTCTTTTTTGTAGACTATCACTAGAACTGGTCGTCTGGCCGAGATTAGAAGATCTGTTTGTATCTCAAAGTCCCGAAGAAGTTTGTGCATCTAATTTTCCAAGACGGATTCTGGGTTGTGCATATACCACTTGTTCGTATGGTTAAATTTAGATTTCTTGCACAATTCCCTATGGATCACCTTCCCCACCCAGGCGTGTCTAGTCTTATACTCTTTTTGCGCTAATTTGTTGCATATGCTTATCATATGATTGAAAGTTTCGTCTCAATAACCACATAACCTTCACTTGCTATTTTGTTGCGTCGTATGTATTTTTGCTTTTATGTCCTTATGGCGTTGTTTGGTGTTCCTATTACAAAAGATTCAGTTTCTCTCTCAAGATTTCCTTTTCTTAGCCATATCCAAGTCTTCCCGTGTGGATATTTCGCTTATTTTCCGCTTGAAATGTGTCCATACAATTGTTTTTCTCCCCATTTTTGTTTTCTAGTTATTATTATCAGTTGTTCCTTGTGTTATTTGTACTGTTTCTGCTTACAATAATTAGCCTTTCCTTGTTGTTTTTATGAAGTCTTCGAGTCTTCTTATCCATGTATCGACGCTATCTTCAAAGCAAGGGAATTTCTTCCTTTTTTTCTTGACACACATACAGCCTGCCAAGGTCATTCCTAGAATGTTAGGCTTTATGCATCGTCATTAGTTTTCTTGTTCACTGGTTCATTTGTTGAAGTTCTTCCCTCGTCTACTTTAAGAATGGTCCCGATAATCTTACAAGAGGGACGACCTAGGTGTTCATTTCTTTGATGAGGTTTCTGCTGTATAGCTTGGTTTTAAAAACAACAAGGAAAGTTTTCTCATTCTCCTGAGATACTCCTTTTTAATTTTTTCTTTTATCTTTGCTTATTTGATGGTGTTTGCTTCCAATTTTCTCAAGTAGTTGTAATTTTACATTTCTCCGAGGCTTTTGATTTTTTTTTTTTTTTTTTGATTTGGTAGTTCTATTCCTTCCGGCATATATCGTTTTCCGCTTCTCATTATTAGCATAGCACATTTTTCTATGCCAAATTCCTTCCCAATATCCTGACTGTATCTCCCCACTGCCTGTATTAAGGTTTCCAATTCCTTTTCTTTTTTGGCAGTTTGATGTCGTCGATGTACATTTGGCGGTTTAATCTCTTGGAATTCATGAAGTTTTGATACATTAGTGCATTTCCTAAGTATTTTATTGAGTTGTATCATCGCTATCACAAATAGTAATGGTGATTGTGCATCTCCCGGGAACTTACCACTGGATTTTACTTCAGCTAAACTTTTTACTCCTCCTGTCAATTCCACTCTCTAGTTTCTCATGGTTTCCTCAATGAACTTTGTGAATTCGTCGGATGTTTTATCATCATCATCATCATCATCATGTCGCGCCGCCTGTGCGGATATCCCTGACCGTCTCTCGCCATTTCTCCCTATCATTCATCGCCTCCGGCAGGTCTTCAGGGTTACATCCCGTGTCCTCACATAGCTGCTGTATGTAAGTTCGTGCTGGTCGTCCCACTCTTGCACATCCATGTGTGGGGGTCCACAGGAGTACATCGCTTATGAGCTCGTCCTTGCTTCTCCAGCAGTGTCCTGCGTGTCTGGTTCGTCGAACTTGTATAGTTTTTGTGATGGGGGGCAAGTGTCCGTATAGTTGGAGTCTCGTGGGGTGTTGTCCCCAGGACTTGTTTAATACTGCTCTCAACATTCTTGTATAATTTCCGTCCAGCCTCCTCTCCAGCCGCTTCGTAAGCGTCCATGTGGTGCATCCATATAGCAGTATCGACACAACCGCTGCCTGGAAGAAACTGCGTTTCATTTTATCAGTTAGGTCTGACTTCCATATGATCGAGAGCCTATCGATAGCTGTCCATGCCTTCGTCAGTCGTGTGTCGATGTCTTTCTCGGTTGATGAGACGCTGCTTCCTAGGTAGGTGAATTTGTCGACTAGTTTCAGAGAGGCTCCGTCTAGTGTGGCAATGTTGCCCGTTTGGTTGTAACACATATATTCGGTTTTGTTTGCATTGACATGGAGGCCAATGCCAGCTGCGGCTCGTTCCAGACTATCCAGTAGTGTCTCTGCTTGATTAGGCGTATTCGCTAGTAACGCCAAGTCATCAGCGTAGTCGGCGTCCGTGATTGTTTTTGCGGGGTACCTTTTGCTTCTTCTCTTAGTCAGCTGGAAGCCATTTTCTCTGATTTTGTCGATCGAAGTCCTAAGCACATAGTCTAGACAGATGATAAAGAGGTACGGGGCTAGTGTGTCTCCTTGTAGTACTCCTGCAACTATGTCGAAGTATTCCGTGTCTCCATCTGGTGAACGTACTTTCACTTTGGTGTTTCTGTAGAGAATCATTATCGCTGCTACGGTTTCTTTTGGTAGGCCGTATGCTAGTAGGATTTGCTCCATCTTCCCTCTGTGTATGGAATCGAATGCCTTGGTAAAGTCGACAAATAGTAATGTCGCCTGTAAGTTTTTTGCCCGAACGCCTTCCAGGATTCTACGGATGGTCAGTATTTGTGAGGTTGTGGATCTATTTCTCCGGAAGCCATTTTGGTTTTTCCTAAGGATGTTGTCTATTTTGGGTTCTATGCGGTTTCGTAGTAGGGCATTGTAGATTTTGGCTGCTATGGATGTAAGTGTTATCCCTCGGTAGTTCTTGGCTAGTCCGAGGTCGCCTTTTTTAGGGAATGGAAGGATGCATCCCTTCGTCCATCGTTCTATCCTATTTTGACTATAGACTGCGTTGCATTGCCGGAGTAGTATATCGTCGAATTGTCTCGTCTTCCACACTTCTGGGGGGATCTCGTCTAGCCCCGCCGCTTTCCTATTTTTAATTCTTCTGAGAACCGAGTCTAGTTCTTCTTTGGTGAAAGGACCTAGTTTTACGTCTAATTGCTTACTAATAATTCTGGTGATCGGTTCATCCGTTATTTCCGGTGGGTTTCCTAGTAGATTTTTGAAATGCTGTTCCCACAGTTTTACTCTTTCTTGTTGGCTTGCAGCTTTCAATTTTGCTTTGGCTGTGCTCTTCCTTCCACTTACTTCGTTTATTGTTTGCCAGGCTATCCTGGATTGCCTATCTTCCACCGAGTCTCTAATCTTATCTATCTGATTTTGTACGTATTCTGCCTGTTCTTTTAGGTATATTCCTGTTAATTGATGTTGTGCCTTTTCTAGTTTTCGTGCATTTGTGTTTGTTGGGTTCTTTCGATAGCTTTTGGAGGCAGTCTTCACAAGTGCACGTTTTTCTCTAGCTGCTAGCGTTTCCCAAGGGACTCTATATTTAGTTCTAGGTTTTGTTGGAATACACTTTTCTGCCGCCTCCAGGTGTGCTTCTACAAAATTTTCATATTCGTCATTTGGGGTGCCTATTTCTGCCTTCTCTTGTAGTGCTTCGAATCTGTTTCTTAATTCTAATGCATACTTATCTCTAATATCTCTGTTGTTGAGTAGGGCCCAGTCATAGTGCTTGGTCGTCGCTTTACGTGTGGCGTTTTTTCTTAGGCTTAGTCGTACTTTGGCCGTAACTATTCGATGATCGGAGGACACACCCTCGAAAGAGGAGTATGCCTCGCAATTCATCGCACTGTTTTTCCATTTCCTGTTTATAAGGACGTACTATCATGAAATCTATTAAATGCTGTCCATTCCTGTTAGACGCGCAGTGTAGGCTGTATTTGTTGTGTCTGTTTTTCCCGATTTGTGCATTCATATCTCCGCCAATGACTAGCAGGTTGTGTTTTGGAATGCTACGTACTAGGGAGGATAGATCTTCGTAGAAGGTGGCTATTTCGTTTTCTTCGCTAACATTGGTAGGGCTGTAGCAGGAGATAATTGTTGCTTTGGGGTTGCCATTAAACGTTGCGGCCATCATCCTAGGTTGTATTCTCTCAATGCTGTTCAGTGTTTTTAACGCTCTTGGTCCTAGAAGTATTCCCACCCCTCCTACCGATGCATTGACAGAGTTTTTCCATGCCGATACAGTCACCAGCATCCATCCATTACCAGTTTCGTGATACTTGATATCTTCGGTGTGCGTGTATCGGTGCTCTTGTATGCAGATTATATCTATCTTATGTCTGCATATACATTTTGAAAAAGTCTATTATCCAGCTTTACGGGATCATATCGTATTCCTTTTGGAAATCAATCCACCCCATAGCTAAATTTTTGCGTCTTATTTTGCTGTCCTTAAAGATGTGCTAATCAATTTATAGTAAATCTCCTGTTCGTATTGTTCCCTTGCGGCATCCTTTCTGTTCCTCGGAGAACAGTCCGTGGCTATTTAGCAAATTGTAAATCTCCACTCTAATTTGGGCCGTTAATATTTTCCACATTATAATTATTATTATTTTACACTTTGCAAGTTTTTCACTCCAGCAAACGCTAAAGTCTAAGTGACAGCAAGTCTCCTCAGGTTTTCAGGACTCTTCTCAGTATTCTAGCCGATCTCAGCAATACTATAATCTGGATGGTTTCGATTCTCCAACAGACTTTCAGTATCTCCAGTCCCTTCTCCAGGATCCTGGGGACCGTTCCAAGCACACAAACTACCATTGCTTTTACCTTGACTCTCATGTTTCACAGTTTTTTTAGCTCTCTAGCAAGGTCCAAGTATTTGTCTGTCTTTTTGCTTTCTTTATTTTCACTCCGTGTTCCACCGGAACGCTAAGATCCAAAAGATGGCAAATTCTCTTTTTTCTTTTATTTAACCCTAGTTCACTTTTTCTGTCTGGTTTTTGATGATCCGTCTGTATCTCAAAATCCCAGATAATTTTATGTGTCTCATTCTGTAAGACGGATTCTTGGTTTGGTAGTATGGTCAAATTTCAATCTCTTGCACAATTCCCAGTGGATCACCTTTCCCAATCAGTGATGCCAGTTCTACTCATTTTGTGTTAGTTCACTATCAATTCCAAAACGGCAACAAAACGGACAACTATACCTTTTCAATGCACCAGCTTTGAATTGTTGGTTGTTGTTTAAAAAGAGCTGTGAAAATAAACGTGACTCTTTCATGTATTAGAGCGGGAATTTGAATAATATTCACATGAAAAGTAATATATATTTCGTATTTCGTTTTAACGATTGATTCCAATGAATCAAAAGGTTGGAAAGAGTTCAATGTTTTTCATTGTATGGGAATTTTTGAAAAAATTCAGTCTGGCGCAGATGCAAATGTCACTGAAATTGTGTGAAAACGGAAGAAAGATGTACGTTTTAGTTTCCCGTTTTTGCCAACCGGAAAACAAAAAATATCTGGTAGGTGATAAAAAAATACAGACCTTAGGTTTCATTTTTATGAAGCTTAAATATAAAAAAAGCTTAAAGCAAAGATTTTCATTTCTTCTGATATCAAAACAAATATCTGATAAAAGTGTGGAAGACATTTTTTGATATCTTCATGATACAAATTTCAACAATAGACGGTGCTTTTACTGAAAGGCCAAAAACCCATTGAGTTGAAGACGAAATTCAAAAACACTTTTTTATGTTCCCAAATATAATTGCTCACAGTAAAGATCACAGTTGGCTTAGATTAAATCTGTGTAAATTTACTAACAACAAAACACAATTATATGATAATTTCTTCGTGTATCTTCAAAGAATACGTGAAAATGAAGCGTATTCAATGTCACTAGACCAAATTTTGACTGATGGAATTCTTTTTAAGCTGATTGATTGATTTGGGGATTTTAAAAATATGTCAACTTGTCGAGGGTTTTATGCCTTGAGCTTAGGGTATCACGTTCAAATTTACATTTTCGAGTAGTTGTTTCTTAAGAGTTTTATTGGGTTTTTTTGCATACGCTCCAATCAAATTCGAATAATTTATAAACAGATCGATTTGATTGAAACAGGTATTATCCCTCTTGTTTAGAGTCGACCTGTGAGTAATGGCAATAAAGGAAAATTCCAGAACAAGAGCCTCACCACTAGAAGCATTTTAGTATCATATCATCGGACACCTATTTTGAGAGTGGTATAGTCGGCACCTTATAAGCGCAGCCGATAGGGTTATTTTAAGAAGAGGAGTATCAAATTTATACAGGTCGTAAAAGATGGTAAAAGTGAAAGATACGACACCTTTCTTTTTTCTTTTTTTTTTTCCTCATAAAATTAGGTCCATTCATCCATTTTCGAAACCGACTTTTCTTTCTGTTTTGTGAAATAGCTAGCACAAAACCCAAACCATTTCTCGGAATGAGAAAAGTTTTCCATAATCTTAGCTCGATCTTAATATTATTTACTTTGGTTAGACAGACGACGCTTATTAATCTCTTGGTCTCCAGTTGATATAAGTACATATTACTTACCTGAGTTTGCTTTCGACAGTTGGACATTACTCAGAGACGAAGATGATCTGTCAGCATAAAACTATTTCTGTTGTATTCTCCAGCGGCACTATTGACCTTCACTGGAATCCATTGAGACTTTTTGGAAGTAAGATCAATATTTTCGGCCGGAAAGTTTATGATTATCCATTTCCAGGAAAAATCCGAATAAACGATCAATCAATCTGATAGAATGTTTGGGAATCACGTTTATCAAACGTCATCAAGCACTTTTGAAAATCACTTTTTTCCCAAAAGGTTCAAAAGAGAAAACACAATTTCCATTTGTTTCCAAAGAGAATTTTTTTATGTTTAAAAAGAATTTTTTATTTTCATTTTAGATTTTCCTTTGATACGTCATTATATATTTTCATTTGCTTTTATTGTTAAGCTGTAAAAATAGCTACAAAAAGGAAAGACTCAACTTTCGCATTTAATATGTAAGATTTTTTTTACAGATAATTGAACTGGAGTCCTAAGGACTAAAGATTTTTTTAATGTCTCAAAAAAGGCTTAAGTTTGAAGCAGAGATAAACATATCAGCAATCAATAAATCTTTGCGTCTATGTCAAAACAAAAGTGTCAAATTAAATCCGAATTTGGCTAGACACTAGGTTTGTATTCTTGAATATCATACGTTAATCTTCTTTGAACTTTTTTCTGGTTCTCACATTTTTTTTTAATTTTTTTTTTTTTTTTTTTTTTGCTGGTTTCTGTTGGGATAAACAAAGATTATTGAGTAATCATCAAGCAAATCTCTCCGTTTTCATATCAACTATTATTCTTGTTTGATTAAATGAAAGTAAATTTTAATTTCTTTTCAATTGATGAGTTGCATTTTTTAGTGATGTTGAAGCAAGTTTAAAACTTAACTTCCTTGAGTCACACGTTGATGAATAGCATCTCATCACTTCGTTCCAACCTCCAACCAAAAATTATTCTAATTTTAAATGAATACTTGAAAAAATCTTAAAGCCAAAAAATTAAAGGTAAATACAGAAAATCGTCACCATCTTTTGTTTTTAGGTTTGCATTTTAGGATATTGTGGATGAAGGGAAAATACCAACTGATTCGAGTTCACATTTAAGATGAGTGAAAATAATTAACCGTCTAGGATCAGGTTCGATGTCTAAAGACATTGAATCTGATCAGAGTTTTTAGACTAGCATTTTTTAGCCCCACCCTTCAAGTAAGCCTAACTTCATCTCCCTTGAAATTATTGCATTTATTTATATTTTACATAGAGAAAAACAAATATATAAAAAGAGGCGAGGTCAAATGAAAGATCCTATATCGCAACAAAAGAAAAACGCGGAGAAACCGCGCAGAGGAGGAGAGAGAATAATTTGAAACCAGAAATTCTCTAGCCACATCACCACACTCCACTTAACCCTTCCTCTTCGGTTCAGCTATAGTGAGCACTTTGATTTCTCTTCTGGGGATTTTCTTATTTTGTCTGTTGTTATTCTTTTTAATTAATTTCTTTTCCAATTTGCATTTTGAAAAAAAAAGTCTTACCGTTTCTTATACATGACAGGTACTCCCAAGTATTTGACATCCTGGGCGACTACCCATATACTGATGTTAATTTGAGACGGCTCAAGGGGACTATATACGCATTGACAGGGTTGCGAAAGATGATGAGTTCTAAAAGAACATTTAGAAAGCAAAGTTTATTAACGTCCAATTCTACATGTTGTAATAAATATAAAGGTGAAATAACTGCGTGACAAGATTTCTCCGCAAAGAAGCAACATTAGCAAGATTATATATATATATATATATATATATATATATATATATGGTGTATGTAGAGATAAATAAGTTAACTAAGAACTTATAAACTACATGAATACATATTTCTTTTTTATACACCGGCCATGAGTTGATGATTAACACAAACGCCGCCACTATCGCATCGATATCGTGTTTGTCTCTACCAGGTAACTTCCCTTAGGCAACCATCAAACAAACACTTAAATGATTTTTTAAAGAAATCTTTATCAGCTGATGCGTGGGCAACGTCAACTTGGTATCGGTATTGATTCTCTTCTGTATATTAGGCAAACAGGAAATAAATTTTGCAATATTGCTTCTGGGAATTGACATACCAAACACCAGCAGTAGCTGCTGCTGCTGCAGCTGTAGTAAAAGAAGAAGAAGAAGAAGAAGAAGAAGAAGAAGAAGAAGAAGAAGAAGAAGAAGATATTAAAACATAAACAAAAAAAAATAAAAAGAGAAAGAATAAAATAGACTGCGCTAAACTGCTGACTTTGTCAAACAGAAGAGAAACCTACAAAAAAATTATAAAGTTCAAGTGAAGAATGAGTGTCTGTTTCGTCTACTTGAAACAAAACAGACAACGAAAAATTAAAGTTCAAAAAACAATGATATCAAGAAAAAAAATCCCTGAAATGTTTTGTCAGTAGCCTCGCTTTTTACACAAATATTAACTTTTGAAATGAGATGATGATTTTAACAAGCTAAAATGACAGAAAGGATTTTGGTAGATGACGTAATATTTATCTGCATGGAAAATGGATACGTCAAAACAAGTTCATGTTCCAAATGAAGTTTTTTGTATTCACTTAGGAAAAGTAGGAATCCAATTCTTTTCACCCAAACAATTCATAAAATAGTTGAACGACCGTATGAACAATCGATTTAAGATGAAGTTTGATCTAGTTTCTTTGTTTAATGGGTTAATGCCAAAACCATCCTTGTCGAAAAATAGCAGTGGTACTACTTAACCCATGGCTGGGTGAGGGATAAGGAGGTTCATGCCTTTCCTATGAGTATTAGTCCGAAAGTGAACGTAATAGCGTGACTGAATTTCGAACTCACTATTACAGTCCCACACGTTAACCACTACACCACAGAGATTCCCCTTGTAAGAGAAGAATAAGTCCGAGTTCAAAATTAAGTAGTTTTAAGTTAGTAACTGCCCTCTTTAAAAATTCCTTGCTATGAAAGTGCGCTTAGCGTCACGATTATCGTCATAATAACTAGAATCGGTGATCCAAGTTCAAAACCTTGATAAGGCTGTTTGCATTTTACCGAGCGCTAATGCTTTTGGAAAAGGCATGAATCCATATTCTTTCCCTATCTAAATTGTTGGGCAGACTGGGCTGTTTAGCTTTGTTTAGGCAACAAACCTAAGGAAAGAAAAACTCTGGTTTCAAATTAGCTGTAATCCGCTTAAAAACTTGCCTTGTGTCAGTTCCTGCTCGAGGAAATATGTGATTACAACTAAAGTCACAGTATCCTCACAGACTTAGTGAACGTGCAGCCTTATCTTTCACTTGGATGGATCGATTTATTGATTTTAACAGTGTCAACCCATCTAGGGTTCTTTTTTTTTTTTGTGTCCACAGGTTAGGGAATCGCTTTCATTGTAAATTCATATTTACATTTTCTGTGTATTTGTTCCTTCAGAGTTTTATATTCATACGGTTCTATAGAGTACGAATAATTTTTAAGCAGATCTATTTGACCCATAGATGGGACCCTCTGGGTTATTGAACCTGGGAATAGTCACAATAAATGAGTACACTAAATCTACTGAGCTTCAGAACTGGAGCCTCACCATCAGATTCAGTTTAGTGTCATACTCAAAACAAACCTTTTTGGGAGAGGGCGTCTTACCCTCTGTAGGGTATAGTCAGTTTCTTCTAAGTCATGCCAAAAGGGGTAACTCTACATGGAGTCTACATGTAATAGTAGTAGTAGTAGTAGTAGTAAATGACCAAACGAAATCCACTTTCTCATATTCATAAGGATAAAAACTATCATAATTCAAAGTCTCAAAGTTTGAAAACATCATTTTAAAGAGTTCGAACAAATGAAAGATTAATCTGAAAAAAGTTCGACAACAAATCAGCTGAAATAGAAATAGTTTTGTAAATTACCAAAGAAAAGAAAGTGACATTCTAAAAATTTAGTATTAAGTAATAATAACAATATACAGGACTGGGTCAAAGGTTTTGCAATATTTTTGTTATATGGGGCACAATTCGGCAGCTGCAGATGCTTTTGCAATATTTTGGTAATGTGGGGCACAATTCGACAGCTGCAGATGGTTTTACCGGAAGGTGACGAACTTCATTAGACTGTGATATGCCGAACTTGTCTGGTACTTTCCTAGAGCTATTAGCCGAATTTGCCAATAAGGTTTGGAGCATGGCTTCAAAACTCACGACTGTTAGACCCACCTGACCTTGACGGATTTTGCTCTGATTGCAAGAAACTCGACGTTTCTTGCAATCCGTGCAAAATTTATTCAACCATCTGGTTACCATCCTTTGATCAACTGCGCTGTCACTTTTGCACATGAAATGTTTTCGGTGGATTCCACAGCATTATGCCCCAGTTCGAACCCGTAAAGCCTAAATTCCATAATTAGACATCATTGCACCTTCATCTGTGCATAACATGTCAGCGTACTAACTATCACGATACTACCAACTACAGCAGTTACCTCTCACGACATCAACTGTTTCGGTCTTGTGATATATATGCCGCCAATTAAACAAATACCAAAATAATACCAGATCTTTGACACACACCGGTATTTCATTACTTTAGAAATAAATGTATAAAATATTGTCCGCATAATCGTACATTAAGAAGCTGGAACAGTAGAAATTATGGTCATGTCACGTTTAAAGTACCGATTCCTACCAGATCACAGCAATGAACCTGTTCAATATTTAAGTATGTATTTATTGAACCTCTTTACCACGAACAGAATGCTACCCACATCAGTTTTTTTAGTGGAATTAAACAGATTTGAATTCAGATCTTTCCTTCGCCTAGAACAGAAAAAGTTCAGTTTGTCCTACTATTTACCCAGGGAGAATATTTTGGATGCATACCTTAACAAGAGTATTAGCGATATATGAATTGCAAATTGGACTGTGCAGGATTTGGACTCTGGTCGCCATTCCTTCCGTTACTCTACCAATACTTAAGAAACTGACACTTAGTTGCAGAAAGTTCTATAAAACTGATGGCTGTGTATAAAACTTTGTAAAGCTAACTGAATAACCAGAGATCAGCTGATTAGTATTGAATAATTTAAAGATTCTGATTGAAACAAAAAAGTCGTTTATGTGTGTTTGTGTGTGTGTGTGATGCTGAAGACAGTTTTTTAATGAAAGCCTGACGAGAGCCAATGTAACTCACTCGCACATTCGACATGCTTTCTAACCTTGAACCAAAAGCGTTTTTATTGATTTATGTTAACAAATAATGTCTATCATTATTTCATGCTGTTACAACCAACAATTGTTAACGTCACAAGAGTTATGCATTGTTGTCTTGATGCTGTTACTTCTCTTCTTCTACATCTTTTTCTTTTTCTCTCTTTTTCTTTCTCTCTCTCTTTTTTTTCTATATAGTTTGTTGCCATAAGCACACGTTGCAATCTCACGAATCAATGAAAAGTGAAATCAATTTTATTTCCTAATTAGAAAAAGACAATAAATACAAGAGCGAGTTCATTCCAGTTGAATTATTGATATCATTATCATGACTACTTGTTTGTGCTCTCCAAAGAATTGCAGGTGTCATGAGCTTCCAGCTTAGCGCGCTATATGGATTATCCAGAAACTTTATTAACCAGCCAGTTAACAAAATAAATAAAAGAACAGACTTGGAATTTACGAATAATGTTGCTTTATGGGAACATTTTACACATCTCACATAATGGCGTTTAATCTTTTTTCCCGCCAAATGAGAGTAATGGAATAGAGAAATAATTATCGATCAATGTCAAATGTTCCAATACATTACTCACACCGTGAATATAACAAGCACGTGACAAAAAAAAAAGATAAAGTCGAAAAGAAACAAACCATGTTAGGCAAAGTTTACATTTCCGGTTTTCCAGTTCTTTTACGTGTCCACTTCCAAAAAAAAAAAAAGAAAGAAAGAAAAGGCATTAAAAAAACGAGCTGAGAAAGAAATATTCTGATGAGTATATATTATTGTTGCTTGATTTGTCTTCTCTCTACTGTTTCGGACCTCTTAGCAATCCGTCATTCGAAAGAGAAACATCAAAGTATATATATATATATATATTGTCATCCACCGACAGAATGATTCGATGTATCACAACTCTTCAGTGTGGCTATACACGCTGGTTGCTTCAAACTGGGATCGAAACACGCCCAACTTCATGTTACACTTAGTATCTCACCGCTCAGCCACCAGGTGACCAAGGTCAGCTCGGGAATTATAACGCTTTATGTATAAGCTTTCGTTTGTTTACATTTTGCGTTAACGGAGTGCTCAATTCGTTAGAAGAGCTTTGCATTACGCGGATGGCAACCGTTAATTCTTTCGCCAGAGTGCACAACCTCCGAGTGGAGAGCGTATGTATATATATATATATATATATGACACTCTGTCGGTCACTATTAATAACAGTTCCAGTCGCTTTTTATTGCCAGCCACATGCTGTCATCACTTGGTAGATACCATCCTAACTCTTTTACCTGAGTTGGTGTGGCTGTTGATACGTAAAACTAATCCTAACCACCCCACTTAGCAGAGGAAGATGTGAATTTGAATCTTAAAAGATTATTATTTAATTGTTTACAATGCTGTTCCTCCCAATCATAAAATTGACGGTTGGTTGGTTGGTTTTTGTTTGTTTGTTTGTTTGTTTAGCTGGTGAGTTTGTTTGTTTGTTTGTTTGTTTGTTTGTTTGTTTGTTTGTTTGGCTGGCTGGTAGGTTGGTTGGTTGGTTGGTTAGTTGTTTATTTGTTTGTTTGTTTGTTTGGTTGGTTGGTTGGTTGGTTTTACGGCATGTCAACTCTTGTTGGGTTATTTTATGCCGAAGCCAGTTCAACAAGTATGGTCTCTAATTCTATACAGCAAACATATGTATATTGACAATCATTTGAAATGATTGTCAATATTTCATTATTTCAAACAGACCTATTTGACCTATTTAGCTCATAGATGAGACCCTAAAAAGTCCTTCCACTCTGGATACTCGGGAATAGCATCAACGAAGAGATGACTCCACCCCCGCCCAAGCTCCAGAACCAGAACCTCACCATCGGATGTAGTTTAGTGTCGTACCTAGGATATTATTTTTATTGAGGGACTTAATCCTTTGCATGAGGATGCAATCATCTAATTCTTCGACCCACAGATAATCATAAGTGAATTGCTACATGAAAAAAAAAATTGAATTAAGATGTTGGATAATACTTGTCAAAATTATTAAGAATAGCGTATCAAAAGAATTTTCAGCTTTTTATTAAATGATTCTTTATGGAGAATCTCTGAAGAACGTCTCGATATTTTAAAATTTGCTTAATATTTTTGTTTGTTTGTTTGTCTTTATTTTGTTGTTTTTTGTTTAGTATTTTTTATGATCCTATTCTAATAAACTTGCCTTTTAAGTTGGTAGAACATAAAAAGTAACTAAGGAAGGACTAGTTTACTTAAGTTACGTATAAACGAGTTGGATGATGATAATATGTATATTTTTTCTCCTAGTGAGTTTTTCATCCGTTTTAACTGGTGGATTTTCTTTGACGTTTGAGTAACAGCAAGTATATATGGCTTCCAGAACTCTTCCCAATATTCCAGCTGATCTTAATATTGCTGTGGTCTAGATGGTTTCAATTTTTCCTTTAATATCCAGTTTCTTTAGTTTCTTTTCCAGGCGCTTGGTGAACAACAAAATCCACAGGTGAATTAACACTAATTCACGTCTTCTGGACTGGTTTAGAGGATCCGTTTGTATATCAAAATCCCAGATATTTTTTATTCATCTCATTTCATAGAACGGATCCTGGTTTGTGCATCTAACATTTGGCAGCATGGTTAAATTTTAATTTCTTGCATAATTCCCAGTGGATCACCTTTCCAGCCCAGTCTACTCCTTTTGTGCTGGTTCATTGTATTCGTTTATTATATGATTGTCTCATCTCAGTCATGACGTAACCTACATTTCTTAAGAGTTTCAGTTTTTGCTTTAATATAATTGCTTCTTATTGTGTTATTTTTTGTTCTGCTATTAATAGAAATTCACTTTTTCTCTTGAGGTTTTCCTTTCGTAGCCACTTTCAGGTGATTATCCGAGCAATTTAGTTTCTCTCATTAAAAATCCATAAAAAAATTTTTCCGTGGTTATCATTATTTCACTCTTTGTGGATTTTTGTGCCAGTTTTAACTGATGGTATTTCACTAAAGTCTAAGTGACACCAAGTCTCCCCAGGTCTCCAGGACTCTTCTCAGAATTCTAGCCGATCTTAACTTTACTGTGTCTGTAAAGTTTCAATTCTTCCTCTGATTTTCAATTCCTCTAGTCTTATTACCCGGCTTTTTGGGGAGCTGTTACAAACGTGCAAACTACAATTGCTATTGGAGTCACCTTTAAATTCCACAATTTTTTCTTTTTTTTTTCTGCTTTCTGTCAAGATTCAAGTATTTATATATCTCTTCGCTTTCTTTTATTTTCTCTCTTTGATCTGCCGAAAACAGCAAAATCCACTCGTTGGTTCGATTAATTTGTTTTGTTTTTTTGTTTTTTGTTTTGTTTTGAATTAATGCTGGCTGACGTCACAAGACTGACACTGGAGAGTTTAAACTGAGATTCCATTTGCTGTTTCTATCTCAAAATCCCTAAGAATTTTATGTTTCTCATTTCTTAGAACAGATTTTCACTTATTATTATTTTTTTCTCACGGATTCCTTGATCGTTTTTATATATCTTAATGAAATAAACTTTGGAGCCAAGATCTATAAATCAAAAAATCGTTTTAAAACAATCAAATAGCCAGAAAAAAATTAAGAAAATTACAAAAACCATGCCACGTCATCTCCCTAGAAAAAAAAAGAATAATAACCTTTAAATAAACAGTTTTTATAAACTTAGCTGAACACAATGCCAAAAGTATGGAGTACCCAATAAGAATCGAACTCACTAACCGCAGTTTGCTTGTATGGCTCCTTAACCATTATAGTGGTTTACTAAGACTTTTGCTTAGATGTGACTCAAGGCCGAATGAATGGGGTTCCCAATGAGACTCGAACTCACTCGTAAAAGTTTGCTAACCATTACACCACCAGAGGTGCCCACCAATATACAACATAAGGTGCTTTATGTTTCTTTTTTTCTAAACAAATTTACCCAATATCATGAGCAAAGAAAAAAGAAATCTACCATGTTATTTTCCCTTGTTTGAACTCTTCCGTGTCAGTCTTGTGACGTCACCTATTTTCATAAGAGAGAAGGAACGACAAATAACATACAATATAAAGTGACCCAATCTTTTTCCTCATTTTTTAAAAAAATCTTTTTCCTCTTTTTTTTTTTTAAACTCGAGTCATTTGACTCTATGCCACAATCGGGAGTTGGATAAATCCCTTTACTTCAGTTTTGTTTAAAAAAAGAAAACGTTTTTCGTAATTCATGCTCCAAAGTTGAAATCTTTACACCGGCATCGCAGAAGGTAAAAGACTTTTTCTTATCTTGCAGTACTTTGGTGTTGTTAAATGATTTATCCGAAAGTTTGTTTTGATTTGATTGTGCAATGGCGTTATTGTAAACTAGACAGAACAATGGATGTAATTCTAATATATTGTGAACTTTTTTTCGAAGACAAACTTCATTTTTCTGTAAACCCATTCAATATTCTGTAGATCTCATTTTTTTTTCTACTTTGTTAACTTTAACAAAAAACACTAATTGATGCTGACTTTTAAATGTAAGCCATGTGAATAGAGCTTAGAATACTTTATCCCCAGCAGAGGAGGGTAAACCCCGTCCTCCCACAAAAAATGGTGCCTTTGGGTTTGAAACTAAGCTGCATCAGATTAACTCCAGTTCTTGGATGTATGTAGTATTCCTTCATTTCCATTACTTCCAGGTCCGCTCTGACCTAACGCGATAGTAACTGTTACGCTTCCATCTATGAAATAGATCTGTTTTTAAAAAAAATTTGTATTCGATGGGATCATGTGCAAAAAAAAGTTTATAACGAGACAAAAAAAATATAAATATAAATGCGATTCCCCAGCCTCTTGGCATAAAAATCTCAGATGGGTTGATATGCCGTTAATAATTAACTTCCCCATATATGAAGCACTTTCCTGTCTAAGGAATTTTTATTAGAGTTGAAAACTTCTGATGAGAAACGTCCATTCGTCTTTGTAAAATATAAGAGAAATCAGTATCTTTTTTTTTTCACTTCATTATGATATTTCTATATTGGTTAACAAGTCGAAAATGAAAGTTTAATGGAACTAGGTTTGTTTGGAGCTTCGTTTACATTATAACTAAAATAACTATTCATTTGGGTATATCTAACGATTTAAAAGATACCGTCAACTTAACAAAAACAACTGATCGTTCAGTGTTTAAGTGTTACTCAAGTACATGAAACTAAAAGCACAATTTAAGTTTCTACGTTTTTTCCAGCAAAAATATTTTGTATTGATCTTTTCTTTTGTCTTTGAAAGAATTGAGATGATTAGAAATAAACATGAAAATGCCTGATATAAAAAAAAAGATTCTAAGTTTTCGGACCTCCAAAGCCATTGAACGATATGTGTACATCTATCTGAATGTAATGTAAGAAAACTTGAGGCATCCATTTACATTCAGAAAATACCAATAACTAACATTGTTGGTATGTGACTAAGAAAAACACTGGATTTGGATGAGTATTTCGGATGACCTTATCAGTTTGTTTTACGATTTATAACTGTATATCAAAATACATCGGGTTTTGTCCTGGTGGTGTTAAAGCGTTGGACTGCCGGATCGTGTTGTATGCGAGTTCGAACTCCAATCGCGTTATTACTCTCACTTTCGGACGAATACCCTTTGGAAAAGGTATGCACCCCCTTTATCCTCCCAACTAAGGGTTAATAGTCCCACTGCTGTTCTTCTAGAAGGATGGATTTGACATTAAATAACTCAAGAAGGTTGAGATGGCATTAAACAAATAAACTAAATACATCTTACTGACTTTATTTTCGGCTCATTACGTTCATGCTATAAGGAGGGCACGTAGACGGAATTTTAATGAAAATAGATGGGTGGGGGGTAATTCTTGTAATCCATACCAAAGTTATTCTATCGTCAAAATCTTTTGGCATTATCTTAAAGAAATATTGAAGAAAATTATTACAATATATATTTTCATACCCAATCGAGCCAGTGACATCTGTTTTTGAAATTAATTTGTTATAAAATGTTTTAAGCCAAAATACGCTATGATTTTTTTTTTTTTTAATTTCTCAATTTTTTTTTAATCCAAAGAAACTTTTGCATGTATTTACAACTTTCTAAAAATAATTTTTAGGTCAATCAACACTCCAACCCCATATTCAATGTCATATAAAAAAAAAACCACAAAATTATCTAGGAATCTTAAATCGGTGCAATGTTTTAAACTTTGTGAGACAGAAATTTACCCGTACAACATTCTGTTGTACGGGTAAATTATCTGTGGGTTTTTTTTTTTGTTTTTTACATGACATTAACTCCGTTTAAACTGAACAAGTTTTTTAGCTGTTTATTTAAGGCTATTTGTTTTAATGGCACATCAACCCTTAATGGTTTGTCTTAAAATATTGACTACCTTTTGGTTGTTAAAAAAAATGAAAACATTTTTCATTCTGGGGTAAAAATTATTAATGGTTAAAATGTTTTACTTTTTTAATAGATAAGACTCAGACACTTTAAGTACAAACTATTTGACTAATCGAAAAAGATGTAAAGTTTAGTTGTTTTTTTTTTGGGGGGAGGGGTTCGGAAAAGGATATTTATAGATTTTTTTTCTAGTACATCTCATATGTATTTATCATCCATGCAAAATGGCTGCCGTAATAATTTTGATTACCTCCCTTGTTTAATCTCCTTTAATTCATTCATTCATTCATTACTCTTTTCAGTGCATTGCTGGATTATATCTCTTGTCTAATTCACTTAGATGACTTTTTGATTATGTAGTTTTATTTATTCCAGTCTTTGAACTTTGTTAAATTTGTGCTGATGACATAACTTTAAATTTTTTATTTCTTGGTAGCAGAAAAACTACTACAAAAGTAGTTAGTTCTTTTAAGTTTAAAGTCTTGTGGTTGAAGAGAAAGTAAAATTATATATACTGTCCAGTACAGGGATTGAGTTCATGACATCTCTGTTATGAGTAATATTTTATAGATCTATCACTCCTGTTAATTAGAAAGATTCGATAAGAGGAGAGATAAAAAAAAATCCAAGGCAATTTCTTTCTAGGGACGACTTTTTTTTTTTTTTCAATTGACTGTTTTTGTCGGGCGGTATCAAGAGCAGACAGTTCACTTCCCTTTTCTTTACTTTTTTCAATCAAGCAAAGAATCACCAGGACTTTTTCATTGGAAGATAGGAGAATTTACAAACTTTACAATCACAGTTCACAGAATACTGGACTAGCGCATTTCACTTGCAGTTAGATACAAAGAAATACACACACAGCAAGATAAGGTCATTTATTTTTCCCCATAAAGGCCCTTGTGACCACCAAGAAAAGGGGGTCAAATGTTGAAAGGGAAAATACAGCCGAAAAAAAGACAAGTGATGGCTCTCCTTTTTGGATTGTCAACCCCCTCCCCGAAAGTAATGTTCAAGGTGAACGAGTTGGTCCACTGGGCAAAGAACATATCTCACCGTGAGAGGGAGAAAGGTCTTTCGTTCAATTTGGATTAACTCAAACAAGTCAACAAAGTGTCGGTCTTTGTGGTTAACAAACGAACAAAATGGATTGTCAAAGCTAAAAAAACTTGGTCCCGATATTACCGGCTAGTCTGGGAGTAAAGATGTTAACCGTTCTAGCTTTTTAGGACGTACTATTTCCCACGATAGAAAATGCCGTCGCTCTCACCAGAAAAAAAAAACTTTTGAATCTAAAGTTTAGAGGGGCGAAGGACTACGGTAGCAATATATGATGTTACTTCCACTCTTATCGACGAGAATATGACCGTATACAAGTTTCAGTTTTGTGAAATAGTAGCTGCGTCGCATGTCAGTTTGCGCAGGGAATTGAGTGTTCGACATGATCGATAGCAAAACTAAACGGACGAAATGGCTCGCAGTAGTAGAAGGCGTGCTCAGCCGCTTCTTATAAGCCACTGCCGCAGCAAGGATAATTGGGTGTGTCTACCAGGTACGCTTTGTAATTAAGGCTGAAAAGGGGCGACGCGTTCAGTGCAAGCCGCCACGCGAGTGAGAACTCAGAATTGTTCAAGAAGCCTGAACCTGGCGTCCAATTCCAATGCGAGCAAACCTCCTCCATCGACCAGTCGAGCTGATCCACGAGAGGATCCGAAGCGGAGCCCACCACTAGTTCCCAATTCGGGGCTGAAAAAGGTCACTGGACCCAGGAAGGCTGCAAAGAGGCTCACAGCATTTGTGGAAAAACGGTGCTTCTCCCCTCGACTTACGTTGATCTTCAGCTTTGGGGTCTGACTTGAGGCGAGAAAAGGTATCACTTGCCTTTCGCCTCCACACCGCGTCCTTCGACAAGGATCGGCCTAAGTAAGCCAATCTTTTAGCAAACAAGTGGTTCTCCAGAGCAGGCATACCTAGCCCCCCCCCCTTGGACGGAAGTTCACAACAGACTTGTCTACGAACCATCGGCCTAATTTGGAAAGGGATCGTTGAAGTGCCAGCCGATAATTCTTAGGCAGAGGAAGTAAAGACAAACGGTAAAGGATCAAGGGGAAGATGTACACGGTGCACACCTCCGCCCTACCCTTTAAGGATAACCGCCTTCGAAGCCAGGTACCCACCTGGGCGCCTAGTTTAGATTGCACCTCCGATCAATTTCGCTCCAGTTGGAAACCGGGTTCGAACCACACTTCGAGCATGCGGATGAGTCTGTCGCTTCAGTGGAAAGCCCTGGCAGAAGAACGCCATCCCTCCAGACACCTTGCTGCAAACCTTCGCTCTTATCAAAGTTGATCTTGGCCCCTGCTATTTTTTGTACCTCATAACCGCCTTCTTCATAGCCTCTATGTCCAGACGGCGGGACACACTGATATCATCAGCGTACGCGGATACCTTTGCTGACAGAGGGCCATCAAAAAAGATACCGCGCAGGGACAGACTTGCCTCCCAATCCCAAAGATTACGGAGCAGAGGCTCCAAAGTGAGGACATAAAAAGGAGACATCATCCTAATCCATTTGTGGAACTCTGGTTGGAATCTGGGGGTTTCCAAAACAGTCACCAAGAACTGATGGTCAACCCAATCAAAGGCCTTGGACAGATCCAATTTGATCAGCGCGTCTTCGGTACCGTCTATCAACCACTCTAGGACCTCGCGCACCAAGTGCAACTTGTCTTGATTGATCTTCCCTTCACAGTGTAGTTCTGCTCAGGTTCGATCAAATCGCTAATGACAAGTTGCAAAGGGTTTGCTAATACCCGGACCAAAATCTTCAGCATCCCGAAGGCGGGGAAAGTCGGCTAAAGAGCTACGAAACTCCTTCATCGAGAGGTCAGGACAGCGAGCAAAGTGATCATGGAAGTGCGCTCAAAAGGTCACACGCACCTCACGTCCGGGGACTTGACCGATTCGATATACCGAAAGAAAAACCTTCGCATTTCTTCCTCACGCGCAAACGCGTTGCATTTCACGGCTTCGTTAGGAACTCTTTTTAACCTAGATCTAACTATATATCCCTAGTAGCGCTCGCTAGCTTCACGCACAAGGTCCCGTCTAGCTAAATCTACGGCTGGGTAAGCTTGTCATCTAAAGATTCTGCCAACTTGGTCCTATTTAAGTTAAACAGGTGACCGTATTTGATGACGAAATCTCAAATCCTATGTTTAAGAGATCCCCCACCACTGATTCCCGATAACCAACCTCACAAATGCCCGCTGAACTAGGGATTCCAACCGGTCCTGGAAGTCCCTTATATCCCGTAAGAGTGTATTGAACTTCCAGTAGCCAGCCAGACTAAGTTTATCAGCTAACCGCAGACTGACCTTAAAAAGCTTATAGTCAGTCTGCGCTACATAGTAGAACGTGAGACACATAACAAAATCAGTGTCTGCTCTTCTAACACTGTGTCCAGATAGGATCTAACACGGACAGAGGGTGAACTATCTAGCCACGTCCACATCTCCCTCCCTGGGTAATCCAGACGAAACCTATCGACCAAGTCATGACGGGCCATCAGGTTGATCAGGCTGCTTTCACACTTTCGCAACCCTCTAGTTCTCCTCCCGACCCTATCTATCTTGGGATCAAGGATCGCATTCCAATCACCCACTAAAACTATCGGTTTCGGGTCGTCGAGGAACGGCGTTAACTGTCGGAAAAAAGAAACCTTCTCTGTAGCCAAATTGGTCGCATAAACCGCAGCCATCCGGAACGCGAAACTTTTGACGGCAACATCGGCCACAACCAGCCGACCTCCGTCATCTGCAAGAACAAGATTTACACCAGCATTAAAGCTGCGTCCAATTAGCAGAAACACCCCAACGCTACTATGACTGTCATATGCTGAAAGGACGACATAGTCATCCTCCAACATCCGACAGTCCACTGCGCAAGTGAAGTGAGTTTCTTACATTGCATCAACATCGACACAGAGATTCGAGAGTTCACCAAACAAGCGCGCACACTTACTTGGATCCCTCAGTCCCCTCGCATTCAACGTAGCAAGGTTTAGAAACATCAAACCAATTTACCTTACTCTCTGTCGACTATGGCACGGAAATTCTCGGGGGTGAGGACGCCGACTGCATGTCTCAGGGATCCAATGCAGAGATCAGTTCGCGGACGTCTAAGGTGTACCTCAATTTTAGCGCTCTATAAAAGCAAGGGTGAACATAAATCAGGACCCTGCCTGAACAATGTGACATTATTTAACGGAGAGAGGGGTGCTCCATCTCCGCTAACTTTGTTTCCGCCCGACTAGCCATATCTAGGAGTCGCCACACACCCTTCGTGCGGTTTCCAGCCGAGCGAACAAAGGTGGCCGCTATGGGTGCACCCCCTGAACAAGTATGGATTAGAAACATTCTTAGCGTCCACTTGGCTTGAGAGCTCTGCGGAGTTGAAAGTCCACAGGAAGTTCTTCAGCTTCCGCAGAGCACAAAGCTAAGAGTTCTTCGCTGTCTTTTTTGGCTGTCGGGATTTGGAAGGCTGGGAATTTGTTTTTGTATATGATCTGGGTTGTCAATGGGGAGTCTGTTCATCGATCGCGATCTTGAGAACATCATGAGAGGTGAGAGAGACGGAAGATTTGGGGAGAAGGGGATTTCAGGTTGAAGAGACTGTTGAAGAGGTTTGTTGGGGTTGTTTTTGTTTGGATTTTTATGGTGGGGGGATAGAAATGCCGGTCGTGAAGATTGTGCTGGGGGGTGCCGTTTTTATGACATCAGGTGCTGACTGTTGTTTCTATAGGGATGTTTCTTAGCTTTAGTTTCCCTACTGTCTCTCCGCCTCTTTAGGTTTGTGGTGGTCTCCATCTCCTTAGGCTGTTCTTCGCCAGTATTTTTTTTGTTTTTTCACCGGTGACAGAGGTTGAGATGGGGGTTATACGGATGTTGCAGGTGTTTCTGGTTTAGTTGTTTCTGTTAATGGTTCTGTTATTGTTGCTGCTACTTTTTTAGTTGCTTCCGTTGTTAATGACTGTTGTTATTGCTGCTCGTTCTGTTGTTTTGTTTTTCCTTCGCTTTCCGGTCACCTGGTTCCACCTTTCCTCCGATTTGTCTGGTGGTCCAGGGCTGGATTTGTGGTTGGGCAGGTGGTCTTCTCCGGGTTCATATTATTGCTGTTGATGTTATTGACTTGGCTGCTAGATGACTTTTGTGGGCAGGATCTAGACGGGTGACTTAATTGCTTACAGGACCAGCAGAGAGGCCTCTTGCCCTCCACGACCACCATCATCTGCTGATTCTTACAGGTCAGTATATGAGGAATGGCCTGAAAGTCCTCCCTATTGAGGCAGATATCCAGGACGAAGTCACCGTAAGCCGTCTCGTCTGCCGAGCGCATCGTTGTCATCCCCTTAACACTGCCATAGGTGCTCATGTAGGCCGCGAGGACATTGCTGTTCAGTTGCACCGGGATGCTGCACACGATGACTCTGATATGTCTGGTGCCTTTGTATTCTGACTAAAACCG
The DNA here is from genome assembly GCA_963585895.1 of Sepioteuthis lessoniana. Taxonomy (NCBI): domain Eukaryota; kingdom Metazoa; phylum Mollusca; class Cephalopoda; order Myopsida; family Loliginidae; genus Sepioteuthis; species Sepioteuthis lessoniana. Next base: position 74,933,986 of record OY757937.1, read on the forward strand.
GAAGTTTTTCGTGGTAACCCTGCTCCTTCGAGGGTAGCAGAACATGCCAAGTTGCGAAACTTCGCCGGCAGAATTACCGGTATGGGATGCCTGCAGATTTTAGCAGCTCCTCAAAGGTATCTTTCCTTATCCATGCCTGTCTACTGGTCCTTAAGTCCATGATTATATAGGACAGAGTCATTGGTTCTACTTCTGGGGTGGGAAGTATCTCCGTTCCATTAAAGTTGGGAGCATACTTCCCGACTATCCTTTTCATACTCTTCCAGCGTCTTCTATTTTACTGACCAGGAGACTGGCGTGGCTGTTATCTTTTGACCTGGTGGGATGGAGCTAGTCGGGATCGAGGTTTGTGTGTTTTCTTGAAAAGCCAGTAGCGATGGCCTTTCTGATGTTGATTTTCTTACGACCGGCTCTTCTGTTTTTTAGGGAGGGCTTGCAGGTCATCGAGGGGTGAATAGGTCGAGTTGTGAAATGCTAGTATCTTCATTGATAGTTGCTTGAGGCAACTAGGAGGAGAGGTGATGAGGTGCTAACGGAGTGAAGACTAATCAAGATGTGAAACTGTTGCTTGAGAAAAAGAATAAAAGAAAAAGAGGAAAAATAAGGTCAGGCTAACGCCTGGACTCGGCAGGAATCGAAACCTTGTAACAAGATGACAAACAAAATCCGCCCAAAATTTTTGAACTTATTTGTGTAGTTAAGTTAAAGAGGAGTAAGACGATCTTTGGCTTCCCAAGTTGCAAGTCCGGGGAAAAAAGAAACAAGAAAAACTCCTGGAATTTAAGTCATCCTCCACCGATGCCATTCGTTGAATCGACAGCACCGACAACTCAAAAAGAAGACTTGTTTAACCCTTTCAAAAGTCTTGGATAGATCTAATTTTTCAATGATCAGAATTGATGATCTTTCTTACGAAGTGTAACATGAAGCAGGGAATGATCTCCCAACGCTTCGTCCAGGAATAAAGTAAAGTTTCTTCACAAAAACAAACATGGTGGAGACCGAATTAGAAAATTTACCCTTTAACTATGTAAAAGATTGACTTAATGATTTTACTAGACTGTACACTGCCCTGCCAAGTCTTGCGCTGTAAGGAGCAGGACCATCCAGGACAGTCTTCAATTGGATCGAATGATCATTGAAAGTTGATTGTAATGCCGCATTGATTTAGATCAGTCCAAAACCTTTGACAGGGTTGACCAGTTTCTTGGAGACTGTTTTGTCTTCGACTGGATTAGGAACGAAATTTTACAGCTGGATTCGCCTTCAGTATGCATTCCCTGCAGTTATGAAGGGGAGAAGATCGAAACTCTTCACTTTGTTTTGATCAATTCAAGGTCGTCCGCCCCTGCTTACACTAGTGCTACCATCACAGCCAGGTAATCTGCTTATGATGAAAGTGTTAGAGCTTGTAAGAAAGAGTGCCACGGTGGAGAAGATAAGCAATGAAATTGGGGGGGCGTATCAGGGGTCAAAACTAACCGTGAAATGTAGGGTTTGGGATTGGGTTGATGGAAGGGTTGTGCTCTTCCCAGCCCGTTCAGATACTGAGTTTCTGGTTCGGTCCCGATCTCCAGCTGGAGAAAAGCTTGTCGGAGGTATTGAAAAAATCATTATCGCTATCTGGATTTGGTCGCAGAAGAGGCTCTATTTTCTGTGCTTCCTCTTCAGTGTACCGTTCTCGTTAACCTAGATTCCTGCTCCAATTCCTTTGAGGGAAAAGGGTCACTTTGGTGAGTCGTGAGATCTGTTATGTTCTTTCTTTTAAAGGCGGCAGTGGAGCATTGGATGTAAACACGATGTAATTCGTTACGTTTCCGTTTACGGGGTCGGATGTGCGCACGTGAGGACGATGAATCCTGAAAAGGTGCCCCAATAACGCTGAGGCTTCACTTACCTGAGTCGGCATGAGGCTTTTCTCAGCGCGACTGACAATTTTACCAAAGTATGTCCGGTGTCGTGATAAGGAGGAACCTATCGCGCACGCCTTTCACTATCAATACAGCTGTTCTGCTAGCCTTCTTGAAGACTACATGGTTTGCGTACAGCATGGAAGGTTCTTTATCCTGGAAGCTAGTTCTGTATGTAGCAATGTATTTCCATCGCTGTAAACAGGAAGTAATATTGTTTCTCTGCTTCTTTGGCATTATGGGAGTCGTGATTTGGACGACGCAACTGAAGTTTTCCACAAAGGCGATTCTTTTCTCATCTCAGAAGCTAGTAGACAGAATTTTAATCAGGTGATTAAAAAAGCACTAGAATAAAATTAAATTTTTATTCGATATTACTGGTTGACAAAAGGATTTTGGGTCCCTGGAAAACTATCAGTCCATCCTAGGTAAGTGAGATTAGTCTTTTTTTTTTGTTTTTAAAAAACCATTAAACATACCCGGAATATATTGGATTATCAACCCCATCTTCATCTTATCATTACTCTTTTTTTTTACCTCTTCCTATCCCTATTAGATGAAAGACTCGAAATCTCCAGATATGCAAGAGAAACTTCCCCTCCCCCACAGCTCTTTTTCGACCTGTGAACTAATTTTTGTTTTGTTATTCTATTAGAAGAGGCCAATATTAACGTTCATTTTAATTTTTCTTTTTGTTAGATCTTTGTAAATAATATTTTTAATCATTCCCCTGCCTCCTATTTATGTAAATTGGAGTTTTGGTTTGACTCTCATAGGTACTCAGTTATTTTGGTGGTTACAGTGCGAAAGGTTTTCAGAATGTGTCGTTGTGGCGAGTGAATTACTGTATGTTTTGGGTCATTTAATAGAACTAGTTAAATTAATGTTGTGATAGTGATGACCAGCGTCTTCCCCAAGTTTAAGTAACAATTTCTTTGTACGTGATATTGATTTTTCTATTGCCTGGACATCTTTTCCCACTAAGCTTTAACCCCCACTCCAACTCCTATCAGGATTTTGCCAGTTGCTGAAAGTGGATTGCAGTTGAGGAAAAAAATACGAGAAAGTTAAAGTGAGCAAATCTGTATGAACAAATACTATTTAATTCAAACTACATGCCTATAGTTTGATAAGTTAACTTAAAATAAGAACAAGTTTCTGATATTTTGTCAATTGTTCCACGGTTCTTCACATAAAACTGCAGACAGTCACTCACGGTGTACACGTTTATTAAGCATAGCGGAAGGTGAATGTAATAACCATATCACTTTTGACACAGGAAAATAGACCCCAACCACCAGTTAAGTCTTTACTGTATTTTTCTTTTACAATCCAATTAAACGTCAACTAATTTTCTTCAAATTGAATTTCACAGCTGCCTAACTAATTTTAGGATGAATTTTAAAACCAGACGTTCGTTTTCTTTTAACAGATCCATCATTGCATAATCGAAATATCTTGTTGACAATAATGTAAACGGTACTTTTAATCAGTTTAAAACGGGTTTCAAATTCGTAAAGTCATTTTTACGACTAACTTAGTTATCTTTTCAATTAAAACCCAAAAGTAGATATTTAGATTTTACAAAGCGTTAAAAAATGTCAAGTTTGTATGTGCGTAGTATATAAGGATTGAAATGTTTGCTACAAAAAAAACTTTCTCGATTACAAACTAAAGGTTTTTGGTTATTTCAGCTAGTAAACATATTTAGACATTTTATTTCTTCTGTGGCCACTTTACGAACTGATGCAGAAAATTATCCATGTAATTTCCTTTATGTAAATTTAGACCAAAGGACTTGAACCAATCACGCTCTTAAATGTCGAGCATTTGATCTCACTTAATACATAAATTGATGCCAAATAGTCTCGATCAAGTTCGATTGAGTATATTTTTAATCAACTTTATAGAAATGATTCAATGTTCTTATTTCTCAACTTAAAATTAATTTGATCAAAATGAGTTCAATTTAAATCTAAAGTTAAATTTGGAATTCTGTTTTCAGCCTTTGCAAACGAATCCATCAAAAGCTAAATAAATCCAATTATTTGAAATGGAATCTATTATGGGGTATAAAATAAATGGGATGTTTCATAGACGAAAACACTTTGATCAGAGAAAGATTTTTTTGTAGATGACTTGAAGTCATTTAGTCTTGAAGAAAACGGTGAATCAAAACAAGTGATAAGAAAAAAAAACTCCAAAACCTGATCGTTGACTGGAAAAAAACCTTCGATCGAAGCAACAAAGCAAAACTAGAAACTCGTTAAAACTACCGTCTCAAAAGCAGACGTGCTGGAAAAGACGCTAAACATTGAATCCAGAGGTGAAGTTCTCCCAGTCTTGGAGCTTTGAAGAATGGAATATTTCTTCAAAGCCATTAGTCTCAGATCAATTCTAACCCGGTGTGGTAGCACCCGTTAGTGTCTCATCTATGGGTCAAATAAAAGTAATGGTATAATTGATATTGGATAGGGAGACGTTAAGCCATTTAACTGTGGAAAAACAAAGGATTTTTTAACCGAATTCCTGGTTTTATTGTTTTGGCTTTGGGTTCCTTCTAGTTTCAGTTAATTCTTTCTGGACTTTCTGCACGTTGCTGTTTGACTTTTTTTTTCTGCTATTGACTATTCGGGAATTCTACATTTGGCTCTTGGTTTGTTTGGTATGCACTCAGCTGCTGCTTCTATATGGGTCGTAATAAAGTTTTTACATTCGTCATGTCTTTTAGATGCCTCCTGAAGAGTATCAAACTTGTTTCTTACAATTAGCGTATATTGATTGCTTATATCACTATTGGCAAGCGACGACCAATAAATATCGTGCAATTTTATTTCTGAGGAGATTCAGGCGAATTTTTGCCGAGACGATTCTGTGATCGGAAGATCCTCCTTCCTTTAAGAAGAGTATACTTCATAATTCAAAGATGAGCACGTGTAAGTTCAGTCCCCCTCCTTTTTTTTAATTGTTTAGGTATAAAAGTCTGTTCTCGACGGAAAAGTTCAAGATATTCTCATTTTTGGGCAAGTTGGGTAAAAAATTATTTCCTGTCGCCACCCATGATTAAAATGTTATGGGAATTTATCTGAAAAGGGACTCCTTACTAGATTGACAATCACGATTAGCAAGTCAGACTGTAAATGAAGTTAGTGAAAGCAAAACTAAAAGCTGCTTGCAAGAAAACGACTTCAGAAACGGTAAGAACATTTCAAGAATCTGCTGGGAAACCCTACTCGAATCACTGATAAATCTACAAAAGAAAGTCAATTAGACATCAAACTTGACGCAAAACTGAAAACAGAAGAAAAGCTACAGATCTCGACGAAATACCTCTTGATGCATTGAAGACAAGAAAATTTGACGACGCTACGATTATGCAACACTGCGTATAGACAAAACAATAGAGGAATGGATAAAAAGACTTTATCCTCCCCCCTTCAACAAAGGTGAGATCTCTTTATCATTAAGAACAACAGAAGAGCATAACTCTTTCTGCTAATTCCTTGCTTCACAATTGTATCCGACCTGAAATCGGAAAAACTTTTAGAAAAAAATCAGATCGGCTTTCGACGAAATCGATCTGCAACATCAGATTCTGAATATCCGTCAAATCCTCAAAAAATCTTGGGGAAACACGATTTGTTGGTAGATTTAAGGCATTTGTTTCCATAAACAGAAAAGATAGATCAAATATTACAAGCAAATAATCTTAAAAGAAAATCTTATGATGCTTTATAAAAACAAAAAAGTAATAGTGACACCAAATTTGTCATCATCTCTGGAGTCTTACAAGATACACCAACTCAAGGTGAATCCCTATTTCATAATCCGAAGCAAGCAGCAGGAGACATTGGGCTCTACGTGAACGCAAATAAAGCAGTTCAGGTTTTAAACAAGGAGCCATATCCACTTTAAATGGCAAACTAGTTAACCATTTCACATACCTCAGCAGCAATATCTCATCTACTAAAAATGATGTAATTGTAGATTGCTATGGACAGGTTATCGATCATATGGAAACCTGATCTCAGATAAAATAAAACGTGATTTCTTTTGTGGATGTGTAATGAATGTACCACCTGAAAAAACGAAACACCTAGCGAAAAAGCAAGAACTATACCAGAATATTATGTGCTGTTTTGAACAAATACTGGAAGCAACATCGTCCAAAACAGCAGCTGTACGGCCACTTACCTCCTCTCTCACAAGTCAGACGAACAAGATGTGCTTGGCACTGCTCGAGAAGTAAGGACCAATTTGTAAGTGACGTTCTCTTATGGACTCCAACACATGGATGTGCCAGTATTGGCCAACCAACAAAAACTTGTATACATCAGTTCTGAGTTGACACAGGATTCAGTCTAAAGGACCTGCCAGGAGCGATGGTCAAAAGGGACAGATGGCGAGTTAAAACTTTATCTCAGAATATACAATATCCTATAACAGTAAGCAAATCATTTGTATTAGATCAGCAATGTGATCACACCCTTGGTAATGCTATCTGAAATAGCTCCCTGGGCAAACCACTGGTTGACTATATACGTCAGAATAAGGACAAACATGTGCAACACCCTCAAGTACACTTCGTAGGGCAAACCATCCAGTCCCGGCGACTTGTTGAGGCCGACCTGCTTCAACGCATCACGGACTTCGCAAACCCTGGCAGCTAGCCGCTTCCGCCTCCCCGATGCGGGGGAAGTCGGCTAAATAGCAGCGAATTTCCTGAACCGGGAGGTCAGGACAGCGAGCAAAGCGATCACGAAAGTGCGCCCGAAAGGCCTCGCGCATCTTACCATCCGACCGTAGCGCGCGCCCATCCGGGGACTTGACGAACTCGATGTACTGATGGGAAAACCTTCGTACTTCTTTCTCACGCTCGGACGCGTTACATTTTATGGCTTCGTTGGAAACTTAACCTAGCTCTATCTACAAAACCCTTTTAACGCTCACCAGCCTCACGCTCAAGGTCCTGTCTAGCTAAATTTACAGCTAAGGAGTCTCCCCTCTCCACTGCATGAGAAAATGTCATCTAAAGACTTCGCTTTCTTGGCCCTATCTAGTTTGAGCTGTTGGCCGTATTTAATGGCGAAGTCCCTAATCTTATACTTAAGGGATTCCAATCACTTATTTCCGGTAACCACCCCCGCTAGCGCCCGCTGAATTAAGCTTTCCAGCCGCTCCGGCAAGTCCCCTATCTCCATTAAGGAGGTATTGAACTTCCAGTTGCCGGCCAGACTAGGCATATTGGCTAACTGAAGACTGGCTCTAACAAGTTTATGGTCAGTTTATGCTATTGAGTGAAATGTGGCACAAGTAACGAAGTCACTGTTTGCTCTTCTAACACTCTGTCCAGATAAAACCGAATCTGGCCAGAGAGTGAATCTCCTAACCCCGTCCACGTCTCCTTCCTGGGTGATTTAGACAAAGCCTGTCGACCTAATCGTTCTAGGCCACCAAGTCGATTAGGCCACTTTCACACCTATCCGACCCACTAGCACCCCGTCCGCCCTTTACTAACTTGGGATCAAGGATCACATTCCAATCAACCATTAAAACTATCTGTTTCGAATCGTCGAGGAACAGCCCCAACCGTCGGAAAAAGGAGCGTCTCTCACCAACGCTATTGGGGGCATAAACCCTTTTTTCTTCCTTCTCTGAGTTACCCGCGTCCACTCGTTGCTGGTTTCTTCTTTTGGTGGTGCCGGTGGTATTGGTGATCTCGGCTTCCCCAGGGCGCTGCACCAAGTCAGCTGCTTTTGAGGGCAGTCTTTGGCGAGATGGCCAACCTGCTTACAATTTCAGCAGCGTGGCGTCTGCCCTCTACCACCACCATCATTTGCCTATCCCGAAAATACAAAGTGTCCGGGATGGCCTGGAAGCCTTCCCTGTCCAGATACAGTCGGACCGTGTAATCACCAAAGGCTGTCCCAGCAGTGGCACAAAGCTGCGTCATCTCCTCTACCCGGCCAAAGGCGCTCAAGTAGGAAGCCACCACTTCTCCTGGGAGATTAGCCGGCAAATTGCATACCGTTACTCATATCCTCCTAGTGCCCATGTATTCCAGCTGAAGCCGGAAAAACTTCGTGTTAACGCAGCTTTCTGCCAGCTTTGCTGCTTGCTCCTTAGTTGGTAGCAGTACACATCCCAGGTTGCAAAGCTTCGTCGACAGAAATACTCTACCCTGGGGTGCCTGCCGTACGTATCAGGTCTTCAAACGCGTTTTTCTTGAACCCTGCATATATCTCCTCATTGAGGTTTAGGGCTCTTTAGATATCTCCGGAATGGGCAATATATTGCCTTTGAAATATGGGGCATACTTGCCCACCCTATCCCTGTCATATTCCTCCGGACTTTTCTGTGGGACCTTCCAAGAGGCTGGTATTGTGCATTCATAGAAATAAATACACATTCGCGGCCGTCAGTTACTGATGAAATCTAGCAACTGGACTTAGTGTGACGGAAGTGGAAACCAGCAAGCGTCCAGCTGCCACATCAGAAAAAGGCGGCAGTAACCCAATACTGAACCATGAAAAAAAAAAATTGGTTTTCTAGAAAAAGTGCTCAAGAAAAACTACACGCGGTACATAACTCAAGACGGTTCCCGGTCAAATTGAACAAGCCTCCGACACTCATTTTTTAGACGACGACAAGAGGTGGCCGATTTGGTTAAGCAGCAGAGTTTTACATTTGCATCGGTGCACTTCGTCAATTTTCTTTCTTCGATAACTCTACGACAACATACGCATGCAATTCGTGGAGGTTTTCGAGCATGATAACGCGAATCTTGCTCACGACTATCATAGATTATATCAAATAGCTATACTTGAAACCATTTGGGCACCTTTGGTGGTGTAATGGTTGGCAAGCTTGACTAGAAAACCTACACGAATGAGTTCGAGTCTGATTGGGTGCCCCATTCATTCGACCTTGTGCCACATCGAAGCAAAGAGCTTCGTAAATTACTATACTTGAAACCATTTAACTGTGCAAATAAAACTGAGCGTTAGATTTCAGTACTTGAAACCATTTAATAGTGGGTAAACAAATAATTAATGTCAAATAGAATTATTAGTGTTAAATACTTTACGCGATTTGCGCGCAAACAAATGCGCTCTGGCTCGTTTAAAAATGCCTCCTACAAACAACTCATTTTATATGATTTGGAATTAGATAGCCTACAAAGGTTGATATGCCATAAAATCCCACCAAATCATGTCGCAGTAACGTTTCGAGGAACAGCATATGCTTGTTCGAGACCGAACAAAGTCGGGGACCGTTTACCACAAACATACAAACCAAACTGAACCATGTAAAATTTAAACTATTTCTTTGTAAATATAAGAGTTCTCTGCTGCGAAATTGATAAAAATCTGGAGAAATTTCCGAGAAAAAAAAACTTTATAATACAAATTACATTCGAAACTCTCGCCTAAATCTTGTGGACTATTTTGATCATATAAATTTGCTTATTAGATCTAGATCGTCTACCAAATATTTCAGGTTTAGATAAAATGGTTAGCTGGTGTTTATTGGAACTCAAATCTTGCCAACATTTTCATTGCAGAAAAAACATTAACCATGGCATCTGGAGAGATGAGGAAAGGCAACTTTCGAAACAACTTTTCTCTAAAAAATTTTGTCTCCTTGTCAAATGCATCGTGATTCGTATTCGATTGGAACGTGTGCTAAAATCTTTTCGCAAAATGTAAATATGAACGCGATTCCATAGCCTCTCGGCATAAAATAACCCTTGACAAGTTAATAAGACGTTAAAATCAATTACTATGACTTTTCAAACAATTTTGAACTATGGCATTTACAAGATTATTTTTAATAAAGATTTCCTTAAAGTTAACCTTTGTTAGTCCTCTAATTCTTCAGGCGCGCTTCACGACGTAAAAAATAGAATAGGTGACCAGAGTTCATAGTTGAAAGAGGTTGTTTGTGTTACTCTGCGCTAATGCCCTTGAAAAAGGTATAAATCCTTCTGTTCTTTCTCCTGCAATAGGTAAATAGTAAAGCTGACTGTTCTTTAGCCTTGGTTAAGGAAAGGAAAACTCTAAATTCAAATCAGCTGTATTCCACTTAAAGATTGGCCTTGTGTAATATCCTTGCCGAACCGGATAAATTGGGAAAAACAGTTTCTGTTAGACAAATGTCTCTCGCAGAAAACCGGCTTCGAAGTAGACTCTTAAAATTCTGAGGGCTTTAATTTGTCATATTTGCTTGATAAGTCAACTTCTCATCACATCCAATTGATTCTCAAACTAAAACTGTTTTAAAATAAACATATGACTCTTAAAGTGAAGATTATTTAACGACAAACTGAGTTTATAAATCATATACGGGATTTGGCATTAAATATACCACAACGGTTGATAAGCCATAAATCCAACCAACCTATTCAATTATTTACTGTACGTGAAACCATTTAACTGCGCAACAGATTAGTCCTGTTTAAAAATGTGACCAAAAAATATTCGTGCATATATAAACCCTTTAAAAACATCACTCATAATTACTTGCGATAATATTTATTTTAACAAAGCCTTTATTTTTTAAACATTAGCTCTGCATCTTCAAACAGATTTTTGTCGGAAGATGCCGATCTAATATTTAAAAAAGATAGAGGCTTTGTTGATGTAAATATTATCGCAAGCAAATATGAGGGTTTTTTTTAAAGGTTTTTCGTTTATATGGAATTATTTGCTCTGTATTTTATTATTTTATATTGAGTTCTCTATTGGATTTTGTATTACATGGATATTGAAGAAAGAAAAGCTTAAAACAGAAACGTTCCCACTACCGACTGATTTGGTTTTGGATATATATGAGAGAGAGAGAAAGCAGGATTTGACATTAAATAACCCACAATGGTTGATGTGTCATGAAATAACTAAACAAATATGTAAACATTAACATACAATGAACACGATTCTTTAACCCTAGACGAGTTGATGTTAAAATCATTGATTCAAATTTCTGATTTATAATTCTAACTGCAAAATGTGACAAAAAAGGCAACTTTGCAAAATATGGCTAGTCAGTAATTCCTCCGATTGTGACTGTCGTTGCCTTTGCGACTTTTCTTGATAACTCATTGCGGATCATTATGAATGCAAAGCTCACTAATGTACGAGTCAAGGCTTTAATCGATATGAGAAGCTCATTTTTTATTAACCGAGTCGTTAAGCAAAAGAGAATAAAAGTGACTTTTGCTGCTGCTACTAGGATTAACGGCGTAGCCTCTTCCTCTTCATCTTGAACAGCTGGAATCAATTCGGTGAAATTATCGTTGGGTTAGAAAATGTATCCTGATGATAAATTTTCCGGTTTACATGGTCCATGCCTGGGGATGGGGAGTTGCCTGGCCAAGACTTCTTGGGACCATACTTATGTTTTTCTGTACTCTTTGGGGAATGACCTTTGCTTGAACTGACTTGTCGCTATGAATGTCCAACTTTCGTAATTGCTCATCTTACTCCCAACTTCAAACTGAAAATTCTATGCTTTTCAGATGCAAAATTCTTCTGAATCGAGAAAATTTGGAGGAAGGAATAATTGAACCCAGTAACTCCCTTTTTGGAAAGCACTTGTTCTAGTTCAATCTTAAATGAGAAGCGGGGATCGCAAAAGGATAATGAACCACACAAACTATAAATCAGTTTACACTATTAGATGTGTATCTGCTTTCTTGAGTCGATGACTAAATATGCTAGATGCTGATGTATTGTTACGACTAACAACTTGAACTGAACGGCGTGTACCAACGAATCGATTAAAAGCACCTTTAAAATATCTTTGAAGCCAATGGACGTCTATAACAGTTTTGTCGAATAACCTTTAAAGTTACAATGAGTGGCAAACAAATAACTAGTTTTAAATTAAATTATTAGTGTTATATACTTGAAACCCTTTAACTGTGTAAACTAATGAGTAATGTTGAATAAAATTGCTTGTATTACATAGCATTACTTGAAGCTATTTAACTGTGGGCAAACAAATGAGCTCTGGTTTGTTTAAAATGTTACCTATAAACTATTTGTTTATAAATCATTTTATGTAAACAGGTTTTGGGATTGAATAATATAAAAGAGTTGATATACTATAAAAGCCAACCAACCAAAATGGCCTGCCAACCCAGTCGGTTGGGGCTGTAGAATACACCGACTGCATCTCTGTAGAAGAGTAAGACTCCTCAACGAATGTCCTGTTTATGACACGAAAAAATCTGTTGATGAGACTCCACTTCTGGAACTTTGGGAACATTGTCGTTACTCCCAGGTCCAAACTGAATCGGAGTGTTAGTACTTGATATGGTCTGATCTATGGGGGTCAAATAGCACTAATTAGCCTTTTAACTCTGCGCAAACAAATGACTGATGTTAAATTGAATTGTTCGTGTTAGATAGTGGTGCTTGAAACCCTTTAACTGTGAAAATAAAACTATGGGTGTTAGATAGCAAAATACTTGAAGCTATTTAGGTGTGTGCAATCAAATGATACGATACTTACAAGAATTATTCATTTTAGGAACACTTGAAACTACACAACTTTGTGCAAAAATTGAATGATTGGTTTTACATAGCCAAAATTGGAACTATTTAACTGTGAGAAAATGAATGAACAGAGTTAAATAAAGCTATTGGTATTGAATAGCAGTACTTGAAACTACATCACTGAGTGCAAACAAATTGATATTGAATAGAATTATTTGTGTTATATAGAACACTTGTGCGTAAATTAGCATTCATTTGAAACTAAAATTACCAACAATTCACTTACAAATCATATGTATAACGATTTAACTGTGCAAACAAGTGACTGATAAGTTAAAATTGTTGGTGTTACATAGAAATACTCGAAACCATTTTACTGAAAACGAATGAGCTCTGGCTCGTTTTAAAATGTTGTCTACAAACAATTCGTTTACAAACCATTTAATATGTATAAACAGGATTTGGCATTAAATAGCTACAAGGGTTTATATACCATAAAACCCAATCAACCAAGATAACCTGCTTCCAAAGAATCAACAAAATAATTTCAAGGACTTGTTGCCACCTAGGTCTAAATAGAGAATGTGACGATTTGTGATAAAATCGAGGAACATGATTGTAATCTGAGCGAATTCATGAGAATAGTTAGCTTACTTTGAACGAGGAGCAAAAGCTTAATGTTAGCTGATAAAGTAATGGTATCAGTTATTAGATCATCATCCAAGGATAAATTAGAACTGAATCTTACATCCTCTTAAGGAACTATCAATCCTTGTAAACAAGGCTGCATTACGACGTATGATTGATCTCTTACTATTCTCAATGGATATCTAAATTCTCAGATAAAATCAGACCCTTCATTGTCATCACGTTTCCTTTTCAATCCTAACGCTAAGAAAGCAGTTGAGGGTCGTAAAAAGGAAATGAGAAGAACCCAGTTACACTCAAGTTATAAAATCCCCGAATCATCAAAACAGACTTCCCCAAAAATAGCAACTGCACTGAACCCAAAAGATCAGCCAGCTGCTTTTTCTAAGACCTTCACACAAACTGAACATAAAAGGAAACTTGTGACATCGTAGAAGCTGTGAAAAAGTGATGGTTGCTTTTTATAAGACAGTTCCCAATCATCCCAGATAAGCAAGTGGTCATTTGTTATTTGCTATGTTTTACTTAGTTGTGGCACAATTTCGGATGTATATGACACCCAGTGAGATTCAAATTCACAATTATAAGTTCCATTCCAAGTGGCTAGGAAGAAAAAACAGCCCAATCGGCTGGAGCTGTAGAATACACCGACTGCATCTCAACAGAAAGGTAACCTCCCCCTAACGAGTTTCCTGGATGAGGAGAACCATTTTATAGTCATTGCTCCCAGGTCTACTCTTATCCGGAGTGGTAGCATCTTACAGGGTCAAATCTATGGATCAAATTGAATTGTTTGATATTTTAAATTGTGGGCAAACAAATGACTTATACTAAATTGATTAGTAAGTTATACGTAGCAAAACTTGGAACCATTTAACTGTATGCAAACGAATGATTAATGTTGAATAGAATAATTAGTGTTAAATTGCAGTATTTGGAACCACTTCAATGTACACAAAACAAATGATTAATAGTGGAGAGAAATGTTTGAAAACATTTGATTCTGTGAAAAAAATGTTATGAATAAAATGTTTACAAATCATATCTTTAATATATGTATTATGAGGATTTGGCATTAAATAACCTACAAGGGTTGATATGCCATAACCAAAGCGGACGTGCCCGTAGTGCAAGTGGATCTGCCCGTGGTGTAATGGTTATCGTCGTAGGGAATGGACACGGGATACGAGTTCAAATCAAGGACGAGGCTGATTGCATTTCACACAGCACTAATACCCTTGGGAAAGGTTTGAATCCAATTATTCTCCCTCTAGCAATGGGTAGATAGTAGGGCAGACTGGGTTCTTTAGCCTTGGTAAGGCAACTAGTCTAGGAGAAGGAAAACTCTGAATTCAAACCTGTTAAACTCCGCTTAAGAATTGACCTTGTGTCATATCCTGCCCGGGCGGAGGGGTTGGGTAAATACGGATATGCCATAACTAACCCAAAAGAAAAAAATTCAATGTTTGTCACTGGGGTTTGGGATGTTTTATCGTTTAGCGATAAAACTAAAAACAACATCCATGCCAACTGCTTTGACCGTATTCGGTGGTAAAACATTTTAAGATCTCTCTTCACCTTTTACTATTCTGACGTAATATACCTTCACTACTTTATTTAAATACATCACTCTCATATATAGAGAGAGTTGGGGGGGGGAGAATGAATTTCAATGAGGCCTAGATTCTATTCAGAATTCACTCACCTCATTAAAACGACTCGACCGATGAAACTGCTCAGCTTACATTTTAAAAGACACAAACTACTGACTGTTGTGGATGAGTATTTATATTTCCGTTTTGTGATCACCTTCTCTGACATGACCTTCGTTATTGTCATTAAGTGTTAAACCAGCTTTTTAGAATTTGGGACACTTTACGTTCAATCTAATCGCAGATTCATTTCATTCTTCAGAGCTATAAGAATACTTAACCAAACATGACATTACGATATAATGTAAATGTGTACGAAATCTTTGAGGATATCCGTGGAAAAACAAGAAAACCGGATGTATTGTATTTTACCAGGTTTCAGCTGTCTACAACACCAAGAGGTACTATTTTTGTAAAAATGTCGGTCTCTCCTTTATTTCTGTAACATATTGACCTCCGACCCGGTTAGGCTGTCAGATGAGAAATGCACCAGTGTAAATAACAGGTGCATCCGGTCGAAGATATCAAGGGATCAGGGGACAACCTTGACTGTCGAAGGGTTGAATTGAGTGCGAATTGTGACGTTCACGAGTAGGTGGGCGTCAAATTATTATATAACACCGGCGACAGGAAGTTTAGATCAGTTGGAGAGAAGATGCTGGAATGAGAACCATGTTCCAGCAGAGGCTGAGCCCCGAGGCCACCGGTTGAGCAGCCCAGGAGAACAGGAAAGAAATGCTGCAGTGGTCAGAAGAGTGGGGGTCAATATGTTGCAGTTCTGTTCAGTCTCCAACTCATCTTTCACACACAACCCTTTCAATAAAGTGTGAGGTATATTTTTTAAAGAACTGTATCCACTCGTTCTTATTGTGTCGTCGTTATGTTTCCGCATGAATATGTGTATAGTTGGTCATGGCTATGCAACATTTCTTAACCACATCACTATATACACCTTGCCTTGTTTTGCAGCTCGGATATGTTCACACTAGTAAATACGACTCTCCTCTTGATGAAATGGATTTAATTAAATCAATCACTCAGAAATGGCCGAATGAGATTTACTGATGGGCGTAAAAGCACCGTCTCGGTAGGTAACAAGCCTCTTAAGGAGAAACCCATGGACTTCCTTATAGATCTTCGTATGAATATTGGTTTTTGAGAGCCTTTTATAACTTTCTCAAAATATCCCAATGGTGAATCTGTTGGCAGACGACCAAGTAACGAATAAAGTGAGACGCCTTCCTCCCAATATGCCCAGCTGACTGATACACGAACTTTAACTGAACCTACACTCTTTATTTCCCAAAATTTTAAGAAAGCATACAATGTTCGGGGAGTATGAAGCCCCAAAAGTTTTGAGGGAATTCGAATGCCTGAAGACAGTCTATTCAAGAGCTCCATAAGTTCTGTTGCTATCTTGACTGAGTCTTAAAAGGAAGGGAGAATGAACTAGTCTAAACGCCCTCTTTTAATTATGGACTCTGCAAGCATTCGTGCCAAATAGTTTATTATACTTTTTGCTCAATTTCAACGGGACCTTCCTCTTGGGTAGCACTGTTGCTCCCCTCTTCACCTTAAGTAGGATCTTTGAGTAATTGTGGTATTTTGGTGTTAGTGATTGCATGGGGTGTGTTCATGTATGATAAAGTGAGTAAGTTATTGAATGTGGCCTACTAGGATTAGATAAGAAATAAATCAGTTTTCCACTTAAAAGACCTCCATAAATTTCAAGGTTATATGCTCTGTTATAAATGTGTTCTCATCAATAACGAATAAATTCGGTCGAGAGGCACGATATTGGTTATAAATGGGTGCAAGCATTTATAATAAATATCCTCCCTCCTTCACCTAAAATTGATTAGCACTGGGTTTGTGACTGGTGCCCGAGGTACTCTTGAAGGGGAGTGCCGACGGAATCTGAATAATTTTTAAAAACGCTACGCGGGATGTTCACTTGTTGCGGATTACCCCAACATTAAATAGATTTTGTGTCCTATCCTAGGATCGTGGGTGGTTATTTACTCTGCTTAGTTGTGGCACAAAGTCGGATTTATGGGACATCCAATGAGAACTAAACTCACTCGCCATGATTTACTAGTCTAGCTTGGTAAATCTTATTCAACAAGAAAGACTTTGATTGAGTGAAAAGTTTTATGATTTTAAAATAAGTCTTCCGTTAAGGAATTAGAATTTTTGTTACGTGACTTTTACAATTATAACATCAGAATACCATGAGAATCGAGTAGTAGTTTTCATCTTTAACGTTTGTGATAGATTACACTTTATAAGCTGTTCTGTGCTTTTTAGATATTATAATCACAAATACTTGAAAATGTCTTGAGTACTAAAAATAAAACCAATGCTGTACTTCTAGATAAAACTTTGTTGTTATAGGAAGTCGCTATGGTTGTCATTGCCACAGCTTAGACAACTTATGCTCAGGATTTTAAAAAGTCGACATTTACCGATATAAGCATTTACTTTTTATTCAAAATATATCTAAATTTAAGTTTAAAATGAGAAAGTGATATTGGCCTGTATTTAAAGTAAATTATGAAAATATTACGCATCGTTCTTTGATTACAGACTTTTGTTTCTCTTTCAGTCATTTTACCAAAGATTATATGGTATTAGACTTCTGTGCAATGTGTATTTTCATTGGTAGTCGATATTCAACGAGAGGTTGTGGCGTCTGAAAGATCAGAATAACACAATTAAGATTTTTTAGAACAAATCATCGAAGAGTAGCTCAAAATCAATTGGCCAATAAAAAGGCCGCGATGGAAAGCAATTCTACAACCACTTTGACACGTAAGTAGTAGTGAACTGTTGCAATAGAAAATTAAGAAAATTAAATAAATGATGTCTGGAAGATATCTGTCCACTTAAGTCACTTTAACTTTCTTTTTATCTTTGTCGTGTGTTCGTTTTCTTTATTTTTCATGTTTTTTTTTGTTTTTTTACTTCTTTTCATTTCTGCTTTTCTCTTCAGAAAATATTTGGTTGTTTTTCTCAGTCTTTGCTCTTCGCTTTTCGCTCTATTTCCTTTTCACTCACAATAAATCTGTCTTTATATATTTTCTGTTACTTTGTTCGTTTTTGATATTTTCTTTTCATTTCTTTATTTGCGTTCGCTTGCGCCCAACGATTGTTTTCTATTTCGTATTTTGAATTTGACAAAATCAACGACAATTTTTGAAAAACTATTTAGCCTAAATTTTTACTTATCTTTCGTCTAAAAACATTTTCCTCCTTACCCACCTTTTTTTTTTTTTTTTTTTCATTTCTTCGATCTTTTGTAAAATAAATCGTCTACTTCACTTTCATCTTCAACTCACTATTCTTTTTTTGTTTTTCAGTCTTCCTGACTCTTTTCTTAATTTGGTCTTTTTCCCGCCTCATTGGCCTCCATTCAACTTAACTTTCATTTGATATCGAGTTAATATCCATCACAAAAATTTGAATTTATCATATTTCCGCTTTTTATATTGTTTTTTCTTTCTCAGTTCTTTTTCTTCATGACTAATAGTTCTCTCTTCTTTTCCTCTACTCCCGATTTTTTACAATTTCTTTGCATATTGGTTACTTTGTATCCATATTTGTCTTTATCTAATATCTTTGAACTTTTTATTCTCACTTTTTCTCTCATTCTTTTCTTTCCGAATCCTCAATGGATCCTCCTTGAAATGACTCTCATTTCTATCATATTCATGAACAATCATCCAACATTATCATTCAAATCTCCTTCACTTTCTGCTGAAGTAATGAGAAGCTGTCGTTCGATATCTAATAGCCAATGATACTTGAACGGTTTTATCCTCTCAACATCCAACTGTTGGCAAACAGGGCGGATCCTATGCCAGGAATGCAAACATATGTTACTATTTGCTGACTCTATCCAAGATTTTATGTCTCTGATTGTTAATCGCTAATAAATTACTTCATTTCAAAATGCTTCAAAGAAATCGGCTAATTATCTCAACGTCGGACATCGTATGTAAACAGATTCAAAGTGCTTAATCAACAAAAAATGTATCTTTATATTCAATTTCATTATTAGTAAGTGTTGAAATTAGGAAATATGCC
This sequence comes from Sepioteuthis lessoniana, assembly GCA_963585895.1. Classification (NCBI taxonomy): domain Eukaryota; kingdom Metazoa; phylum Mollusca; class Cephalopoda; order Myopsida; family Loliginidae; genus Sepioteuthis; species Sepioteuthis lessoniana. The sequence continues at coordinate 74,952,781 of OY757937.1, forward strand.
AGGTAAATTATCAACGTTCTTAACATGACTTTATAGCTATGTATTATAACGTTATCAAATTTATATATAGAATCATAATATGATTATAACCTTATCAAATACAAGGTCGGTCTATTAAGTAAGGTTACTTTCCGCGTAAAAATGTTTTCAGCTTTATTACAAATCCCTCTCTTCAAATTAGTTCTTTGAGGAAGCTTCACGTCGACGACATTACTAGAAATAAAACGAAGTTTTTACCTAACACTGTCTTCAGTTGGTTTGTGATGACTTTTATGTTTTCAACAATTCTCAAATATCAACCACGAATTTGATTTTATGAATAGATACAAGGGATCAGATGAGTAAGGGGACTGTGGTAACACGGGAATATTTTTAAATCGTTCAATATTTTTAGAAATTAAGACTTAAAATTCAGGTTGGCAACTCTGATCGCATATTAACTCATCAATGATAATTCATCCTCAGTCATTCTTACCAATCATAATTGGCATCAAATGTCAATCATCTGATAAGACGTCACATTTGTTGCATTTTCCTCAGTTCATGAATGGGACGGGGGTTCTTTCACAATCTCTAGACCATTCAAAAATGTCTTGTGCTACCTATAAACGTATGCCCAGGAAAGAACTTGACCTCGATACGCCTGTTAATTTGTTTCATATTTTGTTTCATTATCTTAAAGTATGATTCATTTTAACAGCATGTCAGTCCGTCTAGGGTTATTTTATGCCGAGATTTTAGGGAATCGCGTTCATTGTATATTTACATTTTTTGTGTTTCATAGGGTTTTATTCGCACACGGTCCAATCGAATATGAATAATTTTTAAGAGGGACTTTTGAACCATAGATGGGCTCTAACAAGCACTACAGGTCAGTGAACCTGGGAGTAATAACATTGAAGTGGGTACTCCACACACACTAAAGTTCTAGAACTGGAGCCTCGCCATCAGATTCAGTTTATGTGAAATTCTTCGGACAGCTTGCTGTTTGACACAGAATATTTTCAGGGCACAACCAAACCCTAGTAATATTTCAAGATTAATCAGCTGATTGTAAACTCTGAGAAGCTGAGGTTTTCTCAAGGCTAACATTGATCAACTGATTTTTCAATCAGTTGCCAACCTGAAAAATAAAGTCTGATTACTTGTTCGGCCGACCTCGTATTCAATCACTAGATTAAATCCATATTTTTGATTTCAAATCTCTTTTAAAATCAAATCTGCTAATGATTCACGAAATATGCAAAACAAATTATTTCCGAAACATAATCGTCTTTTGTTGCAGCGAAATGATTATAGAGTAAGACAACATTTTAAAAATTATCTACTGGTAAGGTTCTGATGATCTGAGGAGTGTGGAGTACTTTTTAATTGCCGTTATTCTAAGGTCTACTCTGAGCCAGAGTGGTACAACCTGTTAGGGTCCCATTTTGTGGTCGAATAAATCTTTTTGAAAATTATCCGTATTCGTTATGACCGTATAAAAAAAACTATTAAGAAATACTGAATTGCAACATGAACTTAATGAACACGATTTCGAAACCGCATACATAAAATAATCTTAGACAGATTAATGTACCGTTTTAATCAATCATAATTCTATACGGTGAGTAAATTTACTGGATTCAATAAAAAAAAAAAAAAAAAAACTTTGAATAAAAACAACAAAAAACTTTAATTTCCGGTTTCTTCCATTTTTTTTTTTTTTTTTTTTTTTTTTTTTTTTAAACAAAAAATGATTTTATTTTACGATTTCAAAATGTTTTTTTTTTCCTATGCCTGTTTGCGGAAGCAAAATATGGAAAAATTTCATAACATTTTTTTATCTGATTTGTCCAATTTTTGAAAAATGCGATAAATCTAAATTTTCATGATTAGCTCTATTATTCAAGCACTTTTTCATTAAAATATTAGTGAGCAAGAAAAGAAACGGCAAAGAATCTATCATTTGCTTTACGTCGAAAGCAAACCAAACAAAATTTCCGAAATAATTAGTTTCTTTCTAGCCTCCATTTGAGCCCTTTTACGATTTATGGGTCGTTTGACAAAACAAATGCAACTTCCCATCTAAATATTGGTTCGCTTAAGACTCTGCTATTGAGGAGGGGAATGAAATAAAATGTCTGAAGAATTTTATTTTGAATGAATGAAAATCGTTTCGAATGCGTGTTGATATAAAACCAATTCCACCTGGTGTCAACTAACTACAAAAGCAAAGTTAACATTTTGTCCAACCCAATAAAATCACAAATTTGCATCAATTTTTTTTTTGTTGTTGTTTTAGGTATCAGCTGCATTTATTATTTCATTATATTTCAAATCATAATTTTCTAATCCCATAAGTACGGCTCATACATTTTTTTATGTAAAATTGTTGATGCGTCTTCATAAGCTATTTTTTTTTTTATTTTGTTTTAGTTTTAGGGTTTGTCATTTTCTTTATCTTGTTACTTAGAGCGCTATAATGAATATTCGATTAAAAATTCAATGGTTGTTGTTTTTTTATTTCCTGTTTATGAATAAAGCTCAATTTCCCTAACATTTACAATCGTTTTTACTTTAAAGAAATATTTTTTCTATTTGTAGACATATTTACCTTCTAATATTTTACCGAAAATCTAAATTTTGGCATATCACTTTACATCTATGACGTCTTACGCCCACTCATAGATAACTTTGCTCTATGACTTCAGGTTATCGCTTATCATTTTCTGCTACTTCCAAGGAAGGAACCGTTTTCGGTTTTTCTAACAAAGGAACAGATTCCAGCCTATTCGAATCCAATAAATAATGAGGACTCGAGCAACGATTGAAGCTGGACATCTGAGGAGATGGAGGAGGTGGCTTTGGAAAATCTTTATCCATCAGTTTGCCTTTTCCCGCCTTCTGTGTGGTGATGATAGCCTCGAGTTGTTCGTTTGGCGGGGATGATCTAACCCCTTGACGTTTTGTCATGGCTGCAGCCGAGCATCTTTTGCTAGAAATACGGCTGTAGGTTTTTTTCCCTGAACCAGTCGGTGGTTTCCTACGACTTAATGTCGTCTGTGTATTGGCAATTCGGACTCTATGCAAAGGCATCGCTTCAATACAGCACGAATCTTGCAGATCAAAAGTGCTAATATTTCCTGTGAATGAAACTCTTCGTGCAACTTGGTGGGTGCATTTAGTTACATTTTCAAGACGATCCTTCTTTTGTTTTCTGCCCGCTGAAAAGACAGAATAAAATATTGAAATTAGGTTATTATGAGTTTTGTTACATTTCAAGAAGAAAATGTCATCAACACCGGTACAACAAAGCATGAATATATACTTTCTTATGATAGAAATAATAGTGTCCAATTCTGTTGGGTCTCTAGGGTATGACATCAAACTGCATCTGGTGGTGAGGCGCTAGTTCTGGACAGTATGCCATTACTCCCAGGTTCACTCTGACCCGAAGTGGCAGTACTTAGGTTCGCATAGATGTTTGAAAATTATTGGATAGGAATACTTGAAACAGTACAACTACTAGCAAATTATTTGTATTGGATAAGAACACATCATAGCATATAATAGTGCAAACGAATTATTAGACAAAAGAATTCAATGGAACATTAAAATCTCTCTCTCTCTCTCTCTCTCTCAAATTCTTAATTTATAATTGTAATTCTACAATATAAAGTTCTAATAAAGTTGGATGTTTTAATGAATCACTGTTTCTCTTGGGTTGTGTGAGTGTGTTGTTTAATTTGATATTTTGTCCAGATGTGTTTTAGAGATCAATGAAAATGATACTGTTACTAATGATTTTATTTACCATAGATATGAGAATCGATTCTCTAATCGCTGCCTTTACCCAATGGGAATAGGTATATGTATATATCATTAACTTTAGCGTGGCGTAACGGTTATCCCCATAGGAAATAAATGCGTCGAGCCAAGTCCAAATCATTGATGAGGTTGTTTGCAGTTCATTTAACGCTAATCCCCTTTGGGGAAAGGTATGAATCTCTCTTCTCCACCCAACCTTTGTTATTAGTAAACATTAGAGCAGACTTTGGAAACCAATCAAAGAGAAGGAAAACTCTTTATTCAAACTAACGGTGCTTCAAAATTGACCTTGACTCATCCTTTCCATGTGTAAGGAGTAGAATGAATAAAAACATTTTTTGTATGGAAGCAGTTAACGTAAATCCCACTTGAAAATATACTAAACTTGGGTCTCTAGGGTTCTAGTAGAAAGGTAACCACTTATTTTTAGATGTCTTTAAATATAAAGACTAAGTAATACCGACAAAAACAGCAGCTTCACCAGCCAAGAAGACACTAACGAGATTCTATTTGTGTGAATCCTTACATTGTCGCTTTTCGTCTGCTGTTCGCACGAAAAGCAAATAACTGATATAAGAGATTAGCAAATCAACTTTACAAGTTGATTACTCTGGGTTTCTTTTACCTTTTTTGGCAATATCTTCTTGTGCTTGTTTACAGCTTTTTCGTCACGTGCCGCCAAAATAATTTAAGACAAATTATGGCGCGAAGTATTTACGACTTTCCAAATCCTATTCCTTATTGTAATAGTTACATTCACCAATGACGTAAGGAGATTGTGTGTGTATGTTTGCCTTTCATCTTTTTCGACAAACTTTAAAGCACGTGATATCTCCGTGGAGAAGCGCGTGTGCACCAGAGTGTAAAAAAAAATTGAATAAAAAAATATATATTATATAATGGACACAAATCTTTACAAATCAACATGTCTCAGAAATACACTGACGTGAAATAAAGTTACACCTTCAAAGAAGTTGCCGTTTATGACCCGAATACAATATGTGGATACTTGGTGATGGTCAAAGTTCAACTAATACTGACAGCCTTCAGCCATTTTAGGGCATAACCATCAGTGAGAATACAATCTTGTGTAAATGCCCAAAGAGGACACATAAAGTATTAACAGGAGGACATGAATTGTGGTAATACCTGTTACTTTTGAAACATGCACCTACTGATCTACATCTGCTATGATTTACTGTATTTATACAATCCCTCCACCTCGAGCAGGATGCATTATAAGGTCAGTTTTTAAGCGGAGTACAGCTGGTTTGAATTCAGTTTTAATCTGATTGCCAAACCAAGGCTAAAGAACCTAGTCAGCTTTACTTTCCCATAACTAAGGGAGAAATAGATTCATGCCTTTCCCAAGATATTTAGTGCAAAGTGAAACGAAAACAGCTACGCGTAGGATTTTAACTCGGATCGTAGATTCTATTTCCTCCGACGATAACCATTACGCTAAGATCCCTTCCAAAAATTCGATTTGCAATAATATAACTATAATACGTGCACGTTTGATCTTTTAATACATTGAAAAGCATTCTTATTCCCCGCTAGGATATAAATTGTATAGATACCATATATGGACACGGAAATACTTGCATGTATATAGAAGTGCTTTGATGTATTTAAATATGCATTCGGAAGGGGTTTTTTAAACGATAAAATCTTAAAATGACATAGGTCAATTGATTTTGATTCCGATGTCGTTCTAGTATTTGTTCGGGAAGATTTAATCCCCAACATTTGTATTTCACGAATATAATCGACTACACAAATTCATATATAAACGAATAATAATATTGCATCGTGAGGAATTCTTTCTGGCCTCTTCAATTGTAAATAAAGTTTCAAGTTCAAACAAAGTGTCACTTAACTTCAAGAAAAGTGAAAACTTTTCCCTGGCTGTTTTTTTTTTTTTTTTTTTTTTTATCAGTAATGCCTCTCTCCTATCCTATCAATTCGTAGTGTTAAAAAAAAAGAAAACGTTATAAAAATTAAATACGACCTCGAGGTTCGATATTTTTTTATTTTTCATGGAAAATGATAAATATTTGTTGTAGTTTTACAAAAGTTAAATAGTTTCCACCAATAGAAATTTGTTAAAGAAAATTTTTATATTTCAAACAAAAGCAACAAAAATGCAAGTTCGTGTTCAGTATCAATTCGATAAATAACGCTCTCTCAGTCTTTTCCTTGGAGTTTTATTTGAATATTTTCCTGAACTTATGTCACATTACGAAGAGAAGTCAAGAAAATAAATGATTGACGTGAAAAAAATTGTTTGGTAAAAGTACAGGTGCGATGGAAAAAAGGTTAGTTGACTGGAAATATTTTTCATTCCAAAAATCGATAAAAATGTTTAGTTGTATTTTACAAGCATTAATGAACATTTTATTCCAAATTTCATGTACAAATTAATTTTAATGATATGCATCAAATGTAACGGGGGGAAAAATACCAACTTCCTTGGGTTTAAGGAAACTTTAAACTAAATGAGATTCTACTGGATTACTGAATCCGACATTTGAAATTCCAAGCTTTGTAAACTGTACGTTTACACACAACTACTATTCCAAGACTGAAAACTTGTAATCAAATATTCAAAACAAAGGATTCTTCTCATGACTGATTTTCAAAAATCAGCATTTAACAAATCATTAACTTTTTGCTTGCAAATGGAAAAAAATGAGTTTTAAAATACACAATTTGTGTCGGGATTTATCGCAAAAGTGTATTTAGAAGAAAATTCTTTATTAACTGATACTTTTAAAAACGACTGTTTCTCTAAAATTTTAAAAGTAATGAACTCTTAATTTTAGGGTTAGGGGTATGTCAAACAAGAGGCACTTTAGTGGGGGAGGGATATCGTGCAAGATTCAGAATTTTTAATGTGGACTGGAGTTGAATCTCGTCATCACATCAGAAAATCTATTTTCAGTTAGTTGTACTAGTTTCCTGAAAACATTATATCGAATAATGGCTTGTTGGAGTCAAATTAGCATTTTTTAAATTCGTCCATGGAATAAAAAGTAATCATTTGATCTGTAAACACCCTGAGACACATAACCACTTAAATTTTGATGTTCCCTCTGCGAACTTGAAAGATGGATTTCTTTTAGAAAAGAAATCACAGGAAGTGATGAAATAGATGTTGGTCACTTCATGCAATAGTTAGTAAGCTAGATTAACAGACCATTGTTAGAAATTCGATTCTTAATGGATGTTCCCCCCCCCATGCTTCTGGCCTTGTACTTAAACATCATCATGTCGTGCCGCCAGCACGGATATCCCTGATCCTCTTTTGCCACTTCCCCCTATCATTCATCGCTTTTGGCAGGTCTTCAGGGTTACATCCCGTATCCTCACATAGCAGCTGTATGTAAGTTCGAGCTGGCCGTCCTGCTTTTGCTTGGCCATATGCGGGGGTCCATAGTACATCACTGATGAGTTCGTCCTTGCTTCTCCAGCAGTGTCCTGCGAGTCTGGTTCGTCTAACTTATATAGTTTTCGTGATGGGAGGCAAGTGGCCGTATAGTTGGTCTTGTGGGGTGTTGTCGCCAGGACTTGTTCAATATTGCTCTCAACATTCTTGTGTAATTGTCGTCTAGTTTCTTCTTCAGCCGTTTAGTTAGCGTCCAAGTAGTGCATCCATATAGCAGTATCGATACGACCGCTGCCTGGAAGAAACTGCGTTTCATTTTATCGGTCAGGTCTGATTTCCATATGATCGAGAGCCTATCGATAGCTGTCCATGCTTTCGTTAGTCGTGTGTCGATGTCTTTTTCGGTTGATGAGACGATACTTCCTAGGTAGGTGAATTTGTCTACTAGTTTCAGAGAGGCTCCGCCTAGTGTGGTAATGTCGCCTGTTTGGTTGTAACACATATATTCAGTTTTGTGTGCATTGACATGGAGGCCAATGCCTGCGGCGGCTCGTTCCAAACTATGCAGTAGTGTCTCGGCTTGGTTAGGCATATTCGCCAGTAACGCTATGTCGTCGGCGTCGGTAATTGTTTTTGCGGGGTACCTTCTGCTTCTTTTCTTCGTCAGCTCGAAGCCATTTTCTCTGATTTTGTCGATCGAAGTTCTAAGCACGTAGTCTAGACAGATGATAAAGAGGTATGGGGCTAGCGTGTCTCCTTGTAGTACTCTTACAACAATGTCGAAGTATTCTGTGTCTCCATCTTTTTACTTTGGTGTTTCTGTAGAGAATCGTTATTGCTGCTACGGTTTCTTTTGGTAGGCCGTATGCTAGTAGGATTTGTTCCATCTTCCCTCTGTGTATGGAATCGAAGGCCTTGGTAAAGTCGACAAATAGTAATATCGCCAGTAGGCTTTTTGCCCGAACGCCTTCAAGAATTCCTTAGGAAAAACCAAAATGGCTTCCGGAGAAATAGATCCACAACCTCACAAATATTGTCCATCCGTAGAAAATTGTGCTTAATAACAAAACTAAATTTAACTGATTTTAATACTTTCTCGAAAAGTTGCAAACCATTGTATAAAAAGAAAACAATTTCATGATTGTTGTCAAATCCACCCTCAAAATCATCTTTGATTTATCAGCCTTAACCTTCTATTTCTCCATCTTAAAAGATCCAGAGTTTATATCATGTCACAGAAGCAGAATTGCAATTCTTTGTGTTTTTGTTGATTTTTTTTTTATTGTAACAATAACTACTCCGACAGAACTCGTAATATTCACAATTCGCTTTCAGTGTTTCTATATTTTTGATTATCTTGAACAACTAAAACTGGATAATAAGATTTTTCTCTAATTTCAAAACGTGACACACCGATATTCTTCAACGTGTATCCCTCTTGTTCATACAACTGCATCTGATGGTAAGACTCCAGTACTGGGGTCGCCCTATCGGCTAGCGCATAGAATACGGTGACTACACATCTGCAGAAGGCTAAGAATTCCCTCTCCTTGAGTGTGTCCTGGATATGACACTAAACTGTATCCGATGGTGAGACTTCAGTCCTGAAGCTTTGGGGGATATCGAGTACCCCTTCATTGCCATTACTTCCAGGTCCACTCTAATTCGGAGTGGTTGTACCTGTTAGGGTACCATCTATAGACCAAATAGATTTATATAAAAAAATTACTCTTATTCGATTGGATTGTGTACAAAAAAACTTAAACAACTACATGAATGCAAATATGAACGCCATCCCCAAACTGATGGCATGAAATAGCCCAAGTCGGTATTACACACTGTTAAAATCGGCTTTCGATTTCGTATTAAAATTTGGATGATGCCAACACACATACATTCGTATTTAGATTTTACCAAAACCGTCTCATCAACGTAATGCAATTGAAATTATGAAGGAATGATCAAACAAAATTTCTCGATGAACACATTCGGCTTTTGGTTTGACTCCGCATTTTTTTAAGGATTGATTCTCCAAGAATTTTTTTTTTAAAGATCGATAATTCAAAATGTTTTTTTTTTGTTTGTTTTTTTTTAATCATCCAAACATTTCAATAGATTATGAAATGATTTCTTGAAATTTGTAAATAGTTGAGAATAATATAGCGTTACTATTTTTAAATGAGCAGAATGAAAAATTTCTTTAAAGCTATAAATAGCAATTGCTAATGGTTATTGAATTTTTACAAAAATTAAAATACAAATTTTATTGTAAAAAAACACTCTTATGCATAAATCTGTGTACACGCATTTAATAAACTTAGCTTGGTTGACCACAGGGCAACTCGAGGGATGCTCTCAGTAAGGATCGAAATCACAACACTATTGATAGCAAACCATGGCTCTATGATAGTCATCATATTACCAAGCCTGCCTATATTTACTTGTTTACTCAACACCACAATGGTGGGTGACTAGTGAGGATCGAACTCAGCACCCCCAGCAGACGTGCTTGTTATTGTGTCACAGAATGTACCCTTGCATAGTGGAAATATTTGTTCGCGATTTGAGTTTAGAAATATTTTGCTAATTCTTTCAATTCATGTCAAGCCCGAAATCGTATACTTCAAATTGCTTTATAACAACAAAAAAAAAAACACCCAACTCTTATCTCCTAGTCGTTAGAAGGCGTTGGCTAAGTTTCAATCACATCAAGAGAAACAAAGAAAATTATTTCTATCAATATATTAATACACATCAAATCATATACACAAAAAAATAAATTGACATTAAATAGCCCACAAGAGTTGATATTGTTGTTAAACAATAACCAACCAACCAACTTTTCTGCTTCAAGTTTTACTCGTGAAATATAAAGTTAGGCTTGAATTTAAAATATACCATTGGAAAATAAACTTGCAAAATACCTTGAAAAACAGTGCCAATTTTTAACCAGCTACAGTATATGTATGGATTCTGCGTCCAACTGATATATCCCTTATTTTGGAACCTGTGCACTTACTGGTCTGTTTAGTTTGTTATATCCCAAATCATTAGAACAACAAAATATACGAAAACATATTTTAAACACAATATTCCTTTATATTTTCTCATCAACCATTATAGGATTCGTGTGGGTTAGCGCTGTCTCTACTCGCGCCTGTTGTCAGGCAACCGTCTTGTCTGTTCTTGCCCTGTTTCCATGAAGAGTCAATTATTCGTTAGGGGAGATAACTCTCGCTTAAAAGATATGCCATTAAAGAAAGAAACCAAACTTTGTTACTATTGAACCCTTAACAGGGAAGTAAGGGGGATCATACCTTTCCCAAGGGCATTAGTCCGAAAGTGAACGCAATAGCACGTCTGGCATTCAAACTCGATATGATGCTACAACTTAACACGATAGCCACTGTCACCGGGAATTTCATCTATTGAAATCCAGCTATATTATCTGTAGTGTTCATCTTTAATGAATTGAAATGCATTCAGGATGCCGTGATTTAATTTTCCATAAAGAATTGTTTCTTTTCAACATTTTTTGAGTTTTTTTCATAAATTTAAGTTGGTTGAAATTTACTTTAAAATTTTGTTGGAGGGGTGATTTGTTGAAAATGTGAAAAATTCGATCTAGAAAAATGTTTGGTTTGGTTTCTTTGCTTAATGGCATATCAACCTTTGTAGGTTATTTAATGCCAAAGCTATTCTCCCTGAAGAACAGTAGTTGTACTATTTTACCCATAGGAGGTTCATACCTTTCCCAAAGGTATTTGCCCGAAAGTGAACGTAATAGCGCGACTGGAGTACGAACTCGCTTACTATGATTCTGCAGTCCATCACTTTAACCATTACACCACGAGGGCCCCCCCCCCGGAAAGTGTACAAAAAAACTTGAGTAAATGTTTAATTTCTGTGTAAAACAAAAAGAAATTGTCAACGTTGTGTGCATAAGCGCAGCAGAATTTGATCTGAAATATTTTTGGCCAGAGAAAATTTGGAAGCCAAATCCATTGAGAAGTAGATATCAATTTTATTTTAGGAAGAAAATTTGAAAAAAAGAAAAGAAAAAATATGAAAGTATTTCTGACAAATTAGTTCATTGTTGGAATATTTTTACCTTAAAAACTTTAAAAGTGGGTAATTGTTGGATTCCTATCTATGAGTCAATTGGAGGAAATTATTTGTATTAGACAGGAATACTTGATATCATATGACTGAATGCAAATTATTTATACGAAGAATAGTTACTTCAAACAAAACATCATTAGTTACTTGAAACTATAGGTGATTGAAACTTCTTTGTATCAGATTGGAATACTTGATGCCATATAACTGCGTGCTATGAATCTAGTCAATTAATAAATGTGAAATCTTTTTAAAAATTATTACAATGAAACCGTGAAAATACAAATAGTGGTGATTGAGATAATTTACAAATCGATCAAATTTCGGCATTAAATAACCCATAAGGAATTGATATGCCACTAAACAAATAAACTAAACTTTAAATAAATCCATTATAAAAATTCTTTTTGTCCAAAGAAATTAATTGGTCAGCCTTTTGTCGTTTCAAAAAACAATCATTGTCCTTAAAAAAGATAAATTTAGCGATTAGTGTTTAAACATTTTTAACTCTATAATTTCTAAATAGATGAATATAAATTTGAACATGTCAACTTATTCAATTTTTAATTAGAATTTTCATTAATTTTGAAGGATAGAAATTTGAGTAAAATGAAATTTCGAAATGTGAAGTCTGAAATGAAAAACAAACTGATTATTTAAGAATTTGCAAAATCAAAATGTTGTCCTAACTGCAAGTTTGTATTTCAATTCTTTTATTTTTACCCACTGATTTTGTTGTGGATATTTGCTTTAAGGTTCACTACTCAAGTTCATTTGGCTCGGAAAATGTAAATCATTCTAAATTAGTCAATCTATGATTTCAATAATATCTAAGTAATTTGAAATTTTACATCCTAAATCTTAAGAATGTTGAGAAAATTATAGAAATTTGAGGCTTTGTTCTTTCAAGTCGAGCAATATTGGGTTATCTAGCCTTAGGTAGATCGACAAACTATACCAGATTCTGTCAGCCGACAGAATAGAAGCAAGGGTCGGAAAATTGAACATAGTCTCCATCTTTATTAAAAGGAAGTAAAGAATGAATGCCAATAACATGGTCGAAACAAATGAATATTTTATAACACAATCACGTCGCATAAAAATTTAACTAAGGTTTACTTAATGAAATGCGTCACTGATTTTAATGTCGCCAAATTGCAAACAATTAAAAAAAAACATTTATTTGGGCTCAGGTGTGGACAGTGGCAACAGTGATTGGGTCTAATGGGTTTTCTCACTTGCTTGTTGCATAATGTACGAAATGTTTTCATTTTTTGTTGTTTTGTTTTTGTTTTGTTTGTTTTGTTTTTTCAAATAGATTTCACAAGGATAGCTATTGGAAATGACATCACATTCAAGGTAAGTCTCCAATACCCAACTCTTAACTACTGCAAAATTAGGTTTTGTCTGCAAAGGTTATCATCCATCAAAGTAATCCGAATAATTAACATTGTTTGTCTCTTTTGTAATTTCTTTTATTTTTTTTTGTGAGGGGAAATATTTTTGTATTTATAAATTTTATTTGAATATCGACTTAACTGCTTCTCGTTTCTTATTTGTTGCCTGTCTTTTTAAATAGACATCAGATCTTTTTAATTGATTCTGTCTACTTCAATAAAACTAGTTTCACTCATGTACTGTGTATTCAATGAAGTTGTATTGTGGAATACAAAATAAAAAGGGTGCCATCGTAAGACAGATTACTGTGATTTTAGTTTGAAATTTCGTCTTTTGGGAATTTCGACAAATTATATAGATGACTAATTCCTAATATCATTTAATCTAATTGATATGTTGTTTTTTTAATTAAATAATTGAATGTTTGGCTCATATACCTTCATTTTATCAAACACAAAAACCAACACTGAAGGTTATTTTAAATTTTCAGTTTGCAAATTATTTTACCATCTGATTATCATAAAATATAGCAGATTATCATGAAGAAGGATAAAACTTGATTCATTAAAAATTCTATAAAGTAGAACTGATGTCACTAACACATCCAAATTTAACATTTTAAAAGCTCCCAAATAACTAACATTTAGTATATTTTATTGTGATTACATTAACAATTTCAGTTTTCATTTAAAATTATTTCGCAGAATATGAAACTATAAAAGTGAAATGTTATTTGGTGAGGTCAGTTATATATCTTAACCGCATTGCCTATCAAAATCATATTTGTTCTATAAAACACACACACACACACAAGGTTCTTAAGTTTTTCCTTTTCGTTATATAAAAAAATCTTAGTTTTATAAAATTTAACCAAACTTGATTTAGTTAAACTTTAATAAAAACTTATTTTCTCTCTTCTACCATCGGTCATTTTCAAGGGTCTAATCGAGATGTTAAAATCTACTGAAGCTTTTTTTATCATAGCTGAGATACATTCTATCTAGAATGTTTGAAAATCTGAATATGAGCACAGGAAAAAAATTATACATAATAGTAGTAATTCTGTTCAAGTAAGAACATTAAGTTTATAAGTCTCAAAAATTCACTCCAGCAGGACATATGGCATAACGGTTATAGGCGTTGGTTCTTTAAGCTTCTAAGGGGACAATCATCTGGAGGTTGCAGGTTCAATCCTCACTAACAATAAAGGAACACTTAACATTTGTACCCAGTTATGGCTAACGGAATCAGAACAGGCGACCCCCGTGGATTCAATAAAGGACGTAGTTTGAAGTTCCGTGAAGGTTCCCGAGTTCGACAAACACCTGAAGAAGGCCGGAGGACATATCGGCCGAAACGTTGTGGAAAATAACAATAAAGATGAAGACAATAGTCCGAAAACCCTAAATGATATCAATCAACAAGCTTCGTCTCAGAAATTTAGACAACTAATGTTTGAAAAGTTATAAATTTTTTCAAACAAAAAATCAGTTGCTGAAAAAGATGACTCGTTTTTTGTTTTTTTTTTTTAAACATTATGTGTAGTAATTCAACTGCAAAACGTTCTCCATTAATTCCCATGGAAGCAAATATTGTTCATGGAAAATTAAATGAACATTAACTTTAGGTTTATGCAAAATTTCTTCCACAAAGGAATATCACGGCTTCAATTAAACTTTGGATCCATTGAAACTTGTGGCATCAAAAAGGACGAGAAATTTTGTGCAAGCATATGGATAATGATAGAGAAACATTACATATTTAGAATTGTTCATTGAGAGTTAACTTAAATTTTTATAATCTCTTTTGAGCGCTGCTACACAATGTACAGAATTGGAATGATCTTTTCTATAGCATATTATATAAAGTACTGTAAAGAGCCTTGATTATAGGTAACAATATTTAACGATTGCGCCATTATCCCAGTAGGCGATCATCTACTTTTAATATCACCTTAATAAAAACACTACAAATTAACTAAAATTGACGAATCTCTTTATTATACGGGAAAATTCAAGTTACTAGGATAAATCAAACGTTTTGCAATATTTTTGTATTGTGAGGCCCTATTCGGCGGCACTGGATACTTTGACCGAAGTCGTGAAGGTGATGAACCAAACTGAATTGTAATATGCTGAGTTCGCCTGATACTCTCTAAGTATTACTTGGACTTGCTTGTAGCATGACTTTCGAATCTAGTTTTAGGCCTACTTGATCTTTCCAGGGGGTTTGTCCTCGTGGTGTAATGGTTAAAGCGATGGACTGCGGAATCGTTCACTTTCGGGCAAATACCTTTGGAAAAGGTATGAACCCCCTTATCCTCCCAGCTATGGGTTAAATAGTACCACTACTGTTCTTCGAGGAGACTGGCTTTGGCATTAAATAACCTACAAAGGTTGATATGCCATTAAACAAAGAAACCAAACCAAACCTTGATCTTTCCTGATCGTCGAGGTTCTGGCAACCCGAATGAACTTTCTTCAATCATCTGTTCAACTGCGCCGCCTTTTATACAATAAATGTTTTTGATTAATTTAGCAACGTTATGGCTCAGATAAAACTCGTAAAACAAACACACGAATTAGACTAGGTTGCACATTATGGCCCGAATAAAGCTCGTAAAACATAAGTTCACGAATTAGACTAGGTTGCACGTACATCTGTGTGACATTCAAATCACCCACGACGAAATGAAGCAAAACACAACGTGTCAGCGCACCATCTACCAATTATACTATCAACCACAGTGGGTAACATTCAATGGTTTGAACTGATTCGGTCATGTGATATAGGCACTTCAAACTAGTATGGTATCACAATATTGCAAAACTTTTGACTCGCCAAAGTATTTCCAGTTTCTCTCTCTCTCTCTCTCTCCCCTAAAAGTTTGATTGCACTTGGGAAAATAAGGTTTAGATTTTCACCATTTATTAGTCTTCTATAGTAAGAAAAAAGAAAAGAAATCTTTATGAAGGGAAAATGTTTGTTGTCTATTTTTCCGTGTAGTTAAATATTGAATGTTCCCAAAGAAGTTGAGCTAATAACAGGTTTAGTACATCACTATTGTAAATAGTGAAAGAAAGAAAAATGTAAATAGACAGTCCGAGCAAATTAGTAAATGTAGTCTTTTGGCATACAAAATAGTTCTATAATAGTTGATGGTTGACTTTTGCAACTATTTCAATTTCTTGCAGAACTAAGACACCGCCACGCAAAGGACGCCACAAAAGATCTACTTTTTAGCGGAGTGCAGCTGATTTGAATCCAGTTTTCCTACTGGTTTTCTTACCAAAGCTAAATAGCCTAGTCTGTCCTATTTACGCATAACTAGGAGGGGGAACAGACTGATTCATGCCTCTCCTAAGGGTATTAGCGTGAAGAGAAGCACAACCTCGTCCAGAATTTGAACTTCGTCACCGATTTCTCTTCCACAGACAATAACTGTACAGTAAGAGTGCCTCCTTAATAACTGTAGAGTAAGAGTGCCTCCTTAATAACTGTAGAGTAAGAGTGCCTCCTTAGTAACTGTAGAGTAAGAGTGCCTCCTTAGTAACTGTAGAGTAAGAGTGCCTCCTTAGTAACTGTAGAGTAAGAGTGCCTCCTTGATAACTGTAGAGTAAGAGTGCCTCCTTAGTAACTGTAGAGTAAGAGTGCCTCCTTAGTAACTGTAGAGTAAGAGTGCCTCCTTAGTAACTGTAGAGTAAGAGTGCCTCCTTAGTAACTGTAGAGTAAGAGTGCCTCCTTAGTAACTGTAGAGTAAGAGTGCCTCCTTAGTAACTGTAGAGTAAGAGTGCCTCCTTAGTAACTGTAGAGTAAGAGTGCCTCCTTAGTAACTGTAGAGTAAGAGTGCCTCCTTAGTAACTGTAGAGTAAGAGTGCCTCCTTAGTAACTGTACAGTAAGAGTGCCTCCTTAGTAACTGTAGAGTAAGAGTGCCTCCTTGATAACTGTAGAGTAAAAGTGCCTCCTTGATAACTGTAGAGTAAGAGTGCCTCCTTAATAACTGTACAGTAAGAGTGCCTCCTTAATAACTGTACATTAAAAGTGCCTCCTTAATAACTGTACATTAAAAGTGCCTCCTTAATAACTGTACAGTAAGAGTGCCTCCTTGATAACTGTACATTAAAAGTGCCTCCTTAATAACTGTACAGTAAGAGTGCCTCCTTAGTAACTGTACAGTAAGAGTGCCTCCTTAATAACTGTACAGTAAGAGTGCCTCCTTAATAACTGTACATTAAAAGTGCCTCCTTAATAACTGTACAGTAAGAGTGCCTCCTTGATAACTGTACATTAAAAGTGCCTCCTTGATAACTGTACATTAAAAGTGCCTCCTTAATAACTGTAGAGTAAGAGTGCCTCCTTAATAACTGTAGAGTAAGAGTGCCTCCTTAGTAACTGTAGAGTAAGAGTGCCTCCTTAGTAACTGTAGAGTAAGAGTGCCTCCTTAGTAACTGTAGAGTAAGAGTGCCTCCTTAGTAACTGTAGAGTAAGAGTGCCTCCTTAGTAACTGTAGAGTAAGAGTGCCTCCTTAGTAACTGTAGAGTAAGAGTGCCTCCTTAGTAACTGTAGAGTAAGAGTGCCTCCTTAGTAACTGTAGAGTAAGAGTGCCTCCTTAGTAACTGTAGAGTAAGAGTGCCTCCTTAGTAACTGTAGAGTAAGAGTGCCTCCTTAGTAACTGTAGAGTAAGAGTGCCTCCTTAGTAACTGTAGAGTAAGAGTGCCTCCTTAGTAACTGTAGAGTAAGAGTGCCTCCTTAGTAACTGTAGAGTAAGAGTGCCTCCTTAGTAACTGTAGAGTAAGAGTGCCTCCTTAGTAACTGTAGAGTAAGAGTGCCTCCTTAGTAACTGTAGAGTAAGAGTGCCTCCTTAGTAACTGTAGAGTAAGAGTGCCTCCTTAGTAACTGTAGAGTAAGAGTGCCTCCTTAGTAACTGTAGAGTAAGAGTGCCTCCTTAGTAACTGTAGAGTAAGAGTGCCTCCTTAGTAACTGTAGAGTAAGAGTGCCTCCTTAGTAACTGTAGAGTAAGAGTGCCTCCTTAGTAACTGTAGAGTAAGAGTGCCTCCTTGATAACTGTACAGTAAGAGTGCCTCCTTAGTAACTGTAGAGTAAAAGTGCCTCCTTGATAACTGTACAGTAAGAGTTATACCGAATGTAACCGATTAAGTAGTATTACAAATCATCATCATATCGCGCTGGTAGCACGGATATCCCTGACCCTCTCTCGCCACTCCTCCCTATCGTTCATCGCCCTAGGTAGGTCTTCAGGACAACATCCCGTATCCTCACATAGCTGCTGAATGTACGTTCGTGCTGGTCGTCCTGCTTTTGCGCGGCCATGTGTGGGGATCCATAAGAGTACATCTCTTATGAGTTCATCTCTGTTTCTCCAGCAGTGTCCTGCATGTCTGGTTCGTCTAACTTGAATAGTTTTCGTGATAGGGGGCAGGTGGCCGTACAGTTGGTATCTCGTGGGGTGTTGCTGCCAGGACTTCTTCGGGATTGCACGCAGCATTCTTGTGTAATTGCCATCTAGCTTCTTCTCCAGCCGTTTTGTTAGCGTCCATGTAGTGCATCCATATAGCAGTATCGATGTGACCGCTGCCTGGTAGAAACTGCGTTTTATTTTATCGGTTAGGTCTGATTTCTATATAATCGATAGCTGTCCATGCTTTCGTTAACCTCGTTTCGATGTCCTTTTCGGTCGATTCGACGCTGCTTCCTAGGTAAGTGAATTTGTCGACTAGTTTAAGAGGGGTTCCTTCTAGAGTGGAGATGTCCATATTACTTTTAATTTTTTTTAATTTGGTGGTTTTTAAAAAAAATTTCCAACATAAAAATCGATGAATGCTATATTTCAATTTTGCTTGAAATACGATTTCTGAAGAATTCACCAGAGAACTTAAAGATACACTCATATTATGAGGCAAAAATAATATATTTATAGGTTATTTCTAACTGATGACATGTAGTTATTTACTGAACTTACATGAGGCAAGAAGTATGGGGTCTCTAGTGAAAAAGAACTCACTAACAATGGTCTGCTTATCTAGTTTGCTAACCATTACACCACGTGATGTGCTGAGCGGCTGACATATAGCATAAGGATAAACATGTTTATATCTGCATCGCAGTATGTTTTCTTATATCTAAATTGCAAAGTGTGATAAACGTTAATGACAGATTTTTAAGGTTAACCAGGGCCGACCTTACCATTTGAGAACATATATTATGAGTATTTGAAGAGCTGAAAATAGATTACACTTTAGTTCGGTTCCCAATTGGGAACGACAATTTCAATTGACTTAAGATCGCCCTTGGTCATAATATAATCTTGTATCAGGTCTTTATAGAATTCAAATACAGGTTATTTAAAGATCATCTAAATGTTGAGGAATAAATGGACTTTGAATAATCAACAAGAAAGTTTTTTAGTCTTTTCCAACACTTTATTTAATGCAGTAATGAGGAAACTTTTGTCCCTAAATTTTAAAACGTTGGATAAAAAAGATTCCGAGGTTTGTTTTTGACTTGGTAATGAAAGAAAACTTTATTCACCTTTGACACAACTCCATCTACTTCCACAAGATCCAGAGATAAGTGTTCGAGCACAAGTTAAGATATGATTTAGAAAGCTGATTTTCGAGGTAGGTAATATGTAGGATATAATGTTCCTTCTATTCAACTCTTTGCTTACCTGTTAATTTGTTACCTAGATATTTTTATCCGATTTTGATCAACCATCTTCCAAATATTTCGACATTTTTTTTCTAGTGTTCTATTTTGATTACAATAACATTTTAACCGATGAGCATTTTTTTAATGTCAGATTGTTATGTGGCAATATTTCGTCCCGTCTCTTCTGCACGCCCTCAACTCGCGTTGTGATCGTTTCGAAAAAACATATCTGCGGGCCACCGGATTCTGGTTGAAAGTGTGCACAAGTTATGGATCAATTCCATAAAGAATGAAAAGAAGCAGTAACGAATTCCAAAGATAAACTTTCCGTTTCTTTATTCTTCTTCTGGGATGAGGCGTGTGACTCTTCACAATATAGATTTGAATGCTCTTTCCTCGTTTGCACGATGTAAACGACCGACGAAGACAAGCTCAATTATTCCATTCTAACGGTTAACTCCTAACTCTGATGTTTTTTCTTGTGACAAACAACAATGGACGTTTGGCGAAATTAATCATTGCCACTCATCTGCCAATCACCTGATTGCTTTCTTGAATACATGTAATCCTGGCTTCCAGAGAAAAACCCCTACACCACGCGTGAATCTCTGAAGATTAAAGTTCTTTGAAAAATGATATCTTTATCTACTGACTTCTGTTTATGACGAATCTTACCAAAAAAATAACCTTTCATCCTCATCGAGAAATAACTTTCATATTTTAAAGTCTGCCGACCTCCCAAACTTAGTGATACACACACACACACACACACATCAATTTACGTATATGCTACTTATACCGTACAAATAAGCTCATTCCTACATCCATGTACATTTACATATACTCTACCTATATCCAAATACGTCCGTACAGATACGTTCACCCTCATACGTATATACATATATACTATAACTATACACATACATACTTACATCGACATGCACGCACCTACACACATATGCATTATTGTGCCAAAATATGCACCCAGGGATAGAAGAGCTTATAGTGTTACAATGAAATAAATTCTGTTTGAATATTTTCTGTTAAACGATCAACACGTGCATGTAATTTAGGTGTAATTAACTTTCTACAATGATACTATAAAATAATTACGATAGATGAAGACTGCTAATAAGAACGGCACTAGTTATTACTTGTAGTAGAAATGACAGCGTTATTTATTATCGATGATTCAGTAGCAGACAACTGGAAAGCGTGTAGATTAAGTTGACCAAGAAAAATAATTATGATACTAGAAGGAGAGTAAAAATAAAACTTAATACGATAGCAAAATGTTGACGTGGGAACGAATTTTTTTTTTAATCTGCAAACGTTTAAAAGACACAATTGAAGGTGAAAAGAATTTTTTAAAGTCATGAAACAAAAGCGAAAGAAATCAATTTCATAGAACAGTTCACTGTCGTTATGAATTCAGTCGGTTCACTGTAATATAGATGGATTTGAATAACAGAACAATGATGCAGAAGATATAATATATATATATATATATATATATATATATATATACACCTTCAGAGAGTACGATCGATGAATTGTTTTAATTTTTACATACCTATATAGAGTAGATGTTGCACATACAAAAGAGGTTGCAATCTTGCTTGCTTAAGTAGTCACATATTTCTGCAAGATCCAGGGATAAGAGTTCGATTACAGGTAAATTTATTTAGAAAGCTGATTCTCAAGGTAATCAAGCTATTTGTAGGATACAATATTCAAGCTTCTGACTATAACTTTGGTCATGTCAGTATTTTTCTCTACCTTCCTGTTTACCAAAGCTAAATCCGATTTGGAGTTTATTACAATACATGTAAACATAAAATTGAATATGCAGAGAAAATGAATTAGTGAAAAAAAAGCGAATTGATATATGAGTGGAGACATATTAATGAATTTCTCCTGAATCATTTACCACCTGACTAATTCCATAATTTATTTTCCTATATTTGTTTTTTGCTTTCTTTTGTGTGAGTGTCACGTGAACTAAATATCTTAGCACGTGACAATTACCTCACACCATAAATCGTCACTTTTTCTTTCATTTCCCCCTGATGATAGTGTTTCCCAGTTTAAAATTTTAAATTCATAATTCGAATATTTCAGGTTCTACTTCTGCTCTACTCATATTTACCAACCCTTCCGCTCGGGTAGGATATGACACAAGGTCAATTTTTAAGTGGAGTTTACAGGTTTGAATTCACAGTTTTCCTTCACCTAGACAAGTTGCCTCACCAAGGCTGAAGAACTCAGTCTGTCCTACTATTTACCCATAGCTGGAGGGAAATTAATTGGATTCATACCTTTCCCAAAAGTATTAGTGCTATGTGAAATGTAATCAGTCTCATCCAGGATTTGAACTCGTGTCACCGTGTCCATTTCCTACGACGATAACCGTTACACCACGGGCACCTCCACTTCAGCTCTACTACAATAGGACATTTTTTTATGCAAGGACAGTTCTTATTTGCATTTCGTTTATTATATATAAACGAAATAGGCATAATACATAATTTACATGTTCTCGAAATACTTTAGGGTGAAGATATTTGTTTGGCTCAAGATTCATTATTAAAAAGGATAATTCAAGATACATAAAAAAAATTGTACTTTTTTTTAACTTTCATTTATTTCATGCTTTATTGCAAACATCGAAACCGATCTATTAGTTGAAATAAGCAATTTTTATTTGGTTTAATAGAAAACAACAAACTAGCATTTTTTTGTTTGTATTATTTATTTTTTGGGTAGGGGATATATGAAAAACTAATCAACAGTAACCAAAAAGGTTTTCAATATTTTGCAGCTGTGTTGCTTCGAGAAAACTATTTTTCTTCTCGCTCTCACACACACACACTGTTTGTAAAGAGCAACATTTACTCAGATTATGAAAAAAAAATTAAGAAAAATTCTTTCTCAATGACAAAAGAGAAAACAACCGACAAACTTTAGCAGACACAGCAAATTTATCATCAGTGAATATGAACACCCAATAACTCCCAACGAGTTTCTTAGAAAAAAATAGTATAAAAATGACGATTTTGAAACATATTAGTTAAACATTTTCTCACAGTATGCAATAACTAGTTTTAAAATGGGGAACATGGTGTTCTTTGAACAAAATGAATCTACTCATGACATAATGTGGCTATAACGTGTGTGTGTGTGTGTGTGTGTGTGTTCTCAATAGAGAGGAATGAGAAATTATGTTACTATGATATAACGAGGGATTTCAGTAATCTGGTGATGTTTTTTTTTTCCACTCTAATAACTAATCGTCCAGTCACTGTATCCCCTGCATAGAAGACCACAAAAAATGCTTAAAGTACATCTGATCGGGAGATTAGTTCAAGAAAGTATAGAGAACTTCTTCATTGCAATTATTCTCGGGTCTACTCTCAGCCCAGTTAACTGGGGCTGTAGAATACGTCGACTACATCTCTGCCCCCCCCCCAAAGAGTGTCCTAGATAGAACATTAAACTGCATATGAGGCTCCACTCTTAGAGCTTTGGGGGAATGTAGAGTACCCCTTGATTACCTTTAGTTCCTAGTCCACTTGTTACGGTACACACGTCCTCGCCAAACACGGGAGGGATTTCCCTTCCAATCCGCTGAGCGGATATATCTTCGGACGACATGACCGATTCGTTATCTGCCCACTTTTTTTAAGATTGGTCGCCGGTCAGCGAGTAAGTTGTGACCGCAGAATCAAGAAAATGTTTTTAAAAAAAGAATTAAACGCCAAGAAACAGAACAAAACACAGCTTTTAAAATAACAATATTTACTATGAAACGTCTTTCGAAAATAATACTTGTATTCACCCATCTCAGAGGAGACAAATTTTAGTCAGCAACCAGTTCACGAATTAACAGTCCGTTAATTTTTCGAATGAATATTTGGCTTTTCTACTCTCGATGTCTATAGTCTAGCGCAAGGCAATTTTAAATGGAGGTTATGTTGTTTTCCTTAATCCTTGGTACTACATCACGAGTAATTCTTATGTTAAGCTTCTTTGATTTTTCTCGGTAATTTGTAATTATGATCGGCTTTCTTTGCTTTCTATACTCAGGGCAATCTAGCACAAAGGTCAAAGACTTCGAATCTAGTAATTGTCTTTTACTACTGGCGTGCTAATTCGGGCTTTTCTCTGTCTCTCTGCAATTGTTGTTTTCTTAATTCACTTCGTATTTTTGGGGGGGGTCTTTTTTTACACCCAGGGTAGTCTGATAGAAAGTCAGGTCTCAGAGTGACTGGAATTCAACTCGCGTTCTCTCTACTCAACGCAGTCTGGTAAAAGGACACCTTAAGGTATCATATTATCTCAATTACTCTTCGTTTCTCATCCCCACGAATCTGGCACAAGGGCATCTCTCGTCCGCTCCGCACCGGTCTCTAAAGAATATCTCGACTTCTCTTCGTTACTCTCTCTGTGGGTCTGACATAAGGTTACTCCAAGACTTCGTATTATTCAGGCTTCACTTCACTTTTCTTTCACGAGTCTGGCTCACGGGTATCTCTCAAGGCGTCGTATTATCTCAGGTTTCACTTCATTTTTCTACTTTCACATCCAAACATGTAGTATGCTTTTCTCTGCCTCTCCACACTGGGTAGTCTGACGCAAGGTCAAAGCCTAGAGTGCGTAAAATTCAGTAGCTGCCTCTTGCTCGCCTTCCGTTGGTCTACTTCTGAGGGACAAACTCTACCAATTTATGTAAATCTGAGGGGTAGGGACGGGGAAACCAAAAAAATTCAATTTTCTCCTAATTTGGATTTCAATTTTCTGTTGAAAATTTTCAGGATTATTTAAACAAATAAATTTCATATTAAAAGTTAGGAAACAGGCCATTCCAATTTTAGATCAATCACTTTGGATGATTGACAATTTGGTCTCTGACCTGGATTCGCTTTTCCACTTCAAACCGCCCGGACAGTATGATCTGTCCAAACAATCCACCCATCTTCTAATTACTTCTAGATTAAACAATAACATTTGCTTATCTTTTTTCAATAACAATCCATGTTTGTCAAATTCCTTCTCATAATATGCAATTTTTGTCTCTTCTTCATTTCAAAAATCAATCCCGCCATTAAATATTGTAATGTATTACTCTATTCTTCCAAAATCCAAATCGTTTTTTTTTTCACTTTGACAAGTTTCTGACTTAATGGGGTTACACACTCTGACCCGGAGTGATAGTACTTGTTAAGGTTTCATCTATACGTCAAATAGAAATATTTTATCATTTACTTTGCTATTAAGATAAACTTTTAATCTGTTTTCATTTTTGCACTTTTTAATCTCATTCAACTGTTATCCTCGTCATCATCATGTCGTGCTACCAGTATGGATCATGCCCAGAACCCGGTTAGGCATGGCGTTGAACCGTCATAGGGTTTGTCCGCTCGCCTATACGTCCATCATGCACAATTGTTATATTCTTTCTAGAATTAAATATATGTGATGCTAAAATTGTTTATTAATCTGATTATAATAAACGTTATCATTTAAAAGATACACTAAAAATGTAGCCATTTTAAGAGGAGCGTGATCTTACCTTACAAAGTAATCTTCAGTCCCTCTTAAAATTCCAAATAATAAAACACAAATAGAACTTTTAAAAGAATCCAAGAAAACTAGAAAAACAAGTCAGCAAAAGAATATCAAATTAATAAACTTTGATATGATGCCTTATCACTAAATTACAGCTGTGAGTCTAAAAATCAACTTAGTATGAAACTTCATCAAAATAAACGTGTATGTAATAGAAAAAAAACTTTAACTGCGGAACTAATAATATAGGATCCATAAACAAAAGTATCCAAAAGAGTTTGGTGACAATTTTATAAATGCTTCTTACACATTTATTCGAAAGTGTGCAAAGATATGTTGTTTATTTTAGAGATTTCATTAAATTTCTAACATAGTTTTTCGCCAGTCGTCCAGGAGACCAGGGTTCAATCCCAGGTCGATTCATACCAAAGACTTTAAAAATAGTACTTGATACCTCCTTGCTTAACATTCAACAATATAAGGTACGTATCAAGGATAAAGTGGAGCAATACAGGGAAAGGAGTAGCGCCCTCCCCTACACCTCTGTGTAGTAGCTATTGAAAAGGGAGCCTTGTTGTCACCCATGACTACGGTCGCCAACTTTACTTACTTTTTGTTTTAATAAAAGGGATATCCATATCATGTCTATTTGAATTTCATCACAGAGCCTTTTATTATTTTTCACAAATCTACAGTTTATATTGAACATTAAAGCAAGACTGAAACAATCTTCTATTATCCATATTCAAGATAATTTTATTTTTACTATTTTAATATCTTTATTCCTTAAAAGACACAAAGGTGATCATATTTACCTAATTGAAAAGCGAAATTAATTGATTTGTTTTGTGGTTCATTTGAATTTTATAAAATGATTTCACCAGAGTTAAATTGACGGGATATAAATATTAACAGAATTCAGTTTGGATGATTCATTTAAGAAATGCATATTTATTGTACTGATTTCATTGAGGTAATTCGTTCTATTACGTATTTCCACTACTTATTGGGTGTTAATAAAACCCAATGAATTACGCTGTTGGCTTGGGCTGTAGAACGCATCTTTGAAGAGGGGTAAGACAACCAACGTGTGTCTTGTATATGACACTGAATCTAATGGCGAGGCTTCAGCCTGAGACCTTCGGGAAATGTAGAGTATCCCTTCATTGCCATTACTCCCAGATCCACTGATAGTGTCCTATTTATGAGTCAAATAGAACTGTTTGACATTTAAACTGTGTTCAAACAAATGACTTACGCTAAATCGAATTGTTAGAAATAGAACTGTTTAACCATTTAATTGAGTATAAAACGAATGACTTTGAAATGTTAGTGATACATGGCAGTGCTTGGAACAATTTGACTGTGTGCTAACGAATCAGTAATGTTGAATAGAATTATTTATGTTGATTAGCAATACTTGAAACTCTTTAACTATGTGCTTCAGTTATTAGTGCTGCTTGAAGCCATTTAACTGTGTGCAAATAAAACTAAGATAGAAATATTTGAACCCATTTCAGTGAGAGCAAACAATGATCAATACTAAATAGAATTATTTGAAAGCATTTAACTGTGTAAAAACAAATTAGCTATGAGGCATTTAAAAATAAGATTATCAACAAACTATTCGCTTACAAATTATGTATGCGTAACCATTTAAAAATAAGTAAACAAATGAATTCTGGCTCGTTTAAAAATGTAATCTACAAATTATGCGTTTACAAATCATATATACTATGTAAAGAGAGAATTTGGCATTGAATAACCTACAACGGTTGATATGCCATAAAACACCAACCAAACTAGTGAATTACAAATAAGTTGTAAATTTTGGGGCCTTTGCTTTTAAAATGGCGTTCCTACGCTGAACATAAAATGTAATCTTCAGAATGGTTGGTTAATTGATTCGTAAATATCTCAAATGTATGTTTTCAGTCAGCCCTTCCATCACAGGCAGAATTTGACACAAGGTCAATCTTTTAAGCGAAGTTTGACTGGTTTGAATTCAATATTTCGTCTACAAGAGTGGTTGCCATAGCAAAGTTAAAAAGGCCAGTCTCAGCGCTATGGGAAATGCAGCCAGCCCTGTCCAGAATGTGAACTCGGGTCACTGTATCCATTTTCCACGACGATAACCGTTACACCACAAACGTCACTAATGGTAGCAAATAGAAGTCTTTGAATTGTGCACTTTCACTCACTACAACTGACGACTAAACTAACAGGCAACGTGCATCATTATGAAATACTACACTTTGCTTGGCTATGACACAGTTGCTTAAGGTTAAATTTGATTTCTTTGTTTAATGGAACATCAACCTTCGTGTGTTGCTTAAGGAGTCACCCATCTAAGGACTTAACAAGCTCATTGCTGCTTAACTTTGATCTAGCAGTGCTTTCAGTGTGACTTGATGTGACACGCATATTAATTTACTCAAGTTTTGTATTGGTTCTTTATTTCCCTATATTTAACTCTAGGGAGACGTTATATGCAGCAAACGTCGTCTTATTATGAGAAAATAGGAAACCAGATGTAAGAGAAAAATAAGAATTATCATTCTTTAAAGCACACAGGATTGAAACGGTAAATTCCCGGTAGTAAAATTTAACGGAAGAACACTATGAATATTTTTGTCTAAGTACTGACCACTCTCGAAATGTTAATGATCTCATACAATACCTCTTCAATGAATTCCTCAAAGCAATATTGGTTCCTAAGATTAACATATTTCTTCATTTTCTCTCTCTCTCTCGTAGTGACAATTACTGGCACTGACTATAAAAGGTCCCTCACATCAATAACTGACGTCAAAATTTCCTTATACGATGCATACCACACAACTTGCCCAGCGGCGATACAATTATTAACTTCACTTTCAACTAATCAATGTCAACAAGATTACAATCCAATTTGAGTGAGAAACTCATCCATTCAACTCTGAACTCTTTCACACATCGTATAACAAATAAACTTTTATTATTGTTATTTTTATTTGGTTAGTATTATTTTTATTTTTTCACCAGTTCAAAGGCGCTAATTAATTATAAGATCCTTCGTTTAACCTGGCACCATAAGACCAGGGGGTACCAAGTAACTTTAAGTAAACAGTGGCCACAAAAGTGTCCCACTGGTCGCATTCAGTATATTGACCTTAATTCAAGATCTGGCAATTTAAATAAGGCCAGCATAAGACCTGCCGAAACTTATTTGAACACAGTTGTTGTAATAACGTAGAATGACTATAAAATCAACGTACAAATGGTAAAAATTGTAAGTAAAGTTGGCGATTATTGTCGAGGGTGACCCGAAAGCTCCCTTTCCAATAGCTACTACACCAAGGTGTAGGGCAGAGCACAACTCCATTCCCAGGATTGCTCCACTTTACCCTTGATCCTTACCTTATTAGGCTATGTGTTAAGCAAGGTGGCACCAAGTACCATTTTTTTTAAGTCTTTGGTATGACTCGACCAGGGAATGAACCCAGGTCTCCAGGCCCACAGGCGAACACTGGTGGATCATGAAATAACGTTCAAAATGTCAATTTAGCGTTAAGTGCTACAGTTTATATATATTTTTTATATTGTTTATATCATTAAACGCTGTCGGCGAGGCTTAGAATAGATTGGCTGTATCCCCCCTCCTGCAAAGAGGTAAGGCCTTCCCAAAAAGAGTGTCCTGGATATGACATTAAACTGCATCTGGTGATGAGAGGAGTGTGGGGGTACTCTTCATTGCCAATAATACCGGATCCACTCAGCCCCGAAGACATAATACTTATTAGGGACCTATCTATGAGTCAGACCTGTATAAAAAATCATTTGTATTCCATAGAACCGTGTGTAAAAAAAACTTTAGACACAAAACACAAAAATTGTGAATGTACAATGAACGCAATCCCTTAAACCTTACGCATGAAATAACACTAGACAAACTGAAATGCAGTTAAAATCAATGTTTGTCACTGCTAATAACTGACATTATCTACTATATTAAAATCAAATGTCCTAAATCATAACGATACTATAAATACTTTACACGATATTTTATACTTTTCCATCGTGAAAGCATTTTAGATAAATAGAACTATGATTGGGGCTATTGATTTTCAATACCGCCTATGATAAACGAGATATGACTGAAAAGTAACAGGACTGTTATCTCAAACAATTCATTTCAAATAAACTGAAAATGGTTTTCCCCTTGAAAGTAAATCTTCCTCGAGTCTAATGTACTTTTTCATTCTTCTCTGCCACGCTTCTATGCATTGCTGAAATGCCTCTTCTTGGATACTTCTCAGCTCCGTCTTTAAGGGTCCCTTTATGCCCTCCATGTCTTCAAAACGGGTCTGCTTGATGATTTCATTGATCTTAGAGAAAAAGTCACACAGAACAAGATCAGATGAATGAGGAGGTTGTTCCAGTAGGGCTACGTTCCATTTGGCCAGGAACTGTCGGATACTCAGTATACCCAATCCTGCTACAAACATATCCGAATCTTCGGTGATCATCTCCCAAACACAGTTTTTCTTGTCCAGCTGACTTGTGATCATTCGAACAGTCAACTGACGATCGCCACATACTACCAGCCTTTCTCACTCAACGTTAACTTCAGTCTTGTTTGTTGAAGGTCTCCCGCTCATGCATTCATCTTTTACTTCCACGCGACCCTTTCTGATCCTTTTGTGCTACTAAAAAAATATGCGTAACACATTTATCTATGCACTATTAAAAACATTTCAAGTGACAGTTTTCCTCAACCGGGCCAAAATTTCAGTTTTATTTGTTTTTCAATGCTCATAGCTGAATGATTGGAAAAAGAGAAGGCTATGGATGTAAAAAAAAAAAACTAAGATTAGTGATATACTCTCAATCTATATCAGATAATAACCCTAATCCGCTTATCCCTTTTTCGCCTATAACTCACACAGCATACCCAGTCCCGTTACCTTTCTGACAGACCTGCTATATTTGTTTATTCTTAATGTCAATGAATAAGTCTTAACGTCTGTTTCCTTGGAAATGAATATTGGGTAAATTTTCTCCATTTCAAAACTTCCGAAACAAATCAATGATTAAGATCAGCAAATCACTAAGACTACGGAGAGTTAAGTTTTGCAAAATTGTAGTAATGTACTAGTATTGGTTTGGTGAGTAAGGTGTTCACCAATGGTCCAGGAGACTGGGGTTCAATCCCAGTTAAAGTCATACCAAAGACTCAAAAATAGTACTTGATGCCGCCTTAACACACAGCATTAAAAGGTATATATAAAGGGTAAAGTGGAATAATCCAGGGAAAGGAGTAACGTCCTTCTTTACACCTCGGTGTAGTAGCTATTAAAACCTACTATATAACCGAAGCAGTTCAAGCCGTGGAATGGTACCGGCTGTGGTTGATTGTATAGTGGTAGTTGGTACACTGACAGGTTGTGCATTGCTTTACTCCATGTGTGATTTGAAAGACGCCCAGATAAACGTGAAGCGAAGTTTAATTTACAAGTTGTAACTGTGCCATACTAGCAAGCAAAAGTATTTGCTATGCGAAAAGAGAGGGCGCAGTTGGTCACAGTATAGTTGAAGATCTTTTGCTCGAGTTACAAGAACCTCGACAATCAGAAAAGGTCAAGTAGGTCAAAACCCGTCGATTTCGATGCTATGCTACTAGCAATTGGTGAAAATCAGGTAAGTGACAATGGAAGAGTATCAGGCGAGCTCAGCATATCATACTTGAGAGTGGTTCGTCACCTTCTCAACCTCAGTAAAAACATAGAGTTGCTGAATTGTCTCACGTTTCGAAAATATTGCAAAACGTTTGACTCGCCCAAGTACAAAGTTACTACAATGAACAGCCTTATTCTAATTTTCTATCTAAGTCCTGCTAACAGACAGTTCCCCATTTTATACAAAAATAGCAATATTTACATCTGACACAGAAAAACAGTTTCGAATTATACACAGAAATACGTAAGCAAAAGATAAAGCTGTTAGATTTATCCTATTCCAAGGGGTATAGATTAGAACTAGATTGCATAATGTTTCAAATTATTTACGAACTTAAAAATTGAGTTGTTCTTCCCAGTTGTTAATTATTAATGATCGTTTCACCGAGTGATTTAAGTAACCTTTCTATCATGGCTTGTATATTGCTATTATCATTTATTAAGCTTAGCTAAGTTAAGCACAAGGCCAGTAACTCACGCACACAGAATCGGATTCATTTGCAATGGTCTACTCGACTAGCTTGTAAACCATTACATCACACAAGTTACCATTAAAAAAAAAAACATAAGCGATTCTGAATCACAAAGTGAGAATCAAACTCACTACTTAGTAAGCGGAATTAACTTGCTTATTAAACCACGAAATGGTGCTCAACCAGAATATAATTGTCCGTATACATAAATCTTTTCATAATTTATTGATGAATATTATGGTAATGTGTACAGTTGAAAAGACTTGTGATGACTTTTGCTTACCTGAGGTAAAAAAAACAAACCACGCTGCTTCACGTGCCTTTCGTGGAAGTGACCATTGGTAATGTGAGCCGTGCGCATGCGTAGTTTCCAGTCCTTATGTTTACTATCGCTTATGAATATGCATGAGTAGCTGTGTACATAACTCCAAAGTGATGGACAACAGTCTTTATTCAACGACTGTTAAAAGCGAACTAGAACGCGTGACACTTGGTTGAAGCACACAGAACAGACCTTTTGTGAAAGAGAGTGAAGAAATCAACAGGTTTGGGACATTAATGAAACTCAAAAAACGTGACTAAGTAATTAGTATTTGATTGACAAAGGATATTTCATTTCGTGACAGCCTAATCGGCAGGGGCTGTAAAATACGCCGACTGCATTTCTGCAGACATGCAAGAACCCATACAATGAGTGTCCAAGGTCTGACACTAAACTGCATCTAATGGTGAGGCTTCACTTCTGAAGCTCCGGGAAATGTGGAGTACCCTTTCATTGCCATTACTCTCAGGTCCACTCTGATCAGCAGTGGTAGTACCTGTTAGGGTCCTATCTATGTGTCAAATAAAACTGTTCAACCATTTAACTGTGTGCAAACAAAGGAGTAATATTGAATAGAATTATAAGTGTTAAATAACTATACATAAATTTTTTTAAATGTGAACCTAGATTAAATTATTGGTATTATATACAAATACTTGCAACCATTTAACTGTGTGCAAATAAAACTATCAGAGTGGGATATTTGAAACCACTTAACTACAAAAATTGAATTATTGGTGTTACATAGGAATACCAGGAACCATTTGATTGTGTGCAAATGAATGATATGGAATTATTTATTAAATAACAATACTTGAAACCACTTAACTGTGTACAAACAAATGAGCCCTGACTCGTTTAAAACTTATATAGAAAATATTTGTTTATAAATCATATTTGATATGTATAAACAGGATTTGGAATTAAATAGATATGGGTTGCCATAAAATATAACCAATCATTCTGTAACAATCTCGATATTGTTGTACTAAATACATTAGAGATATGAATCTAATAATGCTGAAGGTAACAGTGGATACTCCAAGCGGAATGGTTTAGAAAACTAATCTGCTTATAGAAATAAACTCTAGAAGTTAATATTTTATAAGACAATAGATAATTTTCTCTTCGAGAATAGGCGTATCCGTTAAGCGTCTCGTGGCTAGTCTAGAAAATGATTATCATTTTCCTTTGGCTCTGTTCTTAGATTAGTAGAGACTACTCCTGCCTTGCCATTCAACAATAAAGCTAAGGCCATTTTATTGTCGATTTTTAAGCGTTTTATCCGTTTTTGTACCCATTCAACATATTGTTTGTTCACAGAAAAACATATGCATATTTCTAGTTATCGGAACACAGTGGTGTATTCTTTTCAATACTACTCGTACGTATTAAATGTTTCTATATGAGTAAATGAGCGTATCTAGTCTTTCCTTCTGTTTATTCAATGTTATTATATCACAGATATATGAATGCAAATATTGGTCTTTTGTAAGTGCGAACTGGATTAAATATCTTCTTTACCTCCAATCAACCCGATAATCCAAATTTTGGTGTTTGATGCTTGAAAAAGACAACTTACTTATTCAAAGGAACAAATTTCAGGATTGTATATATCGTGCAAGAATTTAGTAATGAAATTCTTATTTCACATCCTTCCCGAACTGAAATTTTGAAGAGAAACACAAATATGAGTATCAAGCCATTTATTACCGTCTTATATTTTGATTTTATTTTCAACTAAATGTAACCCATTTAGTTGTTATCAAGCGGCGGTGTCTGTTAATGGTACTATTTACCAACCCCTCCGCTCGGGCAGGATATGACACAAGGTCAATTTTTAAGCGGAGTTTAACAGGTTTGAATTCAGAGTTTTCCTTCTCCTAGACTAGTTGCCTCACCAAGGCTGAAGAACCTAGTCTGTCCTACTATTTACCCATAGCTGGAGGGAGAATAAGGGGGTTCATACCTTTCCCAAGGGTATTTGCCCGAAAGTGAACGTAATAGCGCGACTGGAGTACGAACTCGCGTACTACGATTCCGCAGTTCATCGCTTTAACCATTACACCACCTGTTAATGGTGAATAAAATTTGGCAAAGGTTCATAATTCTCATTCTATCAAGACTCATAGAAATTCTCATCCGTCTTTTTCCTTTCTCCATTTCTATTCCTTTAATCACCAATCTGATTCGAATCACGAAAAGTTCCCGTTACTGCAATTTGTAGCCGAATCCTCGACTGACCTAAGAATTTCACATACATCATTTATAAATTAAGATAATCCATTAAGATTCAACAATGTAGTCGATTTCCGCTGCCTAGTATTTAATTGAGATTTATTACTGACAGTATTGTTATAGAAATACAAGTAAATTATAATAACCTATTACATGACTTAATCATATGGCGATTTCCATGAAACCTAATGAGAATAACTATCAAGTTGGGATACTCTAGTAGAAATTATAAACCGATCATCAAAATACCTTTTAATGTTCTTGAAATAAAGTAAATGTGTTTGGAACGATGCATAACCTGAAATCTTACCAACATACTTGAAAAGGATAAAACAACGTCAACTTTCCTCCAGCACTAAATAAAAGGTAAGGAAGCGAACTTATCACTTGTTACAGTCGCTACTTAGGTCACCTCCGGTGGTGTAATGGTTAGCAAACTAAACTAGTAAACCTACACGAGTGAGTTCGAGTCTCATTGGGTGCCCCATTCATTTGGCCTTGTGCTACATCGAAGCAAAGAGGTTCATAAATTACAATTATTACAGTCGCTACTTATCTAAATTTGATCCACAAGATATTTGGTTCGCTACTTTAGGAAATCTCATTTTGCTCTGAATAAATTACTGGGATAAAATACCAGAGAAAGGAGTAGCGCCCTCCCCTACACCTAGATGTAGTAGCTATTTAAAAGGGAGCCTTCGGGTCGCTCTTGACTAAAGTCTTTACTTTTTACTGGATAATAATACAAACAATAGATAGACTTATCCCACTGTTAAATGATTTTCGTTCCTTTACTAAATGATAGAAGTTTTGAAGTTTCCTGTTTGCTGGTACGAAAAGACATCAGTCGTTTTCTTCTGTTTTACTAGTTTATCAACCGTGAAAATTATCCATACAGAGCTATAATAGATAAGTTCTTGTTGGTCGTTTAATACTTGCTCGTCCGTGTGAAGTGGTCCAGAGGAGAATGTCGCTTATGAGTTCGTCCTTACTTCTCCAGCAGTGTATTATTCGTCTTATTAGGATGGTTTCACAGATTAGAAGTAAGTGGCCATACAGCTGCTGCTGCTTTGTGGGATGTTGCTTCCAGGATTTGTTCAGTATGGCTCATAGTATTCTTGTGCAGTTCCCGTATAGGTTTTTCTCCCTACGCTTAGCCAGCGTCCATGTGGTGCATCCATATAGTAGAACTGACACAACCGCTGCTTGGAATAAATAGCGTTTCTTTAGCATTAGTACATCCATAACATACTAACACTGGACACGACGGAAAGAAGGACAAATAAACCCCTCTGCATTTTCAAGAACTCTTAATATTGTACATACACAATATAAATGCAGATGGCATTACAAAAGAAAAATATAAAGGCAATAATATAAGAATAATAAATAAATGTAAAAGTAGCGGTTTTCCTGGAGGTTTGACAAGAAGCGAAATCGGTGTATGCCTAAAAAAAGGCGCCAGAAAAACTCTTTCTCCGAAGCTTTTACCACCTCAGCTGAGAAAGGCCCCACCTTTCTTTTTCTACTGCGAGCAAGGAACGCAAGTGTCTGCTCAGTGCATAGTGTCTCCTGCTAGTAGTAGTCTCTGCTGAACGTTCCCACTGAACATGGTGGTCCCTCAAACTTGTCATTTGCAAAAGATGATTCCGTTATGTTCTTCAAATGCCTTGTCGGAGGGGAGAACACGGCTATTTCTACTGGTTCAGGAAAACATTCACACCACAGAATAGCCGTAAACCCCAAAGATATCCCTGTCTTTTTCTTTCCACCCTTAATTCCTTTAACAGCTTCGACATAAAAAGAAGATAACCAGTGAATGGGCAAAAAAAAGGAATTATATACGAACCTCAGAATTTCCCAACAGCATTATACGCATACCACAAACAAACTCTTTAATATGCCCCATAAACCCAACTATGCATTCTGAAATAAGAAAATTCAGTTAACTTTCTTATTGCCTTGATGAATACAAGGATTCAATTAATAATTCATAATTTAGATTTCAATCGTCACTGAATCTAAACTCAGAAACTATCATTTGTATTTTCCTTTATGGATAATGTATTTCACTCTTCGAAGACAGAAAGTCAAAAAAGAAGGGATTGGGGGGGGGGGTATGTTATAAGTGATACTCACACACACGGATGTATTCTTAGCCATCTTTATTCCAGCAAACCGTAAGCAAACTTACATATTTTTGGACCCCTCCAGAGTGATTCTGGCGGAAGTAAACAAACCCTTCGCTCCTGTATGGGTAAATGTAGCAGCAGTAGCTACAGATTAAAACTGTTACATCCCTCTCTGTGCGATTAAAATTTTTGAATGGGTGTGATATTGTTTCTATTGATCTTGTGTTTGTATATTTTCTGTTTCCTTTGTTCGTTATTTTTTTTTCCTTTATTTTTATTAATTCATTTTTATATTATTTATTTCTTTATCATAAAGTCCATCTATTGGTTATATCGGTGTTGTTTTATCTGATAATGCGTATACCCTGTAGTGTGGCGCTATTCTCACGTATCTTCTTGATCAGGTTTGATTCTCGACATGGTCTTCATATGGTCTTACTTTTTGTTGCATGTTTGGATCTTGATCTCTCTCTCTCTCTCTCTCTCTCTCTCTCTCTCTCTCTCTCTCTCTTTCCTTGTTATGGATGGGACCATACGTAAAGTTTCTCTTTATGGTGTTGCCATTTAGCGGTAGTATGTTTCCTTCTGCTCCAATGAGGTCTTTTACCACTGGTTTTGCTGGGAGCATTTTTCTCTTCCTGGTACTCTGGTTTTTATTATTTAAACTTCAATACGTCTATCTGAATTGTTTGTGTGGAGTTTAAATTCATCATAATCACTATTATCAGTTTCATTTCCTACCGCATGAACATTTTTATTTTATCTCCTCTGATCGTATTTAGACTTGTATCACTCCCTTGGTAGGGTGAGGTATTTTTTCTTTTATTTTCCTTTGATCTGCAAACACTCGCCCAGTGGTTCCATTTCCCACATTTTCGGCATTCCATGCTATGGGCTGGGCATTTGTCATATGGTTAGTGATTTCCTACACATTTTGGATAGCATCTGTTTTTGTGGGTGTTTTGTATGCTATCAACTGTGGAATTGGGTTGTACGTTTTGGTTTCTTGTGGATTGTAATTGTCTCATATGGTTGATGCTTCGTGTTTTTTTACCATTTGTATGACTTTCTCTAGGATCATTTTTTTATCTTCTGCTTGTAGTTGTTTTTGCAATTCTGGGTAAACAGTTCCACCAATGATTTGTTCTATTAGCATCTTGTCCAAATCAAAGTTGAATTCGTCTCTGTGTTTTGTTCTCCGAAAATCACACTGGGCTTCCTGCTGGGGCAGACTGGAAATAAATTTGTCCGTTGTTTCTGCTTCGTTGGTAATACTGTCAATGTTTTGGTTGGCTGAGCAGGCTACTCTGAATTTCTGGTTTGATATTCCCCAAATTTTTCCCCATACAATATCCGGCTGCTTTTTTCATCGGTGGAGAGACCCCCAACAATTAAATTTTAATATACCTGTTTTCTCCGATTCGGAGCAAGATTTTATCTATTTGGTCCTGCGATTCTGTTATTTCTTTCGTCTGTAAATCATTTCGCATTGTTGACAGAATAAGAATATGGCTTCGGCTCTGTTTTGATTGTTCTATTTTATTGTAACATTGTCCAGGGCAGCCATTTTTGTCTCTAACTCAAAAGTTCATGGGGACTTAGTTCCTTATTTTTGTTGATTTGGAGGGGAATAACTGTGTTGTAGTATCGTGTGTTTATGTGTCATGTGCCCAAGGTAGTAAGGAACACCGCTACCACCATGTAATGAGTAATACTCACACAGATATGTTTTCTTCGACATCTTTATTCGAGCGAACCGTAAACAACCTTATATACTTTTAAAATTCCGTCCAGAGTGAAGCTGGCGGAAGTAAACAAACCCTTCGTTCCAACTATAGTGTTGCAGAGGTGAATATAGCAGCAGTAACTACTTGTCAAAACTGTTACAGGGTACAAACACACAGAATCAAGTTTAAATAAGTCACAAAAAATAGTGAAAGAATATATTTTCTATCGAATCAAAACATCACTGCAACGCATATACCAAAATTTTCTCGGAAACTGATATCAGCACCCCTTCTTACAGAATGCTTATAAATATCAGGTAAATTCGGGCTCACAGTAAGGATTGTTGATATAAGGGTTTACAGTAATATCATCTATCTGAATGGTAACTCTTTCCCCACAATTTATCGGATTACTTCTCCTCACATTGCCACAACTCAAAAATAATTCAGCTCTTCATAATTATTCATTATTCTTACGGCTTATATAAAGCTAAAAGAAAGTTTGAAAGAGTAAAATTTGCAATATAAAGAAATCTAAAGGGAATAAAATTTAATATAAAGGAAACGACAATAAAGACAAATTTAGTATTTAATTGGATAATACTCTTAGGGGGCTTTAGTGTGCAATATTAAACGGTAAGTTCCGCAGCTTTCTAGTTCGGATACTGATTAAAGATAACACAGACAATAAAGTTTTTAAAAAGGAATTTTATACAAAGAAACAAGAAAAAAAGGGATAGAAAAGATAAAGTGTTGCAAATTTTAGTGTAATTTGCAGGAACTTATCTGAGAGAGTGTCCGGGAAACAAAGTTCTTTGAATTTGAGTATTTTCTTTTCGTTTCAGTTTTGTCGAAATGTTTCACTTAATTTTGAGTCTTCTGTAAAGTTCCCTTCAGCAGAATTCTCGGTTGA
Source organism: Sepioteuthis lessoniana (assembly GCA_963585895.1). NCBI lineage: Eukaryota > Metazoa > Mollusca > Cephalopoda > Myopsida > Loliginidae > Sepioteuthis > Sepioteuthis lessoniana. The sequence goes on from OY757937.1 coordinate 74,991,256, forward strand.
ATTTTCTTTCAGTTGTTTGATTTGGTAGAATTTCGGTAGTCGACTTTCGTTTGATTTTGCTCTTATTTCTAGGAAAGCTTCTTGCCTGTTTGAACTTATCGGCTGTTAAAGAAGCGAGTGACGAAACCTTTCTGCTTTAACAGTCTGGTCCTCGAATTCGTACTGAGGGTCCCAATAGTAGTTCTCGACAAATAGTGGGGGTAGCTTTTTGGAGCTGTGTTGTCTGGGATGACTTCTCCCTTCTCCAATCTGGCAAAATTAAATGCCGCACGTGGTCGGTTTGATTTTTTTCTTAGAAATAGATTTATGTGTAGATCACCTTTTCACAGTTGTAAGAAAGAAAAAAAATGAAAACGGTCTTTAAAGTTGTAGGTTGGGAATTCAATCCCTGTGCTGAGCTATACATTTCATTTTACTTTCTTTTCAACCCAAATATAATAACATTAAAAGATTTCAAGTTGATAACTTAAAATAAGTAAAGTTGGCGACTTTAGTCGAGGGTGACCCGAAGGCTCCCTTTTCAATAGCTACTACACCGAGGTGTAGAGGAGGGCGCTACTCCATTCTCTGGAGTGCTCCACTTTACCTTTGATCCTTTCCTTATAGTGCTGAGTAAGGAGGCATCAAGTACCATTTTTCGAGTCTTTGGTATGACTCGATCTGGGATTGAACCCTGATCTCCCGGACTATTGGTGAACGTAAGCTTTTCGATACGTGCAACAGGATTCCTGAAGAATGTTTGTATTAGCGGTTTGGTAGAAATGGAATATTCTGGTATGTAATTAAGAGAATTTGACATTTACATAGTCATGTGACTATGTGAGTTCCGAGTGGGTGGAATTGAATGAAATTACTGTTGGTTGAAGTTCATGCGAAGATTCACATTCGTAAAGATAATGTTCTGAATATGTCGTTCATGACTGAAACAGGAAAAATATGTGCCCCACCACCACCACTGGGCGAAAGAATTTCAGTTTTAATGTAAAAAATAAAATACATCGGAAACTATTACAGTAATCTTACTTTGATTTCTATATGAATTATTATATATTAATTATTGCGTTAAACTTTTGGAACGGAGAGAATAATCGAATAAAATAGCGTGGACGTTAGCTCTTCCCATCACTCTCGACTTTCATTGCTAACTTTTTTTTTCTAATTAAACAAAAAAAGTTAGTAAATAAAATTAGTCGATTTTTTTATGGATTTTTTTCAAAAATTTATCAACGAGATTTTTGCTTCTATTTCTTAAAAATGACAATTAGAAATCAATAAAAGCAAGTATTCACTAAAAGGAAATCTTTAAGATGATTATTCAACTTAAACTTCCCGTTCACAAAGTGTGCCGCAATTTAGTTGTATGAATAAATACAATTGCATGTTATAAGTATATAGATAAATCCCACACTATTAATGTAAACAATTTTCTTAATTGAGATTTAATTGTAAAATAAAATTTATAGAAAATTTGACGTAAATAACAAATGCAATTGTGACATCGTTGGTAGTTTTGGTTACAAACAGGCACATAATCTCCATTACAGAAAGATTATAAAAGCGAAAATATAATTTATTGAAAGGTAAAAGTTTGTTTTTTAATTATACAAGCTAAATATATCATTTTAGATAAAACTAAAATAATAAAAGGCATGAAAATCTTCCTAAGCTTCATATCTCCCGAGAAAAAGAGATACCAGAAGTTTATATATATTCTAAATAGCGTAAGTATTAAAAAAAAATAGCGTACTTGTTGAAATATATACATACACACCCACACACACACACACACGTTTGACACTTTCGAAGCCGAAGGAAAGACCCCAAATAAGAAAGTTGGGTTATCAACAATAAAAATTGAAGATGAGTCTTAAAAACTCGAAATAATGAAAATCTCGATTGAGAGTCTTCTAAAATCAGTTACACTTCCTCGGTTGAAAGACTTCTTCAAACCTACACCAATTTTTTAGAAGCCCACAGCTTTTTAATTCAACTTCCATCCTCTTTGACTCAATTTTCACTTTTTCCTCGTCTGTAAACTATTCCACTTCAAAATAAGTCAATTTTCATTTTGATGCATTGGAAAACTTTCAGATAAAATAAGTTTATGAAATTTTATAGGCGCACAAATATTTGTGCCATTCTTTAAAAAATGTGTTGCACTTTTTTTTTTTTTCAATATTTTAGACTTTTTGTTAAATTATGAATAAACAATTTTTCTGGTTTAATTCTTGATTGATCATTCGCTTCAATATTTGTTTTACATTACTTCACCTCGAGTAGCATTTCAGAATTAGAATGAAATAGATTTTTTTATTGAATACGAAGTTTGATCAGAATTTCTTCTTATTCATGAAAGAGATGATTTGAAAGAGTAATCGGCTTTTAACTTCTCAAGTCTTCTGATAAATATTTTTGTAGATGTTCTGTATTTAAATAGACTGGGTGAATCCAGAATGTATTTAAACCAACTCTTCATTAAAGGGCTAATTGTGTTGTATTTTATCATTGGCTAGAAAAATGAGCGATAAAAATCAAATCTTTTCTAACAGAAAACTGTCACCTACAGACTAAATTTTCCACGCACCATTTCATCTGAACTTGACTACGGGCCAACTTTACTAAGGACTCATCGATCCAATCCCAAATCCTTTCACCAATCGTATTCTTTCTAATTTCAGCTTTTCATACAACAATAAATATTTCTTGATTTAATAAATAATTGTATTCTCATCATTTTATTTTTAACTTAAGCTGACACAAAACGGATCGTTGTGAATCCTTTACCAAACAGCATCAACAATCATTATTCAACCAGTTATTTTCACCTTACCAAGCTTAAGTTCACAACCGAATAACCTGGGGACCCGAACGAAGCCTTCACTCGACCAAACATGGTGAATCTATTACTACTTCCACAAAATGTTAAATTCTGCAATATCTAGCTGTAACTTTACACCGACTAGTGCGTTTTGAAGCCATAGCGATTGACAGATATTTCAGTGCTAATAATGAATATCGATTTTAAGTAAAAGTTTCCGTATCGATGAAATACATTAAGATGCATCTTAGAATATAGACATAAAAAGCAAAACTTACCTTTAGCGACAACTGTGTTTCCGTGTTTGTAGTTGCAGATAGTTCCAGGATTATCTTTGCTTTCCTCTCGTCTGTCCTCCTTTTATATATGTATAAAAAAAGATTCTTTACAAAAGTTTTTTAAAACAAATTGGAACAGAATTTTTAAAAAGCTTTATGGAAAAAGAACAAATTTTTGACAGTATTAAAACATAGATGTTCTCTCTATTTTGCATATTTAGATTGGTATACAGATATGGATTTCTCAATAAGAAATAAATAAAATTGGATGTATATGGTTCAGTTAATTCAAATTAATTTTAAAGAAAATAATGTGCTTAGTGTTGCATATACATACAAAAATACACACACACACACACACACACACACACACACACATATATATGAATGAATTTTGTCAAAGGAGGTTGGCAATAGGAAGCGCTATTTATCTTCAAGTAATGGGTCCTTTCATGACTCAAAAGACTCTCAGCATCAACATTCATACTGACCACTGTGCCCGGATTTTTTCTTTACCTGAGAGTGACTCTTTTCAAATCAGGATTTATAGTGACAAACCCCTGTTTGGTTCATTTGTAAACTTTTTTAAAACTAAAACATGCTTCTCCATCCACATCGTACATTTTATCAATTTCACATTGTTTGTACTATACACGAAAAGTTTCGTGAAAGATCTCTGTTCAAACCTGGAGTACTGTGCTTGATTAACTGCCATTTCGTATAGCCTCAAATATTAATATCATTTTTGCTAAAGACCAAGTCCAAAAAATCCCTTTATTCAATGGCACCCTCATAGAACATAAGTTGGGTTTAACAGAAGAATGCATCTACAAATGCAAACGTTGAATATTTTCATTTTTTTTTTCCTTTGAAAAAAAACTTCTATTTTTATATTCTTATTCATTAAACGTTATCTTTCACCTTCGTTTCAAGTTGACTTGGTGCAATTTTCTGAGAATGACAATAAACTGTATTTGATGGTGAGGCTCCAGTTCTGGAGATCTGGAAAGTGTAGAGTACTCCTTCATTGCCATTACTTCCAAGTCCTCTCTGACTGGGAGTGGTAGTACCTGTTAAGGTTCCATCTATGAGTCAAATCTGTTTGAAGATTATTTGTATTCAACAAGAATAATTGATGTCATATAACAAAATTATTTGAATTAAGAATAGTTTGTTGAAACTCTCTTAGTTTCCAAGGATTATTTATTTGAAGCCATATAAACACATTATCCATCATCATCATGTCGTGCCGCCAGCACGGATATCCCGGATCCTCTTTCGCCACTCCTCCCTATCGTTCATCGCTTCTAGCAGGTCCTCAGGGCTACATCCCGTATCCTTACAGAGCTGCTGTATGTAGGTTCGAGCTGGTCACCCTCCTTTTTTCTCGGCCATATGAGGGGGTCCATAGGAGTACATCCCTTATGAGCTCGTCCCTGCTTCTCCAGTAGTGTCCTGCATGTCAGGTTCGTCCAACTTTGATAGTTTTCGTAATGGGATGTAGGTGGCCGTACAGCTGGTGCTTTGTGGAGTGTTGCCTCCAGGACTTGTCCAAAATTGCTCGCAGCATTCTTATGTAGTTGCCGTCAAGCTTTTTCTCCATATGTTTAGTTAGCGTCCATGTAGTGCATCCATATAGCAGTAAACAAATTATTAGATAGAAATAATTACTTGAAACCATATTATTAGCATTTGATTGAAATACTTGAAACCACAAATGCAAAGAAACTCTGAAACATCAACACCAAAACTCTATGAATGTTACAATAAAAACAACCTGGCCTCGATGCATAACTGAAGATGGGTTAACATGTCATTAAAATCAATCTATTTCCTTACTTTCATCTTATGACTACTTTTAAATACCAAAATATTTCAGTGACTTTGGTATCATTTATATGATGCCAATGACTTTGGTTTCTTTATTTAATAGCATAAGAAACTTTTGTGGGTTATTTTAATGCCAAATCCATCCTCAAAGAAAAAAAAAACAATAATAATACTTTTATTGCAGTTAAACTCGTTTTGCTTTCACAGCTTTGCACTTATTACAATCCGAGTTTATTTTTCTTTGTCTCTACGAGATTTACAAATATTTTACGAGGTTCCTTCAATAAGTTTCCAGACTTTTTTTTGTATAGGCATTTAATACTGTTGTAGACTATTGAAAATTCACTATGTTATTACTATACATCTTATGAGATGACTGACCAATTTTTATGATTTCACATTCAAATGAACAGCTACAGCAGCAATTTGAATACACCCTACTAAAACCTGATTGTCTAAGCTGGTGAATTTCGAAAATGCAATCTGGACGTGAGGACGCTTTAGAAGAACGATATGCAATAAAATTGTGTTTTAAACTTGGAAAAAATGCCACAGAAACATATGGAATGCTTCAGTTTGCTTCTGGACCATCTTGCATGAATCGAGCATCAGTTTTTGAGTGGCATAAGATATTCAAGGAAGACAGGGAGTCTGTGAGGGATAATGAGAGGTGTGGAAGGAGTAAGGAAGTCAATACATCAGAGTTGTTTGGCCAAAGGGTTAGGGTTACTATGTTGAGGTTTTAAGGGAGTTTAGGAAGAGATTCCTAGGGAAGAGGCCAGCACCCTTCAAATCGGGTCAGTGGCATTTCCACTAGGACAATGCACCAGTCCACAACTCCATCCTTGTCACAGACTATTTGACCAAGATGGGCATCAAGACAGTCCCTCAGCCTCCCTATAGTCTAGACCTTGCTCCTTGTGACTTTTGGTTATTCCCTAAGCTCAGAAGCTGTCGTTATGAGAGAATTGAGGTGATGAAAGAGGCTGTGACGAAGGTCATTGACACACTCTCACAAGAGGACTTCCATGGGACCTTCCAGAAGTTGTTGGAACAGTACAAAAAATGCATTGCAGCCAGAGGAGATTACTTCGAAGGGGACTAGTTTCATGTGTGTATTATCAATAAAAGTGCCCAAACGAAAAATGTCTGGAAACTTATTCAATGATCCTCGTATGTCTGCATTTGGATAAAGTGAAGCATTATATAAGTCATATCTCCATGAACCTTAAATCTTTTATTTATGATGACCCTCTAAAATGAAAATATTTATAATTATATTCAACAGAAAATTCATGGGAATTCATTGATTTAACATATTCTTGTCATGAAAAGAATTTATAAATTCTTTAAAGTTTCTTATAAAATTTATTAATTTCTTTAAAAATTTTCAGTTTTTTTTCTAAATGATTAGAAAATGTTTTTCATTCATGCATTCATTCATTATTGCTCAAAACAATATGAACAATTTTTAAAGTTTTCATTTTATCAGATAATTTAAGAAACACTGCCAGCACCTTAAAATCATTTCTTACTGATAGCTAAAAATATTTTTTTAAACCCTGAAAAAGTTCTAAGAAAAATCCTTTGTAGCCAAGAGATCTTGTGGTGATAAGTAGTTCTTTACTAATCTCAGCTTAAGTATGGCACAAGGTTAAAGGATGGGGCATCCAGGATGAATCTAATTCATTAATAATGACTGCCTAATCTAGCTTGTTTTCCATTACACCACATGAGGTATCTCTTGTGATAAGTGTGTTATTAGGGTAGCATGAATTTAGCAAATGATGCATGACAAATTTAAGATGTAGTTTAATTTTAAGGTATCTTCTAGATAACTATGATAAAAGGTTAATGATGAAATGAATTATAAGAAAAAACAAGCAAACATTTAAACAAATAACAGGAGGTTGAGTTAAACAGGGATTATCTTTTTATGCAATATTTTGACTATAAGCAATAATTTTATAAAATGCTTTTGTTTGAGTGTTCATTTTTGTATGTGTACATGTTTTAAGAATTTTTTTTTTCATTGTCCTGAAATTGTTTGAGGATAAAACTCAGTTATTGTCAGGACTGGCATTAAATAACCTTAAAGGGTTGATATGGCATCAAACCAAATAACCTAACATTTAGTTATCATGAAATTCAGGACATATTTTTGGTTCAGAAGCTGGAGAATCTAATTTCTGGGTCTCTCCTCTTTGACAATGGGACTGCAGCTGATTTGAAAGGAGATAGCTGGTATTCAGACCCACAAGATTTTGGTGGCAAAATAGGGAAAAGTAATTTTTTGAAATTAAGGGATATATGGGTCTTTCTGCATTTCAAAATTTAAAACCCTTTGGTTAGGGACCATTACAAGGGGTAATTAACTAAGCTTAGTTGTAGTACAAGGCCAGAGGTATGAGGCACCTTGTGAGAATTGAAATAACTAACAATGATTCAATAATATTGCTTGTTAATATTCATTTCAGAAGTGGTTAATTAATATATTCAACACTGCTTTGTTTTCCTGAATTTAGTTTGAGGTTTTGTTTATTTTGTCCCAAATTCATATGACTATATTTTTCAGACATGACAATAATTCAAGAATTTCTATGATGCTTTTTGTGATATGCAAATTTTCTGCCTACATATAGTGTTATAAACACTGGACATAAATATATTTCTCATCTTACACTTAAACATGGTAATTACAGAAGAGCAATGCATTCAAAAAGATAATTTGTTTGGTTCAAAAGCAAAATCAATATAATGGCCTCAACCTTCAAAAGATCAAAGTATATGAAAACTGAAAATGAACAAAAATGAGGATAGAAGAGATCAGTTGGGAAGGGGATTGAAAAAAATGCCAAACCTATCCTTAAAAAAATCAGTAGTGGTACTATTTAAACCCAAACGGGGGGGTAAGGGGTGTTTATACTTTTCCCATGGGTATTAGTCCGAAAGTTAATAGCATAATAGAGTTTGAACTCACTTCCTATGATGTCACTGTCTAGCACATTAGCCTCAACACCACAAGAATTCTTCATTCCCTAGCTACCTTTATTGCATCTAATTTTCTGGGAAATTCTTTCTCTACATAGAGCTTTAAAATCCTTTTAGGACTTGACAGTTACAAAGCTTTTAACAGGAGGAGAAACAGTGACAGCAAAGAAAGTGAAAAAGTCTGAACTGTAGAAAAATGGCATGTGAAATAGGATTCAAGTATGCTAAAACTTGGAAGAAAATGACATTAACAAAGAAATAATAAAGAGACGAGTCTGGAAAATGCTAAAAGTTGGCTAACAAACTGTTGAGTTAAAAAAAGGATTCACTAATAAGAAACATTTTAAGTTTGACGTTTCTGATAAATTGGACGGGAAAGAGTAAACCAATTGTTCTCAGCAAGAGATGAGGAGGAAAACGAAGAGTTCTTGTTTGGAATGTGGTCTTTTCCAGCAGAAACTTTTTGGCTTGAGTGGCTGAAAGGATATTTGTTTGTAGAGTTTTGCAGAATGTCAACTGCTATCAGTCATTTTATGCCCAAAATTGTATTTTTGTTATGATTATAGAAAGGTTGTTAACTGTGTTTTGAGAGTTTTTATAGCTTCTACTGATTGGTTGTTAAAGGCTTTATTGGTATTGTTTTTTCTTTAAAGACTTTCTTTGTATTTGTTTGATGTTATAGGGGGATTTATGATTTATGTCCGATAATTTGTTGTATATGTTCACCTTCTTTAGAAAATTCATGAAAGTATGTTAGAACCACCCAATCTACAAATAAGTTTTGAAAAACAAAGTCCTTGTGAATATGAAAGGAAATAATTTTATTCTGCCACAAGATAACAGAATTCATGTTTCAAAAATGGTGGAAGAATTAATGTGTCACACAGAAATAACAATTCTGGAATGGTCTTCAAGAAACTCATATTTAAATTTGATAGAGAATATATCGGAGATTCTGACAGAACTTGTTTTATGGGCCAGAAATAATGAAAAAACTTCAACTATACAAATGCATCATCATCATCAAGGCTTGCCGACAGCCACCCCAACCACATCTCTACAGAGAGTACAAGATCCCCTCCTTCAACAAGGCCACCTGTTGTCTGTGGTTGGCAACTCATAATGCTTAAGGACAGAATCCTAGTGATTGAGCAGTCTGTGACCTGGTAATTGAATGGTCAATTGACTTGAAACACAACACTTTGGCTCTTGCTGAGCTAGACGTGTAGTCAGACTAGCCTGATCTGATCAATTGGCTGGTCCTATCAAGCCCTAGCACCTATGTTGAGTCTCAACAATATTGATAAATTAGTACTTGTAGCAAACTTCCAACACTTATTTTATGAGTGCAAAAAGGTGGTGGCTGAGTGTCAATTGTATTAAAAGAAAAAACTTTGACTACTGTTAAATTACATGTCTACTGAAAACTTGAAATTGGCTCGAAATCCTACTCCAGTTCGAATATATTCATAGTGTATTTCCATCTCAACAAAGGCAAATGGGTTTCCCCCTTGGTAAATTTGCAACACAAGTTGGACTCTGTGGTGGGTGGTGGAGTACAAAATCAGTGAAAAACATTACCTAGGCTTTTTCAAATAAAAAAACAAAAATCTTTGATTCTGAGATTGAGACCACAGACTTTCATGGATTCATTATACTTGAATCTTTGGAAGTGAACTGACAAGCCAAATTATCTCCATTCTTAAAAGAGAAGGTAATTTCAACTAGAGCAACCCTTAGAACTATCAAAGAGACCAGAAATTGCAATCTGCTTGTGAAGGTGAACACCGGTTCCTTGAGATATCAGCAAGAATTTCCGTGCTGTAGTCAACAGTGAGTAAAGTAAGTGGGCTTGATAGCTCTAAACCTTGCCGCTTTGAATGCGATGGGACTGAGGGATCCAAGTAAGTGTGCACACTTGCTTGGTGAACTCTTGAAACTCAGAGTGGGTCTCTTTGCTAATTGGACGTAGCCTTAATCTAGGTGTAAATCTTGTTCTTCTAAGTGATGGGGGCCGGCTTGTTATGGCCGATGTTGCTGTTAAGAGTTTCGATTTCCAGGTGGTCGCTGTTTATGCGCCCAATATCGCTGCAGAGAGTTTTCTTTTTTCGGCGGTTAGCACCGTTTCTTGACGATCCAAAACAGATAGTTTTAGTGGGTGATTGGAATGTGATCCTTGATCCCAAGATAGACAGGGTCAGGAGGGGAGCTAGAGGGTCAGGAAGGCATGAAAGCAGCCTTATCGAATTGATGGCCCGTCATGACTTGGTCGACAGATTTCGTCTTGATCACCCAGGGATGGAGATGTAGACGTGGCTAGATAGTTCGCCCTCTGTCCATGCCAGATCTTATCTCGACAGTGTTAGTGAGAAGAGCTAATACTGATTTTGTTATGTGTCCAATGTTCCACTATGTAGCGCAGACTGGCCAAAGGCTTGTTAGGGTCAGTCTCCAGTTAGCTGATAGGCCTACTCTGGACGGCTACTGGAAATTCAATACCTCTTTACAGGAGATACAGGACTTCCGTGATCAGTTGGAATCCCTAGTTCAGCGGGCATTAGAGGGGGCGGTTACCGGAAATAAGTGGTGGGAATCTTTTAAACATAGGATTAGAGATTTTGCCATCAAATATGGTCGTCAGCTCAACTTAGATTGGACCAAATTGGCAAAATCTTTAGAAGATAAGCTTTCCCAGGTGGTGGAAGCGGGCATTCCATAGCCGTAGATTTAGCTAAACGGGACTTTGAGCGTGAGGCTAGCGAGCGCTACAAGGGATACGTAGTTAGATCTAGGTTAAAGAGTTCCCAACGAATCAGTGAAATACAACGAGTTCATGCGTGAGGAAGAAGTACTTTGGTTCCCCTTTCGGTATATCAAATCGGCCAAGTCCCCCGGACGAGCGTATGCTCGGTTCGAATCATGAGATGCGCGACGCCTTTCGGGCGCACTTCCATGATTGCTTTGCTCGCTGTCCTGACCTTCCAGTTCGGGAGTTTTGCAGCTATTTAGCCGACTTCTCCCGCCTTCGGGACGTTGAAGCGGATAGCTGTGAGGGTTTGGTTACTGAATGTAAAGTCCATGATGCGTTAAGGCAGGTCGGCCTCAACAAATCTCCAGGAGTAGATGGTTAACCCTACAAAGTGTACTTGAGGCTGCTGCAGATGTTTATGTATATTCTGACGGATATGTTCAACCATTGGTTTGCCCAAGGAGCCATCCCTGGTAACGTTACCAAGGGCGTGATCACATTGCTGAAGAAAGGTGGCAGGTATGTTTGGAAGGACTTAGACGATTACAAACCCATAACTCTGATTAATACAGAGTTAAAGATTTTGGTCCGGGTTTTTAGCCATTTAATCGGACCTGAGCAGAACTACGCCGTGAAGGAAAGATCAATTTAAAACAACTTGCACTTGGTGTGCGAGGTCCTACAGGGGTTAGAAGACGGCACCGAAGCTGTGCTGAATGATTTGGATCAGTCCAAAGCCTTCGATAGGGTTAACCATCGGTTCTTCGCAACTGCTTTGGAAACCGCTAGATTCCAACCGGAGTTCCACAAATGGATTAGCATGGTGTACCACAACCCGCAGGCAGAGGTGCGAGTGAACGGGAAGCGTTCGGAGGCTTTCGCGATCGAGCGTTCGGTCAGGCAGGGTTGACCCTGTCTCCTCTTCTCTATGTCCTCGCTTTGGTGCCCTTACTATGTAGGCTTAGGGATGGGGAGGCAAGCCTGGCCCTACGAGGTATCCCTTTTGCTGCCATTTTTTTTTTCGGCAAAGGTATCCGAGTACGCTGATGATATCACTGTCTTTGTTTGGTTTGGTTACTTTTTTTAATGGCATATCAACCTTTGTAGATTATTCAATGCCAAAGCTATTCTCCTAGAACAGTAGTGGTACTACTTAACCCATAGCTGGGAGGATAAGGGGGTTCATACCTTTCCCAAGGGCATTTGCCTGAAAGTGAACGTAATAGCGCGACTGGAGTACAAACTCGCTTACTACGATTCCGCAGTCCATCGCTTTAACCATTACACCACGAGGACACACCCTCCACTGTCTTCGTGTCCCGCCATCTGGACAGGAAGGCTGTGAAGAAGGCGGTTGCAAGATACGAGCAGATAGCAAAGGTCAAGATCAATTTTGATCAGAGCGAAGGTTTGCAGTTAGGTACCTGGAGGGGTGGTGTTTCCCTACCTTGACCTTTCCGCTGGAGTGACGGACCCATCCGCATCCTCAGGAAGTGGTTTGGGCCAGGCCACTAACTGGAGCGAAATCGGTCGGAGGTACAGGTCAAGGTAGACGCCCAGGTGGGTACCTGGCTTCAAAACCAAGGCGGTGGTATGCACCGTGTACATCATCCCCTTGATCCTTTATCGTTTATCTTTACTTTATCTGCCTAAGAATCATCAGCTGGCGCTTCAAAGATCCCTCTCCGATGGTCCGTTAACAGGTTTGTTGTCAACGTCCGCGTAATGGGGATCTAGGTATGCCACTGGTTCGCTGAAAACTGGCTTACTTGGGCCGATCCTTGTCAAAGGATACGATGTGAAGGCGTAAGGCGAGCGAGAGTTTTCCTCGCCTCAAGTCAGACCCAAAGGCTGAAGGTCGAAGTAAGCCGAGGGGCGAAGTACCGTTCTCAGCCTCGAAAGGAATTATCGGGACGTAGTGGTGGGCTCCGCTTCGGATCCTCTTGTGGATCAGCTTGGCTAATCGATGGAGGATGTTCGCTTGTGTTGGTTGGTTGGTTGGTTGTTTGGGTTTTATGGTATATCAACCTTTGTCGGTTATTTAACGCCAAATCCATTTTTATGCAAATAATCAGTTCTATTTCAGTTATAGCATTATCAAAAACATATCTATTTCAAGCTATTCAATTTTTTTCAAGCTGTCCTAATTCAGCTAATTCAGTTTTGTATAAGTACAGATTTTGTTTACCCACATTTAAATGTCAAAACAGTTCAATATTAAACAATTCAGTTTACTGTAAGTAGAGTTTCAATGTCAAAAACGGTTCCATTTCAAACAATTCAGCTTAGCATAAGCACGCAGTTTAAATCGAAGTACAGTTTAATTGTGCAAAACATTTCTATTTCAAGCTATTTGATTTAGTCAAACAGTTCTAATAACATTTTGAACAAGCCTGAGCTCATTTTCCTTCACAGTTAAAATTTCATGCCTTTCTATCCAGTATTAATCATTCTACTTTTTCCTCATTTGTTTGCACACAGTTAAATTATTACGAGAATTGTTATGTAATACTAAGAATTTAACATCAGTTATTTGTTGCACACATTTAAATATATCCGTGTGATATGTAAAGAGATTAACAATTTAAAAAGGTGACTGAGCTTATAAGTTTGCCCATAGTTAAGTGGTTTCAAGTATTGTAGTTTTTGATTATTTCTTCAAGATTAAGGCTGGCAACTACGCGGCCTGTGTCGCTATCCATACTTTCTATACTATAGGTCCTTTTTAATGGTTTTGTTGATCCCGGAGAATTGGGTTATTTATTTCTTATAGGCGACTTTGTTCTTGAGGGCATTTTGAATGTGCTTCCTGATCTATTCTTTCACTTTGGTGAATAATTTCGCAGTTTGGCTAATGGGAGCTTGTGATTTTTATTTAAGTTGTTCAGTTCTTATGGGAGACAAGTTTTTTTAGTTTGTCTTTAATGCTTTTTGGTGGATGGATAGGTGACTTATGTAACAGCTGTTTTATTGGAGATTTTGCACTTTTAGTAGTTCGTGTTGTAGTGATAGATCCTACGTGTGTTTTTGTTTGGACTACATTGGATCTCTCCCCATTCCCAGCTTGTTGCTGGAATAGTGCTTGGAAAAATTCAACCGAGTGTAGTTTTTTTCAGGTGCTCCTAAAACTTTGACCAATCATTGGCTTCCAACTGGACCAATTTCTCCAGGAGTGTTCTATATTTATTATCGTCATTGGTTCTATCCGCTCTCCATGCAACAGAGGCGTAGTGCTTTCTCCCATATAGCTCCCTACAATTCTCCTTGCTTCCAAGAAAGGACACATTCCTCTTATGTTTCACCTTAATTATTTCTTTTTCTTTTTTGTAAACAACGCAAGACCTTGCGTAAGCCGAATGATCTTGTCAGCAGTTTGCACATCGAATTTCTTTCAAGCAATCTTCCTCCACATGGTCCGGGTCCTTTTCACCGCATTTCGCACATCTCTGTCGTCCTTTACAGGCTTCACTGTAGTGTCCATATTTTTGGCATTTGAAGCACCTCGGGGAGCTGGGAAGTACTGCTCAACTCTCTCAAGACAATAGCTGATCTTCACCTGGTTGGGAGTACAGGACTTATTAGATGTTAGGATGTAAGTGTTGGTCTGGATTCGTTGTTCGCTTTTCTGATGGAGATTCTTCTTATATTTGTAACTACCTGTTTTCCCATGGCTGATGCTATCTCCTCTTCTGTAGCCAATGCCAACTCCCTACTCCTGATAACTCCCTTGGAAGTGTTCAGTTTCTCATGCAGGTTGACTCTGCATTCCGTCGTATGAAAAGTTCTTATTTTTAATATTTTCTGCCTGTCTCCTGCTGTCTACCTCGTCAAGCAAGTTGCCATTCTTTGTTTTCTTGACAGTTTTCGGACTAGCCCTTGTAGATTACTTTTTCTATGAGGAAAGGCGAGAATTTGGCTTGGCAGACCTCTTCCATAGATTCAATAACAATGAATCTGGGGAAGTCTGTTGCCTCATTCTCAGAGTCTGATTCTGACAGGTTTCATTTAGATTTTTATTTGAAAACGCCATATATGCTGTACATTTTTCACTGGCCCTGTGCTCCACCACCCACCACGGAGTCCAACTTGTGTTGGGAATGAACCAGGGGAGTAACCTATTCATCTTGGTTGAGTCGGGGGATACGCGACCAGTATACTCGAGTTAAGGGTAGGCTTCCGAGCCATTGCCAATTTCAAGTTCTCAGCACTGGTCCAATTCCTATTCTCTCAACGCAATTGACCCTCAGCCACCGCCTTCTAGCACCTAACAGTTAAGGGTTGGGAACTTGTTGCTAGTGCAGATTTAAAAGTACGGTCGAGATAAAACATAGTTGCTAGGGCTTGACATGACCAGGCGATTGATCGGATCGGGCCTATCTGACCGCCCGTCAGACCAAGTAAGGGTCAAAGTGGTGTGTTGCGAGTCATTGACCACTCTGTCACCGGACCAATGATTGCTCAACCACCAGAGTGAGATTATTATCATAGCTAATCTGAGGGTGCTGAATTTGAAAATGACCTTCCTTTTTCTTGGTTAGCTCCCTTTTTTGCTGTACAGAAATGCCTCATTTTTAGAAAAAAAAAAGCATTTTTCCTTTGTTTTCTGTATATATGATACTGACCGATCGCAATATTTCTCAGAGTAAAAACGTAGAAACCTCTCAATTTGTATTTATACCTACAAATATTGGTCTACTTATTGAGAAATACTATTTTTGCAATAACAATCAGACCGTCAAGACCAACAAGTAAATCATTTAATAAACTAACAGCAGAAATAAAACCTTCATGAACATAAGAACTATGGTAAAAATTTTCTTTCTTGATTGTCTGTCATGTTCAATGTTATGTAAGTCCCTTTTGATTGACTGAAGGAACCATTCTCCTTGGTCATCACTCACATCACTGCAAAATCTAGAAATTTATCTTGATGGCTATGTAAAAAATGAACTTTAGTACTCATATTAGCACTTATGTTCTGTAGACTTTTCAACACGTTTTCCATTAACTCCTTGTAATTTTTGAACTGGTAATTGCCTAAGAAGTTTTTCACTACATAAACAAATGATGTTCAAGTGCATAATTCCAAGTCATTCACTGAATTAACAAATTCCTCATCCTTGATGAGTTTCCTGATGTTATGGTGAAACCATTTTCATGATGTTCATCATGTACAATGGAATAGGTGCATTCAATTAGGATACCTTGGGTTTTTTCCAACTGTGAAAACAAAAGTTCTCAATGTGTTTGGTTTCCTTCTATTGTGAAGGAACAAAAGTGATGGGATAAGTTTATGAATATCAAACTGAAGATTTAGGGTTTCATTTTTTTTTTTTATGCCACCTTAATTATCAGGTTTAGAAAAGTGTATTACTGATCAAGTTTATCCGTTATTTTGTCGATACATTAGAAAAATTCAGTACTTCTATTTCAAAGTTTTTTGACGCAAAAAGACTTTCTTATAAAAAAAAAAAGTTATTTCAAGTGGCTGATATAAATTGCTTGGCTTACCTAAAATTTGATGAGATTCTACGACCTTTATTAACTAAATTTTGCGATCAGCCAGGATCGTAAATGGATCTTTTTCCTCAAAAATCAGCAATTACAATAAAGCAAAAACGGTAGCTAACCATGAAAAACTCGGGTCATATTCGCAATCAGCACCATCAAAATAGCTAAAAAACGTGTTTTGTTTCTTGGCACCAAAAATCGTGTTGACTAGGGTAATCCATGTGGCTTGAGGGATCACACAGGATTGTCAGTGAGTAGGAGTCTATAGATGGGTTGACATAGGTTTGTGATTCATTGTTTAGGATGTCGAGGTTATTGTTGTTGATTACTTTTTTGAAGATCTGCTTTTTATTGGTTTTTTTTGTTTTTTGTTTTTTGGCAACTATGGTGTTGTGACTGTTAAGGTCACCTAGTAATTAACCAACTCCAAAAGATTCAACATCCATTCCGATTTCCTCTCGGTACTTTTATCTATCAAAAAAGTGGATAACCCCCTAAGCATCAAACTCTTTAAAATTTTAAACTCAATGAGGCATAAAAAAGGTGATATTTTTCTGGATCCTGAACTATAAAGGAATCCAAGGAAACCGACTTAATAGCCAAATCTACACTCGGCAGAGTATCCGACAAAAAAAACTACAAAATATCATACACTGACCTAAATTCAGCCAAATACAAACGAATGGCAATACCCACAAAAGGCTTTATCAAATATACGTGGTGCCTTCAATAAGTTTCCAGACTTTTTTGTACAGGCATTTAATACTGTTGTAGACTCTTGAAAATTCAGTATGTCATTGCTATACTAACTGAATAACTTTTATGATTTCAGGTTCAAATGAATAGCTACAGCAGCAATTGGAATACACCCAACTAAAGTCTCATTGTCACAGCTGGTGAATTTCAAAAATGCAATCTGGACGTGAGGACACTTTAGAAGAACGATACGCAATAAAATTCTGTTTTAAACTTGGAAAGTCAATACACCAGAGTTGATTGGCCAAAGGGTTAGGGAGTTCAGGAAGAGATTCCTAGGGAAGAGACCAGCACCCTTCAAATCGGGTCAGTGGCATTTCCACCAGGACAATGCACCAGTCCACAACGCCATCCTTGTCACAAACTATTTGACCAAGATGGGCATCAAGACAGTTCCTCACCTTCCCTATAGTCTAGACCTTGCTCCTTGTAACTTTTGGTTATTCTCTAAGCTTAGAGGCTGTTGTTATGAAAAAATTGAGGAGATGAAAGAGGCTGTGACGAAGGTCATTGACACGCTCACACAAGAGGACTTCCATGGGGCGTTCCAGAAGTTGTTGGAACGGTACAACAAGTGTATTGCAGCCGGAGGAGATTACTTCGAAGGGGTCTAGTTTCATGTGTGTACTATCAAAAAAGTGCCCATACGAAAAAAGTCTGGAAACTTATTTAATGATCCTCGTAACTCATCTTCAAAGAAAGAATATCAAATCCTAGTAAAACTAAAACAAAGAAGAGCTTACCATTAAACCGGCTCCGCATAGGCCACACTAAATTAACTCACTCTTTTATACTTTAAAAGAGAGCACAATGCATCAATTTTAACTTCACTTACTTCATGGCTGGGGAAAGAGTGGCACCCGAAAGTGACTTTTTTTATCAGAATGCAAACCGGAAAATAGAGGCATTGTGGGTGAGGGGTAGGCGTATAGATAAGTCAAAGATCTGTGAGGAGAGGCGATTTTTGCGTGAAGGTAAACTCAGAGAAGCCGTAGACGAGTTTGATACCACAGATTCAATCCAGAATTAATTTGTAGTCACCATATGAAAAGGAAATGAAATAATTTTAAAGGAAATGACTTCACAATACTCGATTGGTAAAAACAGGTCCAAAGAGAAATGGGTTCAAGTTGGGCAAACTCAACACGAAAAAATCTTAGTTTAGATACTATTTACCAACCCCTCCGCTCGGGCAGGATATGACACAAGGTCAATTTTTAAGCGGAGTTTAACAGGTTTGAATTCAGAGTTTTCCTTCTCCTAGACTAGTTGCCTCACCAAGGCTGAAGAACCTAGTCTGCCCTACTATTTACCCATAGCTGGAGGGAGAATAATTGGATTCATACCTTTCCCAAGGGTATTAGTGCTATGTGAAATGCAATCGGTCTCGTCCAGGATTTGAACTCGTGTCGCCGTGTCCATTTCCTACGACGATAACGACTACACCACGAGCACCTCATCTTAGTTTAGATGAACATTTTCACTTCTTAAATACTTGGATGGTGTGATTAACATTATTATTATTGCTACTTGTTCAATCACCTGTTGCAAGATTGCTTTGATAAAATTAGCCCAAAACAAGAGTAATTGACTGAATAGGTATTTAGTCATTCCAAAAAAGAATTTTGAAGAGTTCAAAGAATTCTGAAATAAGTATTAAAGATTTACTTTGAATTGATTATTTGGCTAAATATTAAAATAAAAAGTATGCGAATCTTTTCAAATGAAATTTAAATAAATGATTTTATCGTGGAAAGCAGAAATATATTTAATTGATGGTAAAAAAATCCGAGCGTTTCAGACAGCAACAATAAATAATTCTCTTTGAAACAATTTGTAATTAACAGCTGTGTCCAAAGCTAAATCAGTATTTTCAAATAATGAAATCCACAATATATTATAAATTGTGGGACAGACGAGATTAAATCAATGTTTTTCACATGGTCAATTGGATGTTCGTGAGTAAGTAATGAAAAAGGACTACATATTTGTAAAAGATGAACAAGAAATACTGAATATAAAAAGGCTAACAAAAACCTCTGTTTATATTTCTGTATTCATGTTGTCTTGCTCAAATACACCAAAGAACGCAGTTGGCTGGGATTATAGATTACAATGACTGCATCTCTGTAAAGGAGTAAGACTCCCCCAACAAGTGTCATGGATATAATAATTTAACCGTGAAGCTCCAGTAATGCTGGATCTCTGGGAAATTCGGAGTACGTCTTCATTACCATTGCACCCTGGTTCACTCTGGCTCAGAGAGGTTGCACCTGAAAGGATCCTATCAGTGGCTCAAATAGAACTGCTTAACATTTAAACTGAGTACAAAAAAATGACATGCTAAATAGACGTTTGATCATTTAACTGTGTTTGAACAAAAAAGCCAATAAACACCCACTTTCCCTGAGAAGATATAAACTTGCACTCCAATACTATACTAAACTTATTTTATGTCCCTCAAACCCTACCTATAACTGCATCATGAAAACAAGATATAAAATCCGTTTGAAAATAAAACAAAGGCCAAACCTTTTAATCTAAGAATTCAAACCCTCCTAAATGAATCAAAATCAATCCCAAAATAATGCATAATACCATCCTCCCCAAAACAACACCATGGACCATGAACTAATCAATAGTAAAACTAGAATTAACTAAATTATCCAAAACCAAAACACACCCTATCCAAAGAAATTTTTCAACATCCAAAATAATTTCTCAGATTACCACCACATCTATACAGATGGGTCCAAACAGGGAATGAAAGTTGGTTATGCTGTTCTTGTGGTCCTATGCTAGTCACAGAGCCCAATCTGGTGTGACTAATAATCACAGTACTTGTTGTGGCTGTTGTGTTCGTGACTACCACATTAGCTTCCAACTGTTTGCTTTGTCAAGTCCTTTCGTGACCACGCAGTGTTTGAAAGATCCACAAAGGGGGTGGGGGTGACACAATTCAGCTGGATCTTCTTCAGACAGTCAGGTAATATGAGTGGTTAGATTGTCTAGCAAATCAAAGAATAGAGAAAACCCGTTGTTAACAAACAACAAAAAATGGTTTTTATTGAAACACGTTTGTGAGGCCATAAATAACAAGCAAAGGATGTTTGCTTTCCTGGCAAAAAGAAGAAAGATTATCGAGAGCGGAAGAGTGACGATGAGGTGTGGTTACAATGACACTAATGTCTCTAAAGTCTGGCACTTTGAATTTTTGTAACGTCTGAAGGTTGTTAGGAGTGCCTCGGGTCTAGAATAAAAGGGATGCTTCTTTGGCAGTCTTGAGTTTCTTCTTGGTCCCTTTTCTCATCCTCTCTAAGGATTCGTTTTACCATCCCATTTTTATAGATCAATATCTGGACTAAAAAAGGTTTCTGATTGGTTGTCCAATAAGAGACAATTAGGAGTCATATTCCGTTGATCAGCCAATCCTAGTTCAGGATTACATCTTACAGGTATTGGGAAAACCCTTTTTAGATGCTTTGACCAATGGGAATATGTTTAGAGCAATGGGGTTAAACTAAAAATTCTTAGCCTCACCTGACTTATTTAGGGTGGAGCAAAAATTAAATCTCCCTTTTGACATTGACCTTTAAGATAAGGACTAGAAAAATGTTTTATGAAATGACCCGTTTCATCATTATGATTGATTAAGTTAGTTGACAACCGAAAAATTAAATAAATTCACAGACCATTAAAATAAAAAACAATTGTCTTAACTAAACTTTGGGAACAATCAACCAGCTTTTTAGGTCAATTTAAGCCTTGAAAATATCTATTTTAAGGATCTTTTTGTTTTTGAAATATGTATATTAATTTTCATATATTTTATAAATTTTAATTTTTACATATTAAGTATTTAACTGCATGTCGTGTCACACTCTCTTCCAAACTTGAGAACTGCTAAAACATTTCCCAAATGAATCATCAATCAATTGTGCAGAAATCACAGCTATTGACCGAGCCATTAACATTATAGCTAACCATAAATCCTCTAAATTTATCATCCATTTAGACTCCAAATCAGTCCTCTTAGCACAATAGAACAAAGATACATCAAATCCTAACATCACAAGACAAAATGAACACTCTTTCCAAAAATAACAGCATTATTCTAACCTGGATACCAAGCCACATTAATATAAATGGAAATGAAAGGGAAGACAAAGTCACAAAAAAGTACTCCTGGCAGACATATCCAATACAAAAATTCCATATTCCAATCTTAAAAACAATCATTAATAAATTCATACCTAAGAAATAGAAAAAATCTCCAGATGATCAAACACAAAACAAACTCCACCATATACAAGATATCATAAGTAAGTGACCAGCAGGCTACAGAAGAAATAGAAAAGAAATGATATGCGCCAGGCTTTGTATAGGACTCACTCATATTATCCACTCACTTCAGCCCTAATATGCACAATGTGCAAAGTACCCCTTACAGTCTAACACTTTCTCACAAACTGTGAAAGGTTTAGACAAATTCCCCTAAAATACTCCCAGACAAGCAACTTAAAGGACTTCTCCAAAAACACAAAACCAGAGGAAATCTTGAACTCTCTAAAAGAAACCAACCTCTTCATCAATATCTAACCAAATATAATAAACCATAACAAAAATCCATACCCTAAATCCTAAAACAAGCACAAGACAAAAACAAATAAACCTTTCTGGTATTAAATAACCCACATAGGTTGATATTCCATTAAACAAAATTAAAATATTAAAATTATTTCCTCAAAACAGTCTCTTATTTCTTTCCCTCCCCCCCATGCAATGTCAAGTATCTCAACTTGTGCTATGATATCCCAGTAAATCAGTAATTACAAAGGTCATTCAATGAATAAGGAGAATTTTGCCTAAAAAGAAGGCAACAGGAAGCACCATTTATAGTTGCACCTTCTGTAAGGAAATCAATAATCATGAATTGTTTCCTTTGCCAGAAGACAGCATAACCTTCTTTATTGACCATTGTGTTCAAAACATTTTCTTTACCAGAATCAATGTTTTTCTACTTCATTGACTCTTTTCAACTCAGGCTCACAATGGCAAACTCATGATAAACTTATTTGTAACAATTTTTGACTAAAACACATTTCTCTATAGAAATTACACATTCTTCTGTAAATTCTCTGTGTTTTGTACTTCTCAGCAACTAAAAATTTGATGACAGACCTCTTTTCAAGTCTGAAACATTCTGTTTGATTTGCAGCCATTTTGAATAGCCTCAAAACAAATATCTTTGCAAGAATAATAAGAATTTTGCAATTAACCAATTACAAACAATGCAGGTTTTACATTCATGGAAAAGAAACTCTAAAAAAAATTATTTATTTTTCATTTTTTTAAAAATTCCCCTTATTTATTGAATGACCTTTGCAATATTATTGTATTATTGAATGACTGTAATAAGAATGGAAGTCCATTGAATGATAACAAATAAAATTTGCAAATTTTATTAGTTTGCATTAGTTTTATCAAAAGCCAAATAGAATGTTAATGCTTTGTCTTAGAAAAATCCCTTAAGAAAATTCCCTTGAAAGCAATGCATTTTCCACTTCCATTCAAGCTTTTGAGAAGAAATACATTTTGCTTTTTCAATATATGGCTTGAAGGACTTTACCATATTGCTGTGTTGAAAAAATGTCTAACTGAAATTGATTGCTTGCATGGTGATCACTTGTTTCCACCTGAGGGCTTCAAGGTCATTCTGAAAATGACTCACTATACACACACTATCTGACACAAATAAATCCATTAGTCACTCTTTATGGCCACGATTAATGTCCTTTCTACTTGTTACGGCTGGCAGCATAAGTTTTTAAAACAGATATCAGTCACTCACTCATCACTATATTATACAAGCATATTTTTGAATGTAGGTTCACACACACACACTTGTGTGTATATATATATATATCATCATCATATCGTGCTGGTAGCACGGATATCCCTGACCCTCTCTCGCCACTCCTCCCTATCGTTCATCGCCCTAGGTAGGTCTTCAGGACAACACCCTGTATCCTCACATAGCTGCTGAATGTACGTTCGTGCTGGTCGCCCTGCTTTTGCGCGGCCATGTGTGGGGATCCATAAGAGTACATCTCTTATGAGTTCATCTCTGCTTCTCCAGCAGTGTCCTGCATGTCTGGTTCGTCTAACTTGAATAGTTTTCGTGATAGGGGGCAGGCGGCCGTACAGTTGGTGTCTTGTGGGGTGTTGCTGCCAGGACTTGTTGAGGATTGCACGCAGCATTCTTGTGTAATTGCCATCTAGTTTCTTCTCCAGCCGTTTTGTTAGCGTCTATGTAGTGCATCCATATAGCAGTATCGATGTGACCGCTGCCTGGAAGAAACTGCGTTTCCTTTTATCGGTTAGGTCTGATTTCCATATAATCGATAGCCTATTGATAGCTGTCCATGCTTTTGTTAGCCTCGTTTCGATGTCCTTTTCGGTTGATTCGACGCTGCTTCCTTGGTACGTGAATTTGTCTACTAGTTTAAGTAGGGTTCCTTCTAGAGTGGAGATGTCCCCCGTTTGGTTATAGCACATGTATTCCGTTTTGTGTGCATTAACATAGAGGCCTATGCTTGCTGCTGCTCGTTCCAAACTATGCAGAAGTGTTTCGGCTTGGTCAGGTGTATTTGCCAGTATCGCTATGTCATCGGCGCAGTCGGCGTCGGTAATTGTTGTTGCGGGGTATCTTCTGCTTCTTTTCTTCGTCAGTTCGAAGCCATTCTCTTTGATTTTGTCAATCGATGTTCTAAGTACGTAGTCTAGACAAATGATAAAGAGGTACGGGGCCAGCGTGTCCCCTTGTAGTACTCCTGCTACAATGTCAAAGTATTCTGTGTCTCCATCCGGTGATCGTATTTTTACTTTAGTGTTTCTATAGAGAATCATTATTGCCGCTACGGTTTCTTTAGGTATGCCGTACGCTAGTAGGATTTGTTCCATCTTTCCTCTGTGAATGGAGTCGAAAGCCTTGGTAAAGTCGACAAATATTAATGTCGCTTGTAGGTTCTTTGCCCGTACTCCTTCAAGGATTCTGCGGATGGTTAATATTTGTGAGGTCGTGGATCTATTTCTTCGGAAGCCATTTTGGTTTTTTCTAAGTATGTTGTCGATTTTGGGTTCTATTCGGTTTCGTAGTAGGGCATTGTAGATTTTGGCAGCTATGGATGTAAGTGTTATGCTTCGGTAGTTTTTGGCTAATCCGAGGTCCCCCTTTTTAGGGAAGGGGAGTATGCATCCCTTCATCCATCTATCTATCGGATTTTGATTGTATACTGCGTTGCAGTGTCGGAGCAGTATGTCGTCGAATTGTCTGGTCTTCCATACTTCCGGGGGAATTTCGTCCAGCCCTGCAGCTTTCCTATTTTTAATTTTTCTGAGAACCGAGTCGAGTTCTTCTTGTGTGAACGGTCCTAGTTTAATGTCTAATTGTTTGCTAATTATTCTGGTGATTGGTTCATGCGTTATTTTTGGTGGGTTTCCAAGTAAGTTTTCGAAGTACTGTTTCCACAGTTTTATTCTTTCTTGTTGGTTTGCTGCTTTAAGTTTTGCTTTGGCTGTGTTCTTTCTTCTGCTCACTTCGTTTATTGTTTGCCAGGCTATTCTAGATTGTCTATCTTCCACCGAGTCTCTAATCCTATCTATCTGATTTTGAATGTATTCTGTCTGTTCCTTTATATATATGCCTGCTAATTGATATTGTGTAGTTTTTAGTTTTAAGGCATTTGTGTTTGTTGGGTTTTTTCGATAGTTTTTGGAGGCTGTTTTCACTAGTGCACGTTTTTCTCTCACCGCTAAAGTTTCCCATGGGACTCTATATTTAGTTTTAATTTTTGTTGGAATGTGTTTTGCTGCTGCCTCGAGGTGTGCATTGACGAAATTTTCATATTCGTCGTTTGGTGTACTTTTTTCCGTCTTTTCTTGTAGTGTTTCGAATCTGTTTCTTAATTCTAATACGTATATATCTCTTATATCTTTGTTGTTTAATAGGGCCCAGTCATAGTGTTTGGTGGTCGCTGTTCGTTTGGCGTTTTTTCGTAGGCTTAATCGTATTTTCGCCGTGACTATTCGGTGATCGGTGGACACACCCTCAAAAGAGGAGTATGCCTCGCAATTCAATGCACTATTTTTCCATTTCTTGTTTATAAGGACGTAGTCTATCTGAGCTTTAGTATTGTTTGCGTACGTGTATGTCCATAGTTTGCCCTCTCTTTTTTGGTAGTTTGTATTGAGGCATGCTAATCTATTTTCTATCATGAAATCTGTTAGATGTTGCCCATTCCTATTTGACGTGTTGTGGAGGCTGTATTTGTTGTTTCCGTTTTTCCCGATTTGGGCATTCATGTCTCCGCCAATGACTAACATGTTGTGTTTCGGGATGCTACGCACTAATGAGGATAACTCATCGTAGAAGGTGACTAGTTCATTTTCTTCACTAACATTGGTGGGGCTGTAGCATGGGATGATTGTTGCTCTGGGGTTTCCGTTAAATGTAGCTGCCATCATTCTAGGTTGTATTTTCTCAACGCTATTAAGCGTTTTTAATGCTCTAGGTCCTATAAGTAATCCTACCCCTCCTACTGCGGCGTTGACAGTTTTTCCATGCGGATACTGTGGCGAGCGACCAGCCATTGCCAGTTTCGTGATATTTGATATCTTCTGTGTGCGTGTATCTGTGTTCTTGTATGCATATTATGTCTATCTTATGTTCTTCGGCCGATGCGATTAGCTCTGGGAGTTGTCCCATTCTATTTAAGGTTCTTACGTTGAATGTGGCTATTTGTAGTGTTTGCTTGCATTTTAGTAGTTTTGATTGTTTGAGCTCTGTAGCTGATTTTTCGAACACCGAGGCCAGAGCTCCAACCTCAGCAGGACGCGCCCCTTTTTTACCCGCGCGAAGAGCGATGCGGTTTGTGTAAGTGGTTTGAGTGTGGGTCATGGTTATCTTTCGATGGCTGTTTTATTCTCTTCTATAGAAGCCACTCTTATAGAGGAGCAGCAGTAGTTCACCGATCGAACTAGCGATCCTGAGCGTAAAGTCGTCAAACTCACGTCCAGGACCCGTTTAGGTATTGAGTTTGGTCGTACATGGGTTTATTTAAATACCTTTACGTACATCATGCTGCTTCCCATGTGTACGCAAAAAAAAAAGAGGGGGTAATTTTGGTTTTAAGTTTTTAAGTCCAACATTAAGGTACTTTCGTATGACTTTCAATGGTACTGACTTTTTTTTTTTTGCTGTATTGGAACTTTTCCTAGGTTTTCCATTTTTTTTTTTTTTTTTTTTTTTTTTTTTTTTTACACTACAGTTGGTAACCTAGCGGGCTTCAGGAATTATAGAGCTTAAAGGAAAAAAAATATATATATATATATTCCATGGCATTAAATATATAAATCTATTATATATTTATTAATTATTATTATATAACAGATCTATCTTAGATATTGAGCACTCTCCATATTATATTGCACTTGGTTTGCCACAAACCTACAAAGTGATTTAGTGACAACCAACACTGGTATAATAATCATATATATATATATATATATATATATATATATATATGACTTGTATAAGAAAAATGTTTTAGAGTTGTTGTGTGTATGAGTGGATTCAATAGTGTGAACATGATCTTATGCATCCTGGAGTGTGAAATAACTAAGAGTTTGCATCTTGACCCTTCTACTGACATCAGTGGTGATCTTCTCAGCTCTCTCAACAATTCATCAACACTTCCATGTGATTGTCAATTTTTGCATTATTTTGGTAACATGTTGCACAGTTTGGTTGTTCTGGATGTCTTTATTGAGGTCATGAAAATAGCAAACCATGATGACAAGTTTGCCTGATACTCTCCAAGTGCTACTTGCTAGATTTACCTCAGTAGTTTGAAGCACAGCCTCAAAATCTATAGATTTAGGCTTACTTGACCTTGCCTAATCTTTGAGGTTTTGGCAACCCATTCAAAATTTCTTAAACCATCTTGTTCCTTTACTGTGATCAATTGCAACTTTTATACAACAAATATTTTGGGATACTTCTTCAGCTGCAGTATAACCGAGTTCAAACTCATGAAACATAAATTTCCAAATTAGATAATATTGCACATTCATTTGTCCAGTTTTCAAATCATACATGCAGTGAATGCACAGCATGTCAACACACCAACTACTGTGATACTACCAACAACAACTTGAACTGCTTCAGTCACATATGCAAAACATTGACTTGATCTGATAAAGGGGATTTATATCTTATGACAAATCTTCCAAAGGGCTTTGTCTTTTTAAATCTATTTGAAATTTCAACAGATCATCTGAACATTCTTAAATTTTCATTTTTTTTTAAAAATCAGATTAACAAGAACAGTTCAGTCATAATATAATTTCTGGTTATCATCAGTTCAAATTTATCTTCACAATTAATTTCATTTTGAGCAAATTTCTAAGCTACTGAAACTTGCTTGGTCATTTCATTATTAATATTGAAAATGGTTGATGTTTTCCTTAATTTCATACAGGTTTTTTAAAAAGAGTAAATTTGGATACTGATCGGGGCTTGCACAGTTGTTTCAGCTCTCTATCATAAATTTACAACTCACAAAAAAGTCTCCAAATTTTTTCTATCAAATTTTGTAAAAATAGTTGATGGCAAAATTTATTACCTGTCTTAACTCAATCCCTCAGCCACAGGTGGGATGTGACACAAGGTCAATTTTTAAGAGCAATAAAGCTGGTGTACATTCAGTTTTCCTCTTTCTAGGCTGTAGTTGCCAAAACAAGTCTGAATAACGCAATTTGTCCAACTAATTACCTATAGCTTGGGGGCAGAATAGGTGGATTCATGCCTTTCATATGAAAATTAGTACAAGGAGAAAAGCAAACAACCTCATCTAAGATTTGAACTTGGATCACCAAATCTATTTCCTATGAAAATAACCATTGCACTAACTGCAGCTACAAAACTTTCTAACCAACTTAACAATATATATTTTATGAAAACCTAATAACTTCTATTATTCTCTTCCTATTAGAGACTGCCTTTTGAGAGTAAATTGTCTACACCATTGTGAGTATAGCCGTCCACAATAGGTCAATGAGGCATTATTCTCTTCCCATTGAGGACTAACTTTGGAGAGTATAGTGGCTACACCATTGTGAGTATAACAGTCCACAATATGTAGATCAGACGTTATTCTCTTCCCACTGCAGACTGCCTTTTGAGAATAAAGTGGCTACACCATTCTGAGTATAGCAGTCCAGAATATGTAGATGAGATGTTATTCTCTTCTCATTGCAGACTGGCTTTTGAGAGTAAAGTGGCTAGACATTTGTGAGTATAGCAGTCCACAATATGTAGATGATACGTTATTCACTTCCCACAGCAGACTAGCTTTGAGAGTAAAGTGGCTACACCATTGTCAGTATAGCAGTCCACAATATGTAGATGATGTGTTATTCTCTTCCCATTGCAGACAAATTTTTGACAGTAAAGTGGCAACATCATTGTGAGTATAACAGTCCACAATATGGAGATGAGGTGTTATTCTCTTCCCACTGCAGACTACCTTTTGAGAATAAAGTGGTTAAAAAATTATGAGTATTGCAGTCCAGTATTTGTAGATGAGATGCTATTCTCTTCCCACAGACGATTAACTTTTGAGAGTAAAGTGGCTACACCATTGTGAGTATAACAGTCCACAATATGTAGATAAGGCGTTATTCTCTTCCTATTGCAGACTACATTTTTAGAGTATAGTGGCTACAACATTGAGTATAACAATCCAGTATATGAAGATAAGGCATTATTCTCTTCCCATTGCAGACTATCTTTTGCGACTATAGTGGCTACACCATAGTAAGTATAGCAGTCCAGAATAGGTAGTTGAGTCATTATTCTCTTTCTATTGCACACTGCTTTTAAGAGTAAAGTGGCTACACCATTGTGAGTATAGCGGCCCACAATATGTAAATGAGGCATTATTCTCTTCCCACTGCAGACTACCTTTTTAGAGTAAAGTGGCTTCACCATTGTGAGTATTACAGTCCACAATATGTACCTGAGGCATTATTCTCCTCCCACTAAAGACTAACTGTTGAGGGTATAGTGGCTACACCATTGTGAGCATAGCAGTCCAGAATATGTAGATTAGGCATTATTCTCTTCCCATTGCAGACTGCCTTTTGAGAGTAAAGTGACTACACCATTGTCAGTATAGCAGTCCAAAATATGTAGTTGAGTCATTATTCTCTTTCTATTGCACACTGCTTTTGAGAGTAAAGTGGCTACACCATTGTGAGTATAGCAGTCCACAATATGTAGATGAGGCGTTATTCTCTTCCCACTGAGGACTAACATTTGACAGTAAAGTGGCTATACCATTGAGTATAACAGTTGAGAATATGTAGATCAGACGTTATTCACTTCCCATTGCTTACTAGCTTTGAGAAGAAAGTGGCTACACCATTGTGAGTATAGTGGTCCACAATATCTAGATGAGGCATTATTCTCTTCCCACTGCAGACTTACTTTTGAGAGTAAAGTGGCTACACCATTGTCAGTATAGCGGTCCAGAATATGTAGATGAGGCTTTATTCTCTCCCCACTGCAGACTACCTTTTTAGAGTAAAGTGGCTACACCATTCTGAGTATAGCGGTCCAGAATATGTACCTGAGGCAATATTCTCTGTCCATTGCATACTGCCTTTTGAGAGTAAAGTGGCTGCACCATTGTGAGTATAACCGTCCAGAATATGTAGATGAGGCATTATTCTCTCCCCTGTAGACTATCTTTTGAGAATAAAGTGGCTAAACCATTGTGAGTATGGCAGTCAAGAATATGTAGATGAGGCATTATTCACTTCCCACTGAAGACTAACCTTTGAGAGTATAGTGGCTACACCATTGTGAGTATAGCAGTCCAGAATATGTAGTTGAGTCGTTATTCTCTTTCTATTGCACACTGCTTTTGAGAGTAAAATGGCTAAACCATCATGAGTATAACAGTCCAGTATATGAAGAAGAGGCGGTATTCTCTTCCCATTGCAGACTATCTTTTGCTACAATAGTAGCTACACCATTGTGAGTTTTGCAGTCGAGAATATGTAGACAAGGCATTATTCACTTCCCATTGCTTACTAGCTTTGAGAGTAATGTGGCTACACCATTGTGAGTATAGCTGTCCACAATATGTAGATGAGGCATTATTCTCTCCTCATGGCAGACTATCTTTTGAGAGTAAAGTGGCTACACCATTGTGAGTATAACAGTCCACAATATGTAGACGACGCATTCTTCACTTCCCACTAAAGACTAACCTTTGAGAGTATAGTGGCTACACCATTGTGAGTATAGCAGTCCAGAATATGTAGTTGAATCGTTATTCTCTTTCTATTGCACACTGCTTTTGAGAGTAAAGTGGCTAAACCATCATGAGTATAACAGTCCAATATATGAAGAAGAGGCGGTATTCTCTTCCCATTGCAGACTGCCTTTTTAGAGTATAGTGGCTACACCATTGTGAGTATAGCAGTCCACAATGTGTAGATGAGGCGTTATTCTCTTTCCATTGCAGACTAACTTTTGAGAGTCAAGTGCTAAACTATTGTGAGTATAGCATTCTAGACTACTTAGATGAGGCGTTATTCTCTTCCCATTCTTCTTTACTCCCAACATTTTGGACACTGTACTCTTCCGACTTCTTCAGATACCTTTTGAGAGTACCGCAACCAAAACATGAGTATAGCAGTCTGCAATGGGAAGAGAATAACACTTCCTTTTAGAGGTACTGATACTAATAAAGTTTAAACCCTGTTTTATAGTTTGTGGAAAATACGAAATATTTGTAGAAATCATTGATGATTATCATGCTTTTAAATGCTAACATAGTCATGAACATTTATAAAAAAAGTGCACAAAATTGGATTGATAAAAATGTAATAGGCTATTATTATATTGTTAAGTCAATAACTCCACTGTCTAATTTAAAAAAACAATCTGTGACAAATATCTTTCAACATAATCTCCTTCCTTATGAATGAAGTGACAAGGATCATTCAAAAAGTTCTAAGTCTCGCCTACATTTTACATTTATCACATACGTCATATTTTGTATGGCTCTCTTCTACACAGAAATGAAACAGAAATTTGAGTTTTTTTCTCTCAAGACGTGGCTTGCATATATAAACGATATATTCCAAAAAATGTGACGGACACCTAAAGAGTCACAGCTACCCATAATAACTCTAAAGTGCAGCTAGATTATATTTTTATAAACAAGATGTAGATAAATTACACTTTGAACAGTGAGGCACATTCTTTTAAAGGGTATCTAAGTTACTACCCATATAGAAGCAGCTGCTGATTACATACCAACCAAGCCAAGAGTTAAATGCAGAGTTCAATGAGAGTCATTAACATAAAGGGGAAAATGAGACAACATGAAAAAAGAATCCTTCATGATAATATAATACTAACAAATGTCAATATCCAAAGATAACTAACATATTCAGTAGAAGATAGACAATCATAATTAGCATGGCAGGCAGTAAATGAAGTTGAAGGAAAAGCCCCTTGTGAGCAAAATTAAAAACTTTCAACCAAGAAAAAAGACTACAGAAGTGGAAAGAACATTCCAAGAATCTGCATAGAAAGCCTCTCAAAATCACTGATGACCCTACCAAAAGATTAACTGCCAACTAAATAACAAATTAGGCCAGTTTATGGAGGAAGAACTTGAGGCAGTATTGAAAAAAAATAAAAATAGAAAAGCTGCAGACCTTGAGAAAATATCTCC
The DNA here is from genome assembly GCA_963585895.1 of Sepioteuthis lessoniana. Taxonomy (NCBI): domain Eukaryota; kingdom Metazoa; phylum Mollusca; class Cephalopoda; order Myopsida; family Loliginidae; genus Sepioteuthis; species Sepioteuthis lessoniana. The sequence goes on from OY757937.1 coordinate 75,023,005, forward strand.
TGAAATATGGAAGACAAGAAAATTTAATGACATGCTTCTTTGATTATGCAATACTGTGTATTAGTAAAATACAATAGAGAAATGGACAACAGGCTGTAACCTCCCCTTCCTCAAGAAAGGTCACCTCAGAATCACTAAGAACTACAGAGGCATAACTCATAATGTTATAGCTACTAAGGTTGAAAATGTCCTGCTTCTCAATTATATCTAACCTGAAAATTGAGAAAATTCTTCAGAAAAATAAAAATGGCTTTCTGAGATATTGATCAACATTATAGATTCTCACTGTCAAATCATCAAAAGAGTATGTGCAAATAAGACAACAGTATTGTTTATTGATTATTCTAAGGCATTTGATACCATAGATATAAAATTGGTCACTACTTGCATAGAGTCACCCCAAAGAAAGTGTTACTGTTATAAAAACACAAAAGCAACGGTTCCCACATCCAATGATGACTCTGACTTTGACATTGTTGTTGGATTTCTGCAAAGAGATACATTAGCATCATATATGTTTATAATCTGCCAAGGTTGCTTACAATGAACATCAGTAGATCTAATAAAAGAAAATGGTTTCATACTAAAAAAGCCAAGAAGCAGATGATATCCGGCAGATGAATAAGTGCTTCTTGCAAATACCTTTGCTGCATAACCTGCAGTAGGAGGCAATTGGCCTCTACATGCATACAAATAAAACAGAGTTCATGAGTTTTAAAAAAGAAGCCATCTTCACTTTAAGTCTCTAAAATGAGTAGACAAGCTCATAAACCTTGGCAACAATATCTTATTGACTGAAAGCAATGTCCACCTACTCTAAGTGAAGGCATGGACTGCACTTGACAGGGAACTGATCATAAGAAAATCTGATCTTTCTAATGAAATGAGATTTTTTTTCCAAGATGTATCCAATTCAGTACTATTGCATGGATGTGTCACCTGGATGTTCATGAATTACATAGGAAAAAACCTCAATAGGATTGACACGAGAATGCTAAATGCTGTTTTGAAGAAATCCTGGAAGAAATACCCCACAAAACAGCAATTGTATAGCCACTTACCTCCCACCTCACAAACTATCCCAGAGAGACAAACAAGACATACTGTGTACTGCAGAAGAACTAAAGACAAATACATAAGCAATGTTGGCCAAGCAGCAAAGACTTACATACATCAGCACTTTGCAGACACTGGATGCAGTCGAGAGGACCTGCCAAGAGCAATGAGCGATAGATAACTCGGGGAACTTCATGACTTGATGATAATGTTAGTGCAAAATACAAAAAATGTGTGAAACTCTAAAATGGAAACAAAATTTTTTTTAGTTATACAAATAAATCTGATTCTAACTCTGGATGAAAATTGAAATGATCAAGAAATTCAATTAACAATTCCAAAATATGAAATATACAAAATAGGAATGGCATATGTATGTATTTACCCAACGGCACAAGCAAGATGTGACAAAAGGTTAATTTTTCATGCAGAGTTTATCTGGTTTGAGTTCAGAGTTAATCTACTCCTTGACCATCAGTTGCAATACCAAAGGTTAAAGAGGACAGTCATTGATGCATACCTTTCTAAAGAGGATTAACGTTATGTAAAAGGAAAACAGATGCATTCAAGATTTGAAGTGTAATCATCATGTTCATTTCTTATGATGAGAACCAATACGTCATAAGCATAGTATCTTGAGTGAGTAGATTTCTTGTGGAATCAAAGTGAAGAAAAGTTCTTAATCTTCCTTGGCTTGTACTTTTTACTGTTACTGGTGAAGAAGACTCCCTACTTGGCTATATGTGAACTTCTGTTTTTTATCCTTACGTTGATTGGCACTGCTTGCTATTGGTGAAGAAATGTTGGGTAAATGTGAACTTCTACTTTTTCATTTCAACAGGGAACTCCAGTTGCAGACACTTCCCTTTGCATGTCCAAAGGTCAGCAAACACGCGCCTGAAGAGCCACTCATTTGAGGGTTAACCTCACACATTGCTGATTTGGCTCCTACTACAAGTAACTGACTCTACGTTTTGTATGGCCAAGGCCAGCAAAATCATGTCCAAAATGCTACTGTCCCCAGGCAGATCAAAGTAAACATTTACTCACTTCATGCCAGCATGAATCCAAATGCATTAGTGTTTACCTCGCTGGTTTATTTATGGGTTGGTGAGCAAAATAAGCTCCACTGAGCCATCTCTGAAAGGTATTTTCCAACCCTTTGATTGGTTGAAAAACAATTATCTTTGTGGTTAGGGAAACTATTTACTTCGCTCTGGGTACATTTTTTTTCAAGAAGCTACCATTAACCCAAGATTGCTATAGTAGGATCCAACTGTTGATCTTAAATAGAATCTAAAAAAACATACTTCCTAATTTTTCCTCATATTGAAATAAGGGAAACCTTTTTAGTTTTAGTTTCATAAATTTTCATAAGATATAGTTTAATATAGAAACAAAGACACTTCTTCTTTGGAGAGAGATCTTCCAAGTTTTGAAGGAGATACAGTCAGCCCCATTGACAGAGCACAAGAAATTTAAAGCAGAAATTAAATTTATACAAGAATTCCAGTTTGTCAATAATAGTGATGAAGTAACTCTGCATGTTTTTTTAAGCTAACAAAATAGCAAACAGATTTTACTGATAGCGGATACTATTCTTACACCTATCACTGTTAATTTTCATCAATTGAAATATAAGATATGACTTTGATATTTTTAACTTATAATGAGACATGAAATAAAGCAAGTCTTAATGAAATTTAAATGAATGTCAGACAGTATTTCAAAATATCAATATGTCTATTGTATTTCTTTTTCCATTTCCCTTGCCTTATTCTCTACCTATAAAAATCAGAATTGAAAAATTCTTATGAATATTTCTTTAGAACAAGATGGTGCTTTAAAGAGAACTTTATTTTAAAAGGAAATTATCACCTTCCATCTGCCATTAAATGGGATTATGTAAATGAGAATTGGTTAACTTATTAGATTACAAAATATTTTTTTTCATAAACACCTTCTATATCTAAAATGATATCAAATTTCTTGAGACACCCTGCATGTAATAGTGTTTTTAATGTCATCATCAGTCGCACTGCTAGCACAGATTTCCCTGACTCTCTCTCGCCATACGTCTCCAGGATCCATTGCTTTAGGTAGGTTTTCCAGATTATATACTGTACCTGTACAAAGCTGTTGTAGATAAGTTCTTGGTGGTCAGCCAACATTTGCACATCTATGTGAAGAGGTCCATACGAGAACATTGCTCATGAGTTAGTGTTTAGTTCTCTAGCAGTGTCCCACATGTCTTGTTTGTCTTATCTGAATGGTTTTAGAGATGGTAGGTAAGTGGCCGAATAACTGCTGCTTTGTGGGATGTTGCTTCCAGGATTTGTTCGATAAAGTTTGTAGCATTCTTGTGCAGTTCCTGTCTAACTTTTTATCTATATGCTTAGTCTGTGTCCATGAGGTGCATCCATACAGTAGAACTGACACAACTGCTGCTAGAAAGAAATTGTTTTAGTTTATCAGATTGGTTTGACTTCCATATGATCGATAACCTATCAATAGCAGTCCATGCCTTTGCTAGTCGCATATTGATGTTATTTTCAGAAGATGAGACACTGCTTCCGTGGTACATGAACTTGTTCACTAGTTTCAGAGAACCACCAATTAGAGTGGAGATGTTTCCTTTTTGATTAAAATGCATGTACTCCATTTTGTCTGCATTCACATGAAGGCCAATGCCCACTGCGGCCTGCTCCAGATTATGCAGCTAGGATTCAGCTTGGTTAGGTGCATTTGTTATATTTTGACCTTCGAACTAGCCCAAAAATGTTATTCCAAGGTGATACACCGGAAGGAAGTGACACATTCCAATGGCCAGTAAACGAAAGAGATCGCGTGGGTGGATTAAGGCTTATGATATGGGACAAGGTGAAGGTCCCATTGTGCCAATACAGACTGATGCACCGGAAGAGAGTAACCTCTGAACTGCATGACAGTTATTTCCGCTTGATGACGATTAAACATTCGATTTCAAAGATCCAGTGGGCGATCGTGTGGGCGTTGAATTATTATTTAACACAGTTGAGTTCGGGGTGCCAAGCAGTTGCCAGCAGACTTCCAGAGAGTTAGAGACGAGATGTGGTAGGGAAAGCCACACCCGACCGAGGGGGGCCTCGGAAAACCCCCCGATGGAGTGGACCCCAGCATCAGGAGAACAAGAAAGACACAACGTGACGGTCATAACAGTGGGGTCAAAATATGACGTTTATGTTCGGTCTCCAGCACCCTGTCACATGCAAACCTTGAATAACCCTTTCGAACCCTTGCAATAAAGTGAGAGGTGAATATTTTTCTAAAGAAGTCTTCTTGCGTCTTTATCATGCGTCCTTTATTCATGCGTCTGTCTTTATTATGGTGTCGTTGTGATGCTGTAGATGACTATATAACACATTTGCAAGAAGCACTGTCATCTGCATGGTCTGTGTCTGTAATAGTTTCTGCAGGGTATCGTTGTAACAAAAATAATGACCGCGGAATCCAAAACGGGCGAGGACGTGTTTTGCATGCAAAGCGAGAAAGTATTCCTGGGGGTGAGGGTGCGATTTGTACAATGTAAAGACGCTCTCATGCAAATTTTGGTCCGTCTGGAGAGAGATAAAAAGAGCAGCGTCGGCACAGCTGGCACTCTTGTTGCGAGTGAGAAGAGACTTACGGTCGGACTTTGCTTTCTGGTTTGTTTGTCACGAAGGTTACCAATCGGGCTTGCAAGTGAAAGGAGAATAACAGTGGGACTTGTTTTATTTTTGAAGAGACTTACGGTCGGACTTTTTGTCAAAAAGACTACCAATCGAGCTTGTGAGTGAGAAGAGACTTTCAGTCGGACTTGTTTTATTTTCTTGTTATTCAGTTGGCCAACACTTGGTTTAAAAAAAAAATTCTGCTTCAATCATCTGCTACTTATCTTTTTTTAGTGTAAAGCCATTTTCTTTCATTAGGTTAATCAACATTCAAAGAATTTAGTCTAAGCAGATAATAAACAGATATAGGGCTAATGTATCCTCTTGCAGAACAACAGCAACAATATCAAAGAAGTCTGTCTCTCCATCTGGTGAACAAACTTTTACTTTCGTGTTTTTAGTTGTGACAGTTTCATTGGGAAGACCATACACTACAAGTATTTGCTCCATCTTCCCTTTCAGTATGGAGTTAAATGCCTTGGAGAGATCCACAGATAAAAATGTCGCCTTGAGGTTTGTTTTTTTTGTTTTTTTTTTGCATAAACTCCAAAGATTCGTCGGATTGTCAGAATCTGTGATTCTTTCTAAGAATTTTCTCAATTTTTGCTGTCATGGGAAAAATTTACTATGTCGTAAATGTTTCAAATTATTTTTATGACAATAAATATTAAAGTATCATTTTAGGTAAATTCATTGTAACAGATTAATTGCTCTTTTAGGGTTTCCCCAAACCCTTTAGATCTTTTTAAATTCTTAAAAGCAATGAGTAAAATCTGAATTTAGCTCTGAATAATTTACCACTGAAAGATTTACCATATGATGAATTTACTAGACATATTAAAACAACAACCAAGATACCAAGACCAGACCCAAACAACAGGAGATATATAATAATATATTCAACCAACCCTAACGTAATTCAATACAAATTATTTCATTTGATAAGTGTAACATCTTAACTAACAAAAGGGAAATAACCTTGCCGCGACCGGCCTACGAACGTTAACAGATCGGATTACACCTTCGCCCAAGAAAAATAACATCCGGGTACGGCCGGAAATGATGAAGCCCTTTTTCGACTCTAACCGGCCGTTACAGCTAAGAAATGGATAAATTAACATTTATCAACATTTGCAAAACACTTCTGCCATTCTTATTCTGTAATACTTTTCGCTAGCCTATACCGGACTATAACAGTACTTATTTTCTACGTCCATTTTTTTATAGAAGAACTTTATTCACGTGGCGCGACAGAAGTGGAGGTCCCTTTCTTCCATATGAAAAAGGCTTCAGGCGGCGAAAATTCAGAGGTCTACGCGGACGCTCTCAGGGGCCATTCAGCTCCATGAGGCTCGGATCCTACGTTATCGTGGTTGCATCCACCTCACCGCCATTTCTAGTGGCAGATTCAACCTTTTTTACGGTCCTTTTTTAGGGCCATGAGAGGTATCCTTCTGCGGGTCGGAGTATCTCTGGCGGTCATTAACGACCAGTCGAAATAGACGGCCCACATAACGACTCGCCGTTACGGGCTAGCAACCAGATCGACATACCCCCGGTTAACCCAACGTACTGTCAAAACCGGCATATCGATCTACCAGCCACGACGTTCCTGTAGTGCAGTCCACGTAACGACTCGCTGTTACGGACTGCCCCAGCAATGCAGCATCTAGTCCACGTAATGACTCGTTGTTACGGACTACACTAGCATTGCACATCTGGCCCACATAACGACTCGCTGTCACGGGCTAGCAACCAAATCGACACGCCCCCCCCCCCGGTTAACCCAACGAACTGTCGAAACCGGGACATCGATTTACCAACGACTCGGCCGACCTCGGCTTACCCGCATCAAACATCTAGCTTTATCTCCACGACTCGACCTACGCCAGCTACCCTCGTTGAACGTCCAGCTGAGCACATCTACGACTCGACCATACCAGCTAACGACATAACCAATCCTAGCTGAAGACCACATACAACCGCCACGGACATTTACATACACGTTTGTAATTCCGGCAATAAAATCCTCACTTTTGTTGTATCTGTTACCTTGCCTCTTTGCTCCCCTTCATTTGTCTCTGGCTGTCACAATACTAGCACACGTATTAAACCCTAAATTTATTTGCGGAGTCGACGCGCTTATCAGCTCCACAACAACCTCTGATACCACAAGGGTTACGGCTCCTACAACATCCGGGGGATTTGGTGAATAAAAGGAATATACCAGGCATAGTAGCGGATGTTCGTTTTCCCTCTGTCTTTAATCATCATCCATCTTATTGATTCATCTTGGTAATAGTCTATACCTAGCAAGTGATGGCCATCAAATGTTCAATGTATTAGCCGACTCTGGCGCCACCATAAACATTTTGTCTGAGGCAGATTACAAATCCCTAAGACCAACGCCCCTCCTCCGACCAACAAAAATATCTGGATTCGGTGTCAAGGAAGCCACTCCAGTCCTAGGTCAATTCAGCACACTTCAAAAGTTTAGAGGCATCTCCTGCCAAGCGGGCATACATGTCATAAAGAACCCAGAAAAACCCATTATCGGCTAGGAAACATGTAAAAGGCTCAAACTACTATCAGCAAACACTCATTCAGTCAACCACATCAGTAACTCTGATGCACAGACCCCACTCTTAAACTTCTAGAGGACAACGCAGACCTTTTCAATGGCCTAGGTAAACTCAAAGGAAAAAAAGTTCACCTACACATAGATGAAAACATACCACCCATCGCTTAGAGATACCGCAGGGTCCCCTTTCACGTAAGGAAAGATATAGAAGAGTTAATAGCCAAAGATGAGAAACTGGGAGTGATTGAAAAGGCAGACGGACCAACCTCGTGGGTGTCTCCTATTGTGGTAGTACCCAAAAAGGGTCAAAATAAAATCAGGATTTGCATCGACATGAGGGCGACAAACAAAGCTATCAAAAGGAAACGACACCCAACCCCCACACTCAATGAACTGAAAACTATTCTATCAGGAGTTAATGTTTTCAGCAAATTGGATCTTAACCAAGGCTATAACCAATTGGAACTAGCTGAAGAATCCCACCTTTGCAACACACCTGGTCCTGTACAGATATAAAAGACTCTTTTTTGGTGTCAACTCCACCAGTGAGATATTCCCGGAAGAAATCAGTCAAGCACTTGCAGGGATTAAGGGAGCTATCAACATCAGCGACGACATTCTTTGCTTCGGATCAGACTAGCAAGACCACGACCAAAATCTCCATGCGATATTCAAACGACTTAGCGAAAAAGCACTCACCCTAAATAGCAGCAAATGTGAGTACAACAAGAGGTCACTGGAATTCCTTGGACATACCTTCGGTAATGAAGGCATCAGCCCAAGCAACCTCAAAATAAAAGCAATCCTTGGACTACCCGACCCTAAAAACGCATCAGAAGTCAGAAGCTTGTTGGGGATGACTTACTTCTGTGGGGCAGAATTCATTCCAAACAATGCAACCCTCACCCATGAACTACGTCAACTAACAAAAAAAAAAAATACACACACAGTGGTTCTGGACTGAACGCCACACTGAATGTCTAAAAACATTAAGGAGGCACTGAGCAAAGCATGCTCACTTGCCTAATTTAACCCGAATAGATACACTGAAATACATACGGATGCCAGTCCGATAGGCATTTCTGCCGTGCTGTCACAAAATGGACGGATAGTACAATTTGCAAGTCATGCTCTATCCGCAGTTGAACAGAGATACTCCCAAACAGAACGTGAAGCACTTGCCATCATATGGGCGTGTGAACACTTTCACAGATATATCTTTGGAGCCCCATTCACTGTCTTTACAGTCCACAAACCCCTAACAAAGATTTGACCACTAACAAAAAAAATATATATATACCCGTACACAATAGTCTGAATCATTGTCATTTTCTTTTCTCTCATTCAGGTTAACTGACATCTCCTCCGACATAGAGTCCGAGCCATCTGTTCAAGCATCCCAATCACTTCACAGACTGAATGAACGCCCTCCCCAGATAATTATTACTACCACTGTCATTTTTGTTATCATTATTTAAAAAAAAAAAGAAAAAAAAAAGAGCATAGTAATATATTAACTAACAAAAGGGAAATAACCTCTGATGCCACAGGGGTTACGGCCCCTACGACATCCGGGGGATTTGGTGAATAAAAGGAATATACCAGGCATTGCAGCGGATGTTCGTTTTCCCTCTGTCTTTAATCATCATCCACCTTATCGATTCATCTTGGTAATAGTTCATACCTAGCAAGTATCCATTACCTCAGATGTAAAGACTCTACAATAAGCAGGTAGAATCTAATTTCAATAAAAGGTGAATACTCATCTATTAAATATTTATAAAAAAAAACTGATAAAAGATACAGTATGTGAGTATTACTAATATATTGTTTTGTTTGTGATCATCATCTTCATTATGGAATAGTGTTAGCACTGATTTCCCTGACCTTCTTCTGCCACTCATTCCTATTGTCCATCATTCTTGGTAGGTCTTCCATGCTACACCCTGTATCAATATAAAGCTATTGTAGATAGGTTCTAACTGGTTGCCCTACCCTTACTCGTCCGTGTAAAGGGGTTCACAGGAGTAAATCACTTATCAACTTGTCTTTACTTCTCCAACATGTCCTATTTGAGATGAGTGGTAGGTATCCATACTGCTGCTACTTTGCAGGATGCTGCCACCAGGAATTGTTCAGTACAGTTCACAGCCTTTTTGTGCAATTGCCATCAAGCTTTACTCTCCATACGCTGAGTCAGTGTCCATTTGGTGCATCCATACAGCAGTATTAACATAACTGCTGCTTGGGAGAAACTGCACTTTATTTTATCTAATAGGTCAGACTTCAATATGACCGATAGTCAATCAATAGCTATCCAATCCTTTGCTAGTCACGTATTGATATCATTTTCGGTAGATGAGACACTGCTTCCAAGGTACATGATCTTGTCCACAAGTTTAAGATATCTTCCATTTAGTGTGGAGATGTTGCCTCTTTGATTAAAGCACATGAACTCTGTTTTGTCTGCATTGATATAGAGGCCTATGCCACCTGGTGCCTGTTCCAGACTATGCAGCAGGAATTCAGCCTGGGCAGGTATATTTGCCAGAAGCACTGTGCCATCGTCATTCATGCAGGGCACCATCTGCTTCTTGCCTTTGCAAGCGTAAACCCATTTTCTATCATTAAATCTGCCAACGTTCAAAATACATAGTTTAAGCAGATAAAACAGGTATGGGGCTAATGTGTCCCCTTGCAGAGAACACCTGTGACAATTTCCAAGAAGTCTGTCTCTCCATCTGGTGAGTGAACTTTTACTTTCATGTTTTTATATAGCATCATTATGGCTGCGACAGTTTCTTTGTGGAGACCATAGGCCAGAAGTATTTGCTCCATCTTGCCTTGGAGAAGTCTACAAATAAGTGTTGCCTTGAGGTTTTTTGCACAAACACCTTCCAATATTAGACAGATTGTCAAAATTTGTAATGTTGAGGATCGATTTCTCCAAAAGCCATTTTGGTTATTCGTAAGAATTTTCTCAATTTCTGGTTCAATGTGGTTGAGTAGCAGAGCATTGTAAATCTTGGCTGCTATGGAAGTAAGGGTTATACCTCAGTAGTTCTTGACTATTCTGAGGTCACCTTTCTTCAGGAAAGGGAGGATGCAGCTCTTGATCCCCCTGTCAATTATGTTATGGTTGTGTACAGCATTGCAGTATCAGAGCTGTATATTGTCAAATTTCCTTGTTTTCCATACTTCTGGGGGTATTTCATCAAGACCTGCAGCTTTCCTATTTTTAATTTTCGTTAGTCTTACATTGAGTTTTTCTTGTGTAAAATGTCCTAGTTTGGTGACTAGTGGATTGCTAATAATTTTTGTGATAGGTTCATCCATAACTTTGTGATAGTTGGGTTAAAACATTTGATTAAAGTGTAGATGTTTATATTATGTAAGTATTGTAGATCTGACAATTACCTGGACCTACTAAGTATAAGGGAAGCAGGAGGGTTGTATTGTACCTTACTTTCTTTCGGAAATGGCTTGATTATCTGGAAAATCAGCATTCAAAATATTGAATACCCATACTCTGAACCCTCAAACCCACATATAAGGCAAAATCAGTCTAACTTATTTTGGCATTAAATGCCCCACTGAGGTTGATATGCCATTAAGCAAAATTCAAACTCTTTGCTCATCCTCAGTACAGTTGAACGATTTATGCATTTCAATTCAGATGTTACAAGTTAAAATTTGGCCCTCGAGTTACTGATTGCTTTTTTGCTTTGTTTATGTCTTTTTCCATCGAATTGATACACATTTTGAAAGCTGGGTCATGGAAAAGGAAATTTCCTATTTTTCTCTTTGATAAGCTTTGTAAGGTGATGATGATGATATTGTCTGTGTTTTGAAAGTTCCTCTTCTGATAAAGTATTGTTTGTATTAACGTCAGTAGGAGTCGTTCAATTCAGGTTTTGATCCAGGCTTTACAGAAATTTACTAGTTTCACAAACTTTATTCTCATCTCATTTTGTTTGATGTGAGTAAACTAAAAGGTGACCAACTTATTTTGCTCTCGTCTTCAGCAAGAATCAATTTGAACTGCTTGACTCTTCAATAAATTGTTGTTTGCACAATTCGGTGCATTAAAAGAAAAATCTAAACTCTTAATTTGGGACAGTTGAACAGAATCCAACCTCGCCCTCACCTAAAATAAAAGCAATCAGGATTTTACAAATAATTATCTAAACAAATTTCTGAACACAAGTGTTAATATCAAAAGAAACCAATTTGATTATTCTTTCAGATGGTATTGCAAATTGTTTTATGATCTGTGCTCAGGAATGATTCAGTTAGGCAGTTATTGATATTTTTTAACATAGATGTTTTTTAAGTTTCTCCAAAGTAGGCAAAACAGAATCATGGAATATTTTTAGGAACATTCCATCCATTGTTTGTCTCATTTTCTTGTCCAATAACAACTTCTAACTTTATCATATTATATTCATTTATATAGAGAAATGTCTTGCCAGAAGTTACAGAAGACTTAGTAAATCATTGATTTTAATAGCATGTCAACCTGTTTAGGACTATTTTAAGCATAAAGGTTAGGAAATTCACTACATTGCATGTTTATATTTACATTTTTGTGTAGTTTCTGAGTTTTTTACACACAGGATATCAAAAAATAATTTGCACACAGTAGTATGGTTTCAAGTATTCCTATCTAATACTAATAATTATATGGTTTCAAGTAATTATTTCTATATAATAAGTAATTTGTTAGCACACAGTTATAAGGTTTTAAGGGAGGTGCCCATGGTGTAATGATTATCGTCATAGGAAATGGATATGACGACAAAAGTTCAAATCCTGGATGAGACTGCATTTCACAAAGCACTAATACCCTTGGGGAAGGTATGAATCCAATTATTCTCCCTCCAGCTATGGGTAAACAGTAGGGCAGACTAGGTTCTTCAGCCTTGGTAAGGCAACTAGTCTAGTAGAAGGAAAACTCTGAATTCAAACCTGTTAAACTCCGCTTAAAAATTGACCTTGTGTCATATCCTGCCTGAGTGAAGGGGTTGGGTAAATATGTATAAAGTTTCAAGTAACTAATGATAATAATCCTTAGGGAACAATCATAGCTTCAAGTAACTATTCTTAATACAGTTTAGTTATAATATCAAGTATTCCTATCAAATATGAATAATTTTTAAATGAATGGGACACTAATAGGCCAGAGTGGACCTGGGAGTAATGTCAGTGAGTGAGAAATAGAACTTCACTATCAGATGCAGTTGAGTGTCATACCTAGGGCTTACCCCCACCTCTCCATGCAGATGATACAGTATAATATAAATTTCAAGCAGATCTATTTGACCCATCAATGTGACCCTAACCAAGTACAACCACTCTATGTCAGAGTGGACTTGGGAGTAATGAGGTCTTAGTAAAAATTGGTAGAAAGTCACTACTTCTGTTACTATAGTAACACATCCAAGTTTTTAAGTAAAGACACTATGACAACCCTTTCTCAGCAAAAGAAACTAAATGTATTTTTCATCTCATCTGTATCATTAATAAACTCCACATCATTTAATGCTTGAAGTAAGGAGTTTTTACTTTTTACAGACATTTAAAGGAAAATTCTCTCATAAAAATGTTTCACTTCTATCATATATGTACGTAACATCAAATACTTTTTCTACAGACACACATTTCTGTTATTTTATCTTTTCTATTTTATTCATATGTCTATAAATGCTTGTAAAGTAACAAACAAGTTGTTTCTGAATTCATTTCTGAAAGAAGCCTTCATTTCTTATTATATATTCTCAGCATTCAAAAAATGGTAACCCAAGCATTGCTAGTTTTATCAAAAACATTCTTCATATATAAAGCATTAACCATAACAATTATGTTTACTTTGATATGTGATATAAAATATGAAAAATAAAATATTCACAGAATGTATTGTTTACATATTATAAATGCAAATATTTGAGATTTTTTTTTCTTTTTCTTAAACAATTTTCTGGGCCATGTAATTTATGTTTCATCTAAAAATATTTTGAAAAAGAAAGTTGATAGCATTCCATTTTCCAAAGAATTTTTCATTTTTTTCATTTAAAATTATTTTTCGGAGGAAATATTTAACATTTATTACACAGCCATTGGCCAAATGAGTAGTGTTCACCAATGGTCCGGGAGGCCAGGTTTCAATCCCAGGTTGAGCTACAAGGATCATTGAATAAGTTTCCAGACCTTTTTCGTATGGGCACTTTTATTGATAGTACACACATGAAACTCAAGTCTCCTTCGAAATAATCACCTCTGGCTGCAATGCACTTGTTGTACTGTTCCAACAACTTCGGGAAGGCCCCATGGGAGTCCTCTTGCGTGAGCGCGTCAATGACCTTCATCACAGCCTCTCTCAATTGTCTCATAACGATGGCCTCAGAGCTTAGGGAATAACCAAAAGTCACCATGAGCAAGGTCTGGACTACAGGGAGGCTGTCGAACTGTCTTGATTCCCATCTTGGTCAAATAGTCTGTAACAAGGATGGAGTTGTGGACTGGTGCATTATCCTGATGGAAATGCTACTGACCCGATTTGAAGAGTGCTGGCCTCTTCCCTAGGAACTCCCTTAAAACCTCAACATAATAACCCTAACCCTTTGGCCAATCAACTCTGTTGTACTGACTTCCTTACTCCTCCTACACTTCTCATCATCCCTCACAGACTCTCTGCCTTCCTTGAATCTCTTATGCCCCTCAAAGACTTATGCTTGATTCATGCAAGATGGTCGAAAAGCAGTCTGAACCATTCCATATGTTTCTGTGGCATTTTTTCCAAGTTTAAAACAGAATTTTATTGCATATCATTCTTCTAAAGTGTCCCCATGTCTAGATTGCATTTTTGAAATTCACCAGCTGTGGCAATCAGGCTTTAGTAGGGTGTATTCTAATTGCTGCTGTAACTGTTCATTGGAGTCAGAAATCATAAAAATTGGTCAGTCATCTCATAAGACGTATAGCAATAACATAGTGAATTTTCAAGAGTCTACGACAATTTAAATGCCTGTACAAAAAAGTCTGGAAACTTATTGAATGCATTACATAATATTTATACATAAAGATGAACTCAAATAACATGTAAATCTTCCCTGCTGGCTGGGGCTGTAGAATATGTTGACTGTACCTCTGCAGAGGAATAAGACTCCCCACCAACAAGTGTCCTGGATATGACACTAAACCCCCTTATAGTGAGGCTCCAGTCCAGGAGCATTGGGGAGTATGGAGTATCCCTTCATTGCTGTTGGCTGGGACTTTAGAATACACCAAATGCACCTCAGCTGAAGGGTAAGACCTTAGATAGAAATAAGTAAGTTGGCAACCATAATCAAAGGTGACCCGAAGGTACCCTTTTCAATAGCTTCTGCACTGAAGTGTAAGGGAGGGTGCTACCCTATTCCCTGGATTGCTCTACTTTACCCTTGATCCATACCTTATAATGCTGAGTGTTAAGCAAGGCGGCATCAAGTACCATTTTTTGAGTCTTTGGTATGACTTGACCTGGGGTTGAACTACGGTCTCCCAGATCATTGGCAAACATTCTACTCCCTAGGTCAACGGCCTGGTTAGATAGAAATACTAATGTTAAATAGCAAGACTTAAAACCATTTATCTGTAGGCAAACAAATAAACTCAGGGTTGTTTAAAAAATGTTAACTACAAACTATTCACTCACAAATCATATATATATATATATATATATATATATACTCGCACACAGAGGATTGGGTATGCCACAAAATGAAACCAGCAAAATATTCACTTACAAATATATATACTTATATACAGGATATGGCATTAAATAACCATTAAGGGTTGATATGCCATTAAACCAAATAATCTAATATGTAAGTACTTTTATCTCAGTCATCATATGCACATATGAATTAAAGACATTTGCATACAGAAGCAATAAGAATATGAATTTTTCCATAAAGGTGGGCCGGGCCAACAGTACAGATTTCCTTTATTCTCTCTCATCATCCATCTCTATCAGTCATCACTCTCAGCAATTCCTCTAGACGGCATCCAGTGTCTGTACAGAATTGATGAATCTAATTTTTGTTGGTTGGTAAACACTAGAATGTGTATGTGTCAGTCTGTTAAACATTGATTATAAATTTAACCATATTTACTTCAGCGGTGCCCAGCATGCCTTGTTTGTCTTACTTAGATGGTTTGTCAGATGGGAGATGAGTGACTGTACACCTGTTGTTTTGTAGGGTGCTGCCTCTAGGATTTGTTCAAAATAGCTTGCAATATCTTTGTGTAGCTCCCATCTAGCTTTCTCTCCTGGCATTTAGTTTGAATCCAAGTGGTGAAACCATACAGTATTACTGACGTAGCTACAGCTTGGAACAATTGCAGTTCTATTTTAGCACAGAGATCAAATTTCTATATTGTCAATAACACTTCAATAGAAGTCCACGCTTTACCTCTGCGTATGTTGACACAGTTTTTAGTTGATGAGATATTAACTAGTCAACTAATTCAATATTTATCAGTCAGCCAACATTGGTGTGTCCTTGTAACCATAACTAACCAAGTATATTTTAATATCTATGAGGGGCCTTCCATAAGTTTCCAGACTTTTTTCATATGGGCACTTTGTTTGATAGTACATACATGAAACTCTAGTCCCCTTCAAAGTAATCTCCTCCGGCTGCATTGCCCAGTCAGCTGGGGCTGTAGAATATGCCGACTGCTTCTCTGCAGAGGGGTAAGAACCCCCCAACGAGTGTCCTGGATATGACATTAAACAATCTGACGGTGAGGTTCCAGCAATGCTGGAGCTTTGGGGAATGTGGAGTACCCCTTCATTGCCATCGCTCCCAGGTCCACTCTAGCCTGGAGTGGTAGCACCTGATAAGGGTCCTATCTATGGGTTAAATAGAACTAACCCGTGCTTCTTTCACTATACTGATTTTTGCATTTAAACTGCGTATTTATGCTAAACTGAATTGTTTAAAATAGAACTGTTTTGACATTGGAACTGTGTACTAGTGCTGAACTGAACTGCACGAAATAGAACTGTTTTTGACGTCTAAACTGTGTACTTATGCTGAACTGAATTGTCTGAAATAAAACTGTTTGACATTTAACTCTGTGTATTGCCCAGTCAGCTGGGGCTGTAGAATACACTGACTGTACCTCTGCAGGGGGGTAAGAACCACCCCCAACGAGTGTCCTGGATATGACACTAAACAATCCGATGGTGAGGTTCCAGCAGTGCTGGAGCTTTGGGGAATGCAGAGTACCCCTTCATTGCCATCGCTCCCAGGTCCACTCTGGCCCGGAGTGGTAGCACCTGATAGGGCCCTATCTATGGGTTAAACAGAACTAACAGCATACTTATGCTAAAATGAATTGTTTGAGTAAACTGAATAGGTTGAAATAGAAATGTTTTTGACAATTAAACCGTACTTACATTTAAACTGCGTGCTTATGCTTAACTGAATTATTTGAAATAGAACTGTTTTTCGACATTAAAACTGTATTTACACTTAACTGAATTGTTACATATAACTGCTTGAATAGTTTAAAATGGAAATGTTTTTAACAATTAAACTGTGTACTTATGCTAAACTGAATTGTTTTCAATAGAACAGATTATTTACATAAAAATGGATTTGGCATTAAATAATTTACAAAGGTTGATACACCATAAAACCCACCAAACCAAACCTCCGGCTGCAATGCACTTGTTGTATCATTCCAAAAACTTCTGGAAGGCCCCATCGAAGTCCTCTTGTGTGAGCGTGTCAATGACCTTCATCACAGCCACTTTCATCACCTCAATTGTCTCATAACGACAGCCTCAGAGCTTAGGGAATAACCAAAAGTCACCATGAGCAAGGTCTGGACTACAGGGAGGCTGAGGAACTGTCTTGATGCCCATCCTGGTCAAATAGTCTGTGACAATGATGGAGTTGTGGACTGGTGCATTGTCCTGGTGGAAATGCCACTGACCCGATTTGAAGAGTGCTGGCCTCTTCCCTAGGAATCTCTTCCTGAACTCTTTTTAAAACCTCAACATTGTAACCCTAACCCTAACCCTTTGGCCAATCAACTCTGGTCTATTGACTTCCTTACTCCTCCCACACCTCTCATCATCCCTCACAGACTCCCTGCCTTCCTTGAATCTCTTGTGCCACTCAAAAACTGATGCTTGATTCACGTAAGATGATCCAAAAGCAGTCTGAACCATTCCATACGTTTCTGTGGCATTTTTCCAAGTTTAAAACAGAATTTTATTGCATATCGTTCTTCTAAAGTGTCCTCACATCCAAATTGCATTTTTGAAATTCACCAGCTGTGACAAACGGGCTTTAGTAGGGTGTATTCCAATTGCTGCTGTAGCTGTTCATTTGAACCTGAAGTCATAGAAATTGGTCAGTCATCTCATAAGATGTATAGCAATAACATAGTGAATTTTCAAGACTCTACGATAATTTTAAATGCCTGTACAAAAAAGTCTGGAAATTTATTGAAGGCTCCGCATAATTTTTTTACAGTATCTTATCATAAAAAAGAAAACTCTCTGCAAAAAACATTTTGTATTGTAATATAGGTTTTTATTTACCCAACCCCTCCACCACAAGCAGGATGTGACACAAGGTCAGTTTTTAAGTGGAATAATGCTGGTTTGAATTTTGAGTTTTCCCTCTTTTAGACCAGTTACCATACCAAGGCTAATGAACTCAATCTGTCCTATTATTTACCTCTAGCTGGGGTGGGGGAA
Organism: Sepioteuthis lessoniana; assembly: GCA_963585895.1. Taxonomy (NCBI): domain Eukaryota; kingdom Metazoa; phylum Mollusca; class Cephalopoda; order Myopsida; family Loliginidae; genus Sepioteuthis; species Sepioteuthis lessoniana. The sequence continues at coordinate 75,041,090 of OY757937.1, forward strand.
GAGGAGAGAGATTGATGCCTTTCCCAAGAGTCTTAGTCATGAAAGGCAAACAGTTTCATTCATTTCCATTTTCTTAAACAATAACTATTATTCCGCCACATTTTATTGTATATTTGTTGCATGTTTTTAAAAGAAATATATTATATACAAGTCTTGTTTCAGTTTCAACTAAAAAGTTGAAATATAAACCACCAACCTTTCATCACACTGCTGCTTTGCTACTGTCTCGTTTCTATAGCAACCATACCTTTACCTACAAGTTCATTCATAATTATTGCTACTACTACTACTACTATTAACCTGAATATTGTTAGGTAGCATTAAACAAAGAGTCTAATCATGGAATCAGGTCAAAACCATAAATCTATCACCAGTTACCTACAAATAAGAAAAACTTTATTGTAAAAATAATTCATATAAATTTACCTAATCTTCTTTTCTTTCTTGAAATTGTTCAAGTTTTCATTAATATATAAGATTTACTGCTTGAAAAATCTAATCAGTTTATCCAAAAAGATTTCACATTTTGGTCAACAAGTGTGCTAATCTATTTTGCTCATATTAGGATGTTATTTCATTGAATTTGGGATAAACAACCCAAATTGTTGTTGTTTTTTTTCTTTCTGTGGTTTTTTTTATATTGTTTTTGATCTATCTTTCTATCACATGAAACATTTTGTTTTTTGCCTTTTTGAATTTCTTTAGAAAAATTAAACCTCCATATCCTAAAGAAATCAGGTCTTTCCACAGCTTAAAACTCTTGACCTTCTCATATCAGAAGACTCTATTATTAATTGTGTGAATGGATAAAGATATTTCATGAAACAAAACCCTTTCCATGTTTGCTCGGGGCTTTATTAATATTTCAGTGGAGCCAGACATTGACAAATATTGAAATATTCTATGCTCTCTTCCTTCCACTCAGTCTTTTTCTAATTATCTTATTTAAAAATAGACGTATTTTGGAAAATATTCTCAGATGTGAAAAGATCCTAAAATGAGATTAGTGAATTGTTACAAACAACACAAATTACAATATTTGAATATGCTATATTTGCTTATACATAAAATTCAGAAAGTAAAAGATCTTGTCTAAGAACATTAAGATGAAGATGTTTTAAGCACATACTCTAATTTTGAACATGTTGCTAAAACAAACAGCAAATATATACTTCATTCTGAACAGCCAACAACAATTTAGTTTTCATGCTAAGAAGAGGTTAGAAAACATTGTAGGGAGACAATAAATTATTTTCTCCCTTGTATTTGGTTACATGTCAATTCATAATCTCTGTCTCTTTCAGTTAAGAGGCACCTTTATACCTTGGTTCATAGAAGAGTAGAGATTTCATTTCCCATTCTATTGACAAACATTGTCTTTCAGCTCATTAAAATGTAAGCTGGCAGGGCTTTACTGTACATTATGCCCATCTTTATTTAGTAAGACTTTTACCTTTTTTGTATCCATTTCATATACTGCTTGTTCATAGAAAAATATGTGCACATTTTATCAGTTGGAACACATTAGGGTATTCTTGTTTATATTCCTGTATGAATATTATGTATGTATAAAAATATATTAGAAAGACTAGCAAAACTAATTTAAATGCATGCAAAACAGATTTTTTTTTGTTTTAATTGATTTTTATATAAGATTATTCACAGAATTAGTTTCAATATGTTAGTGAATAAAACAATATCAAAAAAACAATAACACTAAGTAATTATTTATTAAATCCAGTTTTGTTAAAGCTAGTATGCAAATTATCTACACTATATGCTATGTAAATTTTATCAGTGATATATAAAAACATTTAGCTCTTCCAACTACCACCAACTTGTGTTGAGTCTTGTCTGGTGGGAGGCAGTGACAAATATCTACCACCAACTTTCATTGTTAAATTTTCCTAATTTAACTAGATAAGACAGTAAAGAAAACAATTAGTTATTTCTTGTAAGATTTATCAATGGGATTTTTTGCTCATATTTATCAAAATAAAACCAAACAATTAGAAATCAATTATACCAAGAAAATATTCATTAAAATCAAAGTTTTAAGATCAATATGCAAATTAGCCTTCCTACTCACACTGTAAACCATTTTTGGTTGTATATATAAAAGATATTTTATATTATTGGTATGAAGAAAAGATCTATAATGTTCATAAAACTATTTTAAAATTTTAATAACAAAAAAAACACATAATGTCTATTATTATTATTATTATTATTATTATTATTATTAAGAGGTTATTCATTGAAAAGAAATTCCTGTGAAACATCAAAAAAGTTCCTTTTTAAAGTAATTCTATTTGTTTCTTCATGAGTTCACCTCATGACCTACAGTATTTCACTTTTCACTCTTGTGCCACAAGCAGGTTTATTTTAATGAAAAAGAATTCAGTTATCATGTAAGTTTTCTACTCTATCTTTCTCTCGATTTCACTCCTTACTGTCTTTCTATTTATCTCAACTCCATACGGCATGACAGGAGGCTTGATGCAAAAAGATACCAGGCCTTTGGGTATCAACAAAAATTTGTGCGCGAAACATTTAAATTGACTCCAGGCATTTTCTTGAGTTTTCTCAAAATAATATTTAACTGGAAATCTCACCTACAGTATTTTTCTCTCTCTTCCTCTCTTCTCTCTCCCTCTCTCTTTATTATTGTATGTATGTTTGGGTATATATGACAGTGTAAATACATTTATGTTGGTATGTTTATATATGTAAATACTTGGTGCTGTTGACATATAAGGAAAAGATGCGTAAAGAAATATAGATGTAAATAGACCCCCTTGCACATAAAATGGTGCTAGTGAGTTCATATATCAATGAATGCATGGCTACTATTAAGGTTTTTCAGATTTTTTTTTTAAATTTCAAAATATATATATATATACACATAGACAGAAATACTTTTTACATTGTGCATTCATGCAAAAATCAGTCCTATTACATAAAGTCAACTGTGTTGCACTTGATGATCAGTGAAGCAAACGACATCATCTTTCTTAGCTCCAATGAAATTTGATGGCAAAATTTAATAAATTTCATAAAATTTTCTTAACTAATGTCAATAACATGAAGTAAGTTTACTTTTTTTTTTTGTTTTGTCTTTTTTTAATTAGGTAGGTATTAGCCAAAAGACTTGTTGATTATTTTTCTTTCTTACTAATTAGACTAGAAATCATTAAACTCGCATGTTGCTTAGCTTGTACGATTCGTCTCGGTCTATAATTTAATTTTGCAAAATGAAATAAATCGAGAGAATAATATATTTAGGACAATTAGGAAATGGACACGATGACACAAGTTCAAATCCTGGATGAGACTGTTTGCATTTCACAAAGCACTAATACCCTTGGGAAAGGTATGAATCCAATTATTCTCCCTCCAGCTATGGGTAAATAGTAGGGCAGACTGAGTTCTTCAGCCTTGGTGAGGCAACTATTCTAGGAGAAGGAAAACTCTGAATTAAAACCTGTTAAACTCCACTTAAAAATTGACCTTGTGTCATATCCTACCCGAGCGGAGGGGTTGGTAAATATGATATATTTAGAACAATTTCCGCTATTTACATATGTAATCATTGAATAATTCCTTAAAGTCTATCCAAACTCTAAAACATATTTCAAAGACTAAATGTTGAAAATGTCAGAAAATCAGCATCAAAGTATACTGATAGCACAGATTCCTTTGACTCTATCTTGCCATCTATCCCTATTTGTCATTACTCTTGACAAGTCATCAAGATGACATCCAGTGTCCATACAAAACTGATTAATGTAAGTTTTGCTGGTCAATTAACATTGCTGTATGCATGTGTAGAAGTTCATAGCTTATGCATTTGTTTTACTTCAGCAGTGAGTGCCTCAGATTATCTAATGGTTAACAAGCTATTGCAAACCTTCATGAGGAAGTTCTCATCTCATTGAGTGCCCTTTTCATAAGGCTTTGTGCTATATCTAAGTAAAAAGTTTAGTAAATTACTACTTCTTCAGCAGCACACACCATGTTTTGCTTCTCTTGTCTGGATGGGGTTGTGAGATGGGAGGTAAGTGGCCATATAACTGCTATTTTGTAGTGTTGTTTCCAGGATTGGTTTGAAGCAGCATGCAGTGTCCTTGCATAGTTCCCATCTAACCTTTTTGCTAAGTGTTTCAGCCATATCAAAGTACTAACTGAGCTGTAGCTTGAGAGAATTCTTGTTTTATTTCATCACAGATTAGATTTCAATATAATCAATAATGTCAAATGCAGTTCATGCCTTTCTGATGTGTAAGTTGATATTGCTTTCAGTAAATGAGATGTTTCTATCAAGTTATATGAACTGTTTCACCAATTTCAGGGCTTGCCCTTTAATGAGATGGTGCTATCTTGCTTAAAACTCATGAACTTTTTTTTTATTAGAGTTCAAATAGAGACCAATACCTCTTACTGCTTGATTCAGGCTATAAAGAAGAGGTTCGGCTTGAGCTGGTGTATTTGCAAGAAGTTAATATAATTCACAATGAAATGGGCTGCAACTAATTTTCAGGTATGTGTAAGAAATGAGTCAAAACCCATCATAACTTTTGAGATATTATGCATGAATTACTTAAATTTTTTTCATTTTTTTTTTTTATTCAATTGTTATTTCCCATAATGATACCTGTTCATGGATGACCTCTTCTGTTATATCTGCCCTTCATAATGAATCACAGAAATCAAAAAATTCATTTTGTTTTAAAAGATTTTATCCCAAATATTTTAAGATCTGCACTTCCATTTATCTTTAATAGAATCCTAAATTTCTCATCTTTCATTCTTCTACTGAATAGATCACTTTTTTTTTTTTTAAATATACCCAATAGAAAATGACTTTTTATTTGAGATACCTAGCAACCAAAATTCACTGCAGTGAAAGAGCCTCTGCCAAAACAAATCAAATCCTTTCTAAACTTATAAATTACATGAGGATGGATCTCATCTGCCAATAATTCCTCCTGTTTACCTTCTATAAATCCTCCAAATTGGATTGTGTTCTGTGATGACAAGAGAAACCTATGCAATGAAGAATATTCCTCTTCAAATATTCTGCAATAATAAAAGCTTTGTGAGAACTGGTGGAGTTATCTTGTTAGAAGAATTGGTTTGCAAATGAATCCTTTTTCTGCTAAGGATTCACATATTTCAGAAGGATTTATGAAACTATTTCATTTTAACTACACATGTAAAATAAAATGGACACCATAAAATACACCTGTATAACTTTATTTTATGTTGTTATGGAACCATTAATCACCAATATTTTTATTTTCATGCAACTCTTTGACTGTGAACCAAATATTCATCATGTCTAGCCCTAATGATAACCATCTACCTACTTCTCTGAGAATGTTTGGTCATTCCACAAGCAAAAAGCACTGGTGTCCGTGAACTTGGATAAAAGAAAAGTTTTTATCAAGATACTGCCTTCTTCTCACTAAAGGGCAAATCTCTGGTATTAGAACAGCTTGTTAGCAATATCTCATCTACAGAAAGCAATGTCAACATACATATAGGAAAGATATTGGCTGCTATTGATAGGTTATCAATAATATAAAAATATGATTTTTGATAAAATGTTTCCATGATGTAACATGTCAGTACTACTGTATGGTTACACCACATGGACTCTAACTAAATGCATGGAGAAAAGCTTGCTGTGAACTACACAAAAATTCTGCATGCTATTCTGAACAAATCCTGAAAGCAACACCCTACTAAACAGCAACTGTACGGCCACTTACCTCCCATCTCCCAAACAATCTAATAAGACAAACAAGATATGCTGGGCACTGCTGAAGAAGGACAAATTCATAAGTGATGTTTTCCAAGGGACTCAGACTCATGTACACACCAGCATTGGTCAACAAACAAGCACTAAGAATCATCAGTTGTGTGGACAATGGATACTGCCTCGAGATGACTTATCAAGCATGATGACCAATAGGGATAGATGGTAAGAAAGAGTAAAAGGAATCCAGGCTGTCAGCAAGCCTCTATAATGATCATCATTATAGCCTTGTTTAAAGGATTTGAAATTTTTATATCATTTTAAATATTTTGGTTTCGATGAAAAGAATATAGAGTGAGTAGTTTTAATATCTACATATGTTGTAGAAACTAGTGCATCAAGATTGTTGGAACAAGTATTATGTGGTGGCCCCACAAGCACCCACATCATTTGGTTATTGTGGACACAAATTACAAGAGCAGGTCAAAAATTTAATCATCACTGCAGCAGGTTTGGATGCTGTAAGACATGATGAATACTCATTTAGTAGTTAGAGGCAGTCACATGATACTTTGAGAGATTCAAAAAGTCACTAGGAGTTTCAATCATAAACAGAAGTGGTTAAGTGATTTGGAGCTTAAATAAGACTGTCCCTTCCCCATTAGGAGTGGGCAATGTATTATAAATAAGAAAGAATGACTTTTCCCTACAGACTAAAAAAAAGCGTCACCTGGTGTTCCTTTTTTGTGAGACTGATCCATAGAAATCTAACAAAATAAATGTGAGTAGTTTAATGTGAAAAATATTTGTCATTTTCTTCCTTCCTTTGAGGGTCAAGTGATGACCTTCAAGACTTCCCTTCTCCCTATATAACAAATGATCTGATAAACAAAGAGAATGCAAACATTTTTTTCCCCAGTCTTCAATCTTTTCCTTTGTGATCTTAGCTGTCTAAAACCTTGAGTATAAAAAAGCTTTTGAAAGGCTTTGGTATATACAATGTTGCAATAACAACCGGAAGTTGTCACTTGAGAGTCCAAAATCATACTGAGATTAAAATTGGATTGTTTTGTTATGACTCAAGTCATTTCCGGCTCAAAATGGTCACATTTGTTTCCATAAAAAGAAAATTGGTTCCACATTATCTTCACTACATCATAGCTCTTACAACAAAATACATTATTCAGCCAATCATATTTGAATAAAAGTTCTTTTTAAATCAATAACATGCCATGAAACAAAAAGAAAAAAGGCTCAACAAACTATAAATTCTAATTTTGTAGAAATTCACATCAGAATATTTAACTTTCTTGCTGTCAAAAAGACTTCTAGGTTGAGTCAAAAGTTTTGCAATATTTTGGTAAATGCTAATTTGTAGCACATATACCACATGACTAAAGCAGTTTAAGGCACCTTCTGTGATTGATAGTATTGTGGTTGTTAGGGCACTGACAGATTGTATATTGTTTCACTCCATATGTGATTTAAAGGCTGCACAAATAAGTGTGCAATGTAATCTAATTCTGGAACTTATGCTTTAGAAGTTAAAACTGGACCATATCACTGTAGAAGTAACCAAAAATATTTGTTGTATAAAAAGTGAATGAGCAATCAATCAGTCTTAATTAACCAGATGTCTCAAGAAATTTTGCTTGAGTTGCAAGAACGTCAGCAATCAGGCAAGATCAGTTGGGCCTAAAACCATGGATTCCAAGGCTACTGAGGCAAATCCAGTGAGTAACAATCAGAGAGTATCAGGTGAGCTCAGCATCTCTCAGTCCAGTATAGTTTGTCATCTTCATAAACTTAGCAAAAATATCCAAAGCAGCCAAATTGTGCCTCACATTACCAAAATATTTCAAAATTTCATAACTTTCTCCCTTCAATAATTTTCAACCAAGAACCAACCTCACTGATATTCAAGTATAAAAACTAAGAAAATTTACATTATTAATGTACAAAAACTTTTTAATAATTTCTTCAAAAAGACCCTTTATATAATATAATACTCTTGATTTTATAAAATGTGTATTCATATTGAGTATGAACCAGTATTCTTTATCATTTCCAAAGTTATTGTGACCTGAAGAATATTTCAGCTGATTCATCATCTTTTTTGAAAAGAAATTCAAACTGTAAAAAAATATATTTGCTCAAACGAAAATTGTAATGAAATGTCTCTATTCATATAAAAAATATTATCACAAATATTTGTATGTGTCTCCAAATACCAATAAAACTTGTTAATTCATCTGTTTTAACATGTCCTTGAAATACTCTTGACCTTTTTGAAGTCTTATGACTCATGTTTCTACTTGCAATAAGTACAGTAGATAAAGATAAGTTCATTTCTATCGAGAAAAAAGTAAGTATTGTTATCTTACAGCATAACAATTTAACAAATGTAAGAGATATCTAAGCTCAGATTTGAATATTTTACATTTATCAACCTTTTTCATAATTTATATCATTAGAACTTAACACAACCTCACCAAAAATTTACCAATACTTTACATTATATATATATATATATATATATACACACACACTCACAAGGATGAGTTGGAAGTTCTACAATATTTTGGTAAGATTCAGCTGTTCTGGATGCTTTTGCTGAGGTGATGAAAATGATAAACCACACTGGACTGGGAGATGCCAAACTTGGCTGATATTCTTCAAGTGTTACCTGCTAGATTTGCCTCGATGGCTTGAAGCCTTAGAATTAAAGGTATAAGGCTTACCTGACTTTTCTTGCAAACGCATCAAAATCTCTTAAAACATCTGATTACGGTAATCAACTGCACCTTCACCTTTTGTGCAAGAAATGTTTTTGGTTGCTTCTATGATGTTACAGCCCAGTTTGAACTCAAAAAATATAAGTTCTTGAATTAGACTACATTGCACATTCATCAGTGCAACTTTCAAATCATACACAGTCAAGCAATGTACAACATGTCAGTGCACCAACTACCACTATACTATCAACAACAGTGGGTACCTACTACAACTTGCACTGTTTCAACCAGATGATATATTTACTGCAAACTAGCATATACCAAAATTAGCAAAACTTTTGACTCTTCCGAGTGTGTATATATATATATATATATATATATATATATATATATATCCTCTCATCAACAGGCAATATTTGTTTGAGAGGGTGAAAAGAAGTGAAGATACCCTCTCTTACTGTACATTGGCTTTAATCAAATCATGAGGAATCCATTTGCCAAGTTTAGATTTGCCCTATTGACTGTGGAAACTGTAGAATATGCTGATTGCACCTCTGGTGAGGGGTAAGACACCCCAACAAACAAGTATCCTGTGTATAACACTAAACCATCTGATAGTGAGGCTGCAATCCTGGAACTTTGGGAAATTTGGAGCATCTTTTCATTGCCATTTACCAGTGTACAAGCAATTGATTAATATTAAATAGAATTATTAGTGTTAGATAGCAATACTTGAAACCATTTAACTGTATACAAACAAATGATAATTATCAAATTCAATAGGAATACTTGATAAATAGAATTATAAGTAATAGATAAAAATACTTGAAACCATTTAACTGCATGTAAATGAATGGTTAATATTTATTATAATTATTAGTGTAGGATAACTATACATAAAACTGCTTAACTGTGTGCAAACAAATAAGCTCTGGCTCATTAAAAATAATCTTACCTACAAAATATTCTCTTACAAATAATATGTATATACAGGATTTTGCATTAGATAACCTACAAGAGTTGATATGAGATAAAGCACAACCAAACTAAGCTTAGGTGCCTTTCCAAATTAACTCATTCTTCAACCCTATCAGCACAAAAAAAAGGAGAGTAGGCAACTACAAATTCATCAGAACAACTTATGATACATCTTTTAAGAGGAAGTTCCTTTTTCTAAACTTTTTAAAATCATTTGTGTTTTTGTAAAATTGACAATATCCACTTGTATGAATATATGTAAAAAAAAAAATGCCATCTAAAAAAAATGCAAAATGATCTCCTCTACCAGTCTTATGACATATGTGTGGGATGAATTCAATTCATTCAAGATAAGAGGGACATAATATACACAAGAAGAATATTCAAGTTTAATTTTTCTAAAATTGGTCAGCGCTAAAATAAACTTGGACATTATTCTTCTTATTTATGTGTTCTTCTTTTCTCTCGCATTCTTCAGAATCTATTTTTGATACTTTTTCTCTTTAATAGAATATACGTATAGTTTCTTTTATAATGAATAACAAAAACAAGAAAGTGTGGGATTTAGAGACCAATTTATATATAGTTTGTTTTGATATAAAAGTGAAATGTAAGAATGAGTCTGGCTTTATTTTCACATTACTCAAAGGATGATTCTGACAAATTCTCTTCTGGGGAATTGGCATTCAAGTCTAAAATATTGATTGACTCTCTCAACTCATCAAAATTCCCAACAGCTAAGAATATAAACTAAATGAATATCTCTAAAGTAATCACAAAATAGATGAATAAAAAATGAAAAAAATCAGTCTGGTTAAAAATAAAGAGCAGCAGACATTAGGAGATGAAAGAGTTGGCATGATGGTCCATAAATTAACTCACAAGAAAAATAAAGGAATTTGAAGATTATTCATAGATAAATTGCTTCTGAGAAGAACTGCTGTAGAGGTGCTCATTGTGTAATGGTTATCATCATAGGAAATGGACATGATGACCAGGGTTCAAATCTTGGACAAGGTTATTTGCATTTCACATAGTGCTAATACCTTTGGGAAAGGTATGCATCCAATTATTGCCGATATCAGTAAATAGTAGGGCTCTTAAAGCTTTGTATGAAATGGTTATTGCCATAGGAAATGGAGTCAGTAACCCAAGTTCAAATCCTGGATGAGGGTGTTTGCATTTCACATAGGACTAATATCTTTGGAAAAGGTACACATCAAACTATTCTCTCTCCAGCAAGAGATAAATAAGAGCACATTTGGCTCTTTAACCTTGGTATGGCAACTAGCCTAGGAGAAAGAAAACTATGAATTCAAACCAGTTATACTCCACTTAAAATTTGACTTTTGGTGGAGGCATTGGGTAAATATATACTACTGAGTTTGATTCACACTGGGTGCTCAACACTTCTGAATTTGTGTTACATCTAAGCTAAGCTTGGTAAGTAACTATTAAAATACTGGTTAAATTAAATCAACCTTGGGACAAAATTTATCAACCAGTCAATATGGAATATACTGACCCAATCACTTCAATAACCAGCAAAAGGGAGATGTTACAGACCTTATTAAATTCTGTCTTGATATAATAAGAATTTATATATTTCATGCAAACAAATTTTTACTATCATAAACTTAAATCTGTTTGAATGCTTTCATAGGATCTCAACCACTAAGCAGATATCGCAATCACTCAATGATTTTTGATTGTCTGAAATGAAAACTAAAGACTCTACTCAATATATAATTATGAAAATATGATAAAAATACCAATTGGTCAAACACTGTTTAAACATGTCAACTCAAAAAGACTTCTATATATCCAATTTTCTGCTTTTTTTTAAAGTATTATAACATTTTCATAAAAATAATAACTGTTTCTCCTACATAGAGTACAATATAAATTTTCTGAGATTCTAATCACTAGAAAAGGACATTTTACAAAGTCTTGCCAATGAAATTCTCTTCCTTGCTCTGGTAAAATAAGTTTCTACCTAAGCAACATTTGATGTTATTTTATTTTATTCAAAAGTGATTTGCTATACTTTGTTACAAAATTATCAACTTGCATACAATAAAATGAACCTAAAAACTATACCCCACACACATTGGCATTTATTTTTTGTATTTAGGGAAAATTCATCAGAGCTGCAAGCACTTAGTTTTACTTCCATGATAAGTTTTATTATTTTTATTTTATTATAGCTTCACATTAATTCTTTTTAACTGTCAGATTTTTAACTTGTAAATTCCTACAGTTTTTAAACTACCATTGCCTCTTCAAATATTTTGCAAGCAAACTTAAAAAGGTGTAATTCAGTTACCAAAATAATTTCACACTCAACTTATAAAGCTTCAAGCTAAAATGTCTTTGGAATTAATTCAATGAGTTAAAAAAACATAAGATTATCAATTATTTTACATATATCACTTAAAGTTATATAAGTTATATGTGATAATTTAGTGGATTAGAAGCTACTAATCTCCAATATGGAATTTGAATTCAAAATTCAATGATAAAGTATTTGATAATATATTCTGTTCTGTCTTAAAAACAAATTAAGTATCTCAAGTTAAAAATCTAGTCAGATATTAATTGTTGTGAAAGCTGGCATAAGTATATGATTAAAATTTTGAATTTAGTTGTAATGATTCTCTATCATACGGTAGATAACAATGCCAAAAAATTTGATAGTTTGAAGTGAACAAAACCATGAGACTTGTTTCTCAGGTCCTCTGACAAAGACAGATGGAGCTTTTTCCCTTCTTCACAATAAAATTTGGTTCCCTTAATGACAATGTTCATTTCATCATTCTCTCTCTCAGAGGGCCATTCTATGTGTTCCACCCAAATGTCACTTGAATTCTGGTACACAATACATTAAGTGATAGTAATATTAAGGACTCAAATATATGCATGCATACAGATCATATTGTAAATGATCACTTACACAATAAACACAAAGTAACAAAACCTTTTTATGTTAGGTAAGTGATAATTGTCATGCACATTTTACTTAGAAAAGAAAAAATGTAATCTTAAACTCCCTTCTGAAAGTAATTAATATTTGCTGTATTCCAGAATTTTCATGATAGCCATACAGGTAGCATAGAGTTCCTTAACACTTTGTCACCATCCCTCCATATCATTCATCAGTCCTGACAGGTCTACTAGAGAGAATCCAGTGTCTACACAGAGCTGATATAAATATTCACTTGCAGAGAACCCAACATTGGTGTGTTAATAAGAGTCTTTAGGAAAATGATGGTTATGAGCTCTTCCGTACTTATCCAGCAGTTTTGATGGTTTATGAGACTGGAGGCGGGTGGTCGTATAACTGCTTTTTTGTCCAAAACAACATTGAGTATTCTCATCTAGTTCCCATATAGCTTTTTCTCCAAGCATTTTGTTAGAATCCAAGTGGTATGGCCATACAGACACAGCCATAGCTAGAAAGAAGTCCCATTTTATTTTATCAGAGATCAGATTTCCATATGATGACCTGTCATTAGCAGACCACTTCTTCAGTAGATGAGATATTGCTGCCAACATATAGGAATTGGTCTACTTATCTTAGAGGTTCCCATTTAATGTTGAAATGGATCCATCTTGTTTAAAACATGAATTTTCATTTGCATTCACCTAGAGACTAATACCTCTTGCTGCTAGCTCCATACAATGCAGCAGGGATTTAGCTTGGGCAGGTGTATTTATAAGAAGCATCTACCTACTCTACATGATATTGTCTGCTTTTTGCATTTTTTGATATAAAATTATTTTCTTTTATTCAATCTATTGACATTCCTAGTAAATAAACAAGACAAATTATAACAAATATGATGATCATGTATCATCTCTTTGCAAGATGCCAGTGACAATGTCAAAGAAGTTGGTGTTCTCATTAGGTGAACTTTTGTTTTCATGCAGCAACATTATAGCAGTCACAGTTTCTTTGGGAAGATTATATACAAGAAGTATTTGCTTCATCTTTCCTTTGTGTGTGGAATAGAATGCCTTATAGTAATCTATGAACAATAATGTTGCCTTAAGATTTTTTTTTTTACTCATACTCCTTTGGGGATTCAACTAACAGAATCTGTGATGTTGTTGATCAATTTTTCTGAAAACCATTCTTGTTTTTCCAAAGAATTTTCGCAACTTCAAATTGGATACAGTTGAGAAGCAGGGCATTATAAACTTTAGCAGTAAGAATTATGCCACTGTAGTTCTTAGTGCTTCCAAGCTTTCCTTTTTGGAGGAAGGGGAGGATGCAGCTTTACATCCATTTCTCCTTGTGATTAAATTTTCTTGTTTTTCCTACTTCAGGACATATTTCCTTGAAACCTGCAGCTTTTCTGCTTTTAATTTTTTTTCAGTAATGTGTCAAGTTACTCCAAGTTTGATGTCTATGAACTTGAACTTGTTGGAAATTGGTCGCTATGGAGACACAGAATACTTTGACATTGTAGCAGGAGTACTACAAGGGGACACGCTGGCCCTGTACATCTTTATCATTTGTCTAGACTACGTACTTAGAACATCGATTGACAAAATCAAAGAGAATGGCTTCGAACTGACAAAGAAAAGAAGCAGAAGATACCCCGCAACAACAATTACCGACGCCGACTACACCGATGACATAGCGATACTGGCAAATACACCTGACCAAGCCGAAACACTTCTGCATAGTTTGGAACGAGCAGCAGCAAGCATAGACCTCCATGTTAATGCACACAAAACGGAATATATGTGCTATAACCAAACGGGGGACATCTCCACTCTAGAAGGAACCCCACTTAAACTAGTAGACAAATTCACGTACCTAGGAAGCAGCGTCGCATCAACCGAAAAGGACATCGAAACAAGGCTAACGAAAGCATGGACAGCTATCAATAGGCTATCGATTATATGGAAATCAGACCTAACCGATAAAATGAAACGCAGTTTCTTCCAGGCAGCGGTCACATCGATACTGCTATATGGTTGCACTACATGGACGCTAACAAAACGGCTGGAGAAGAAACTAGATGGCAATTGCACAAGAATGCTGCGTGCAATCCTGAACAAGTCCTGGCAGCAACACCCCACAAGACACCAACTATACAGCCACCTGCCCCCTATCATGAAAACTATTCAAGTTAGACGAACCAGACATGCAGGACACTGCTGGAGAAGCAGAGATGAACTCATAAGAGATGTACTCTTATGGATCCCCACACATGGCCGCGCAAAAGCAGGACGACCAGCTCGAACGTACATTCAGCAGCTATGTGAGGATACAGGTTGTTGTCCTGAAGACCTACCTAGGGCGATGAACGATAGGGAGGAGTGGCGAGAGAGGGTTAGGGATATCCGTGCTGCCAGCACGATATGATGATGATGATGAACAATCGGTTACCAACTTCTGTGTCTACTGCCCTGACAAACAAAAGCACCATCATCACTGAAAAATCTTTCACTCTTTCCTCCCATGAGTGGCAGTTTTTATGCTTTAAAGAAAAAAAATTGCATCAACCACTCCTGCAAATTCTCGTCACTCGAGACTAGGCAACATTAAATTGATATATCAGAGAGGCCATGTTTTTCTCTCTTCATTCTGCATGCTCACTTTGCCATATGGAGTAAACTGTCTTGTCCATTACACAGTCTTGTTAACTATCAATAAATTTTTAGTAGGTTTTTCAGTGATTTCAGGAGTTCTAAGCAGATTTTTGAAATGTTCTGTTCACTGCTGAAGTCTTTCTTCTTGATTGGCAGCTTTTAGTTTCTCTTTCAAGGTAGTTTTCCTTCTGCTCACTTCATTTATTGTCTGCCATGGTAATTATAATAGTCCATCTTCAACTGAATTTCTGATTTTATTGATTTTGCTCTGAATGTATTCTAGTATGGCATTTTTTACTTAGATCTGTTAAGTTAAACATAAGTGTTTGTTAGGTTTCTTTTTTTAATTAAAGATGCTTTTTTCATCCTATTTCATTTATTCCTACTATTTACTCTCAATGAATTCTACATTTAACTCTTGATTTGGTTTGTATCCACTCAGTTGCTGCTTCTGAGTGGGCAATAACAAAGTTTTCATCATTCAGAATATGCCTTTCAGAGGTCTCCCAAAGAGTATCAAACTTTTTCTTACTGTTACTATATATTGATTACTTATATTACTATTGGCAAGCGAGAATCAATTATATTATCAAACTTTAGTTGTTGGTTTCATATTTCAGTATAGACTCAAGTGAATCTTTGTTGAGGTCATTCTGTGATCAGAAGATACTCCTAGAAGTTTGCTTCACAGTTCAAAGTGTTGTTTATCCACTTCTTGATTGTGTGTGTGTGTGTGTGTGTGTGTGTGTGTAAAAAATCAAATAACAAAGATTATAAATTCCAAATGAGTGAATGATTAATTTTAATGGCATGTCAACCATTCCTGGAGTATTTTATGCCAAGTGGTAAATTGTGAAGGATGCTAGAAAATTTGGAAATCATATACGCTTTCAATATTTCTGCAATGGAATTTCCATGAATTCTTATCTTTTGAATTTCTTTTTCAAGATGATGTTTCTATAATTTTGTAGACCAAAATTTTCCATGACTGAATTTTTTGTGACCTAAATATTTTGATACTTTGCCCCATTCATAACTCATGAATTCAAAAAGCTGACAAGTTACCATAAATTTCGATTTAAATTTGTTTGTTTTAATAAAAATTTAATCCCAAGCTTTTTCTGATCAAATGAAATTTTTGTGTTTGATAATTGCTAGTTTTAAAAATATCAAGTTTTTTTAATAATAGCAATAAATTTTTTTAGCTGGTAATACTCTTGAGATCTGAGGTATCAGCAATGTTTTGGCTTTTAAAGTTCTCTGAGTATTGATTTTGAATTTTATCTCAATGTGCAAAAATGTTATTTATGATATAAATTAGTCAAGCAATTGAAGGTGTCTCTTTTCCACCTGTTTGCATTTGAGTCTGGATGCATTTGTTTGAGAGTAAATCTAGAGGAATTTAAATAATCTAAACAGGCTAATTCCTTGTAAAATCAGCCTAATCATCTGGGGTTGTAGAATATATACACTGCATCTCTGCGGGGGGGGGGGGGGGTAAAATCCCACCCCAACCAATGTCCTGAATATGATACTAAACTATCTGATGGTGAGGCTTCAGCAATGCTGAAGGTTTGAGGAATAGCAAGTATCCTTTCTTTGCCATTGATATGGAGTGGTAGCACCTGATTAGGTCCCATCTATGGGTCAAATAGAACTGCTTGACCATTTAACAGCAAGCAAATAAATGCCTGATGTTTACTTGAATTATCAATGTTTCATAGCAATACTTGAAACTATCTGTGTGCAAACAAACAAGTAGTGTGGAATTGAAATATTTGAAACCCTCTGTGTGCAAAATTTAAACTGTTAGTGTTACATCACAATATTTGAAACCATTTGACTGTGTGCAAATAAATAAATAGTATTGAATAGAATTATTACCGTTAAATAGCAAAAATTGTAACCACTTAATGGTGTGCAAACAAATGATTAATATTAAGTAAAATTATTAATGTTAGGAATACTTAAAAACATTTAACTCTGTGCAAACAAATTACTCTAACATTTATGAAAAACATAATGAAACAATGAAGAATCTGCTTAGAACTCCTCCCAAAATCACTGATAAACCTACTAAAAATTTATTGATAATCAACAAGACTGTGTAATGGACAAGACAGTTATCTCTGTAATGTATCCCCATTTAAAATGATAGCAATACTTGTAATCATTTAAACTGTGTGCAAATAAATAATGTTGGGAACATTTTAAAATGTTACCTATAAACTATTTGTTTACAAATCCTATTGGGGCTGCAGAATACACCAACTGCATCTCTGCAGAGGGGTAAGATTCCCCCAACAAGTGTCCTTGATATGACATTAAACAATCTGATGGTGACTTTGGGAAATGTAGCGTACTCTTTCATTACCATCGCTCGAAGGTCCACTGGCCTGGAGTGATAGCACCTGATAGGGTCCTATCTATAGGTCAAATAAAACTAAACTGTGTATTTATGCTAAACTGAATTGTTTAAAATAGGACTGTTTATGTGTATAAAAATGGATTTGGCATTAAATAACCAACAACGGTTTATATGCCATAAAACCAAACCAAAAAAACAAAACAAATCATATTTAATGCATATAAATAGGGATTAAATAACCAGCAAATGTTGATATGTCATAAAACCCACCCAACCCACATGTAACATAATGGCCAAGGGATTTCGGTTCATGCCTTTGAGTTTAGTTAGGCTGAGAACCTTTCGGCTCAGCACATGGGTTAGTTAGGTGCAACTTGATGCAGGTGTTAACGCGCGCACACAGAGCGGACGTGCCACTCAGAGATTTGACAATAGTCCGAGACGAAATGGGTGACGGAGTGCGAGTGACGTCACACACCAGGAGCGCACAAAGGTTTGTGGAGAATTGAAAGAAAGATAGGGAGTTGAGTACTAGATGCCAAACGAGGAGGTTCAACTTTTGGAGATCGCAGACGCAAGGCGAACTTGCGCCCTATAGGGGCCACTCGAGATGGGGGCCAAATGAATAAGACAGCATAGAAGATTGTGTCTCTCCTCCTTTCGTACCTGAACAAGAAGTCGTTACGTGTTTTCGAATTTCGAGATTCCTATGTTCTTTATATGTTCTATCGTTATATGTCTATTTGGCACATGGCGTTAATTGTGGCTATAATATACACACACTTCGTGTCAAAAGATCAAAGGGTCAAGTTATGATAGTCATGGATTTGATTCAAAACTGATACAATTATTTGAGAATTATATCATTTAAGAATCAAATTGAATGGCATCTTGTTTTGGATTTTTATCTGAAAGGATTCTGGAAATATAACCCAACAAAATTAAAGTATTCTATTAGATTCAAAATTTATTTTGTTTTGTTTTTTTTTTTTTTATCTCAGAGGTTGAATAAAAACTTGGTCCTGAATGTGACCTCTTGTATCTTATTTGATTAATTCAATCTGTTGTTTGCCCAGTCAGCTGGGGCTGTAGAATACACTGACTGCACCTCTGCAGAGGGGTAAGACCCCCCCCCAACGAGTGTCCTGGATATGACACTAAACAATCTGATGGTGAGGTTCCAGCAGTGCTGGAGCTTTGGGGAATGCGGAGTACCCCTTCATTGCCATCGCTCCCAGGTCCACTCTAGCCCCGAGTGGTAGCACCTGATAGGGCCCTATCTATGGGTTAAATAGAACTAACAGCATACTTATGCTAAAATGAATTGAGTAAACCGAATAGCTTGAAATAGAAACGCTTTTAACTATTAAACCGTACTTACACTTAAACTGCGTGCTTATGCTTAACTGAATTATTTGAAATAGAACTGTTTTTCAACATTAAAACTGTATTTACACTTAACTGAATTATTACATATAACTGCTTGAATAGTTTGAAATGGAAATGTTTTTGACAATTAAACTGTGTACTTATGCTAAACTGAACTGTTTTCAATAGAACAGATTATTTACATAAAAATGGATTTGGCGTTAAATAACCTACAAAGGTTGATATGCCATAAAACCAAACAAACCAAACCAAACCAATCAATCTGTTGTTTACTAATTTTGACAACTGATTGACCCCTTCAGTACATTTTCTTGGTACAAAACAGATGGGAACTGAATAGCAAGGATTTTAATGAATTAAGATGGAATATCTAAAGTAAAAAAGAAAAATCTTTTATATTTTTTAGGTTACCTCATTTAAACTGGTTCATTGAAGTTAAATGTTATTAATTATATGAATTATAGATATTAATAATAAAATCCTTCTAAGCCAAGTTTTCCTTTTTTTCTTCACCGAGAAGTTACATACATATCATGCCAAAAGCCAAACCAATTATTTGTCAAATTTAGAAAAGAATTGGTTGAATTAGTCAAATGAGCATTCAAATGTCAAGATCAACATTTTTTATTTGTCAGTGTACTCTAAAATGGTGTATAATTTCTTGTTGTAGAATAACAGATATTCCCCTTTAAACTTTGTAAATACCTTAAAAAAGGAAAAGAAATTCACATTTTTGCAAAGTTCAGAGGGCCGTATATCTGGAACTCTTTGAAGTAGGAATGTGAAACAAATACCATCCAGTTTTTCTCAAAGATTTATGATTTAGCAAGTTTTGAAAAAAATCCATAATGGACATGGTATTTCTATCAAAAAACTTTGATGATATGAAATGATGCAATATTTTCTCTCCAAACATTTTTTAAGAAAATATGTATAAAAGTTACTTCATCATCAAGTAGCACTGACAGCACAAAGTTTCTTCTTCCATCCTTATCACCCTTTCCTCTAAGCTGGTCTCCTCGGCTTCATCTTGTGTCTGTAAAAAGCAGATGTTACTTAACCAAAACTGACACATCCATAAGAGCACATTGATTATGAGTTCTTTTTTGTATTTTTTGGGTGATATATTGTATTTTGTACAATTCAGTGTTATCAAACAAAATGAATTTGGATATGTTTCAATATTTTTATAAGTTAATATGAGAGGCTTGATATACTTGAATTTTTTATCTCATATTTTCTTTTTCAAGTTAATTGAGCCAATTTGAAATAATTTATCAACAATACAGCAAAAGAATGATTTTTTGATTATCATAAGGACTCCATCTCTGTGCCAGACTAACTTAAGCTTATTTAATATCTGTAGTGGATAATCAAATACATTTTATCATTTCTGTGGTTTTTACAGTTTAATAAAAAGAAAAAATTTTTAAATCCTTTTTTAATTTTATGTATATACATTGTTTGCAATAATGATACATTTTAAAAAGCAAAGAGACTTTTACTCTTCTTTATTCATACAACCATATGATAGATACAAATCAAGACTGAACACATTAAACTAAAACAATATTTATTAACATGTTGGCTATTTGATAATTATTTGTGTATTACATGTACTTTTTCCACATTTTTAAGACTATAAGTTAGAAGTGCACATTCTACACATGAACTATTACCATTTTCAGTACAGTATGACTGAAAGTAAGTTATATCTATGATCTAGACAAATGTCTAACAAACACTTGTGTTTTATACTGCTACAGAAAAATAGCCACTGGAATGTGTATTTGTTTATAATTATAATTTTATTTCTTCTTGAATGAGTTTATTATTCCCTAAAACCTTGTTGAATTTTTATAGGAACATGTCCATAAATTTGCACTAAATTCTGTAAATGTTTTATTTTAAAATGTAATGTAAATTGTATAAATTTTTATTTTTAATCTGAACAAACTGGATTAAAAGTTAAATAAATGTTAAATATAGCTGTAACAAATTCTAAAAGGTTGGTATAATATTTTCATTTTTTTTTTTTCAGAATTTTGTAACCCAAAGTTAGAAGGTATGTTATACATAAATAATTATGGTACCATTTTAAAGATAAATTTCAATCAACTTCAATTTATATTATTGAAGCAATAATTTCCATTGGTAATTCAAAAAATAAAAACACAGAATTCAAGTATTTCTAATACTTCTAGATGATTCTAATATCATCAATTAAAGTTTTTCATTTTTAATGGTTTGTTTTAAAAATTTAGAGAAGCTTCTTGTCACACAAGATCATATTTAAAATATATTTATTTCTATTGTAAGTTTTTGTTTTTGTCTGATTTTGAAATATATGGTTTATTTTTTTTATTATTTTTGTTTTTGCACAAGTTGGCCACTGATTTGATTAATTTGATGCTACTAGGTCCGAGAGACCTGTGTTCAATCCCAAGTCGCATCATACCAAAGATTTTTAAAATGGTACTTGATACCTCCTTGCTTAACACTCAGCAATATAAGGTACGTATCAAGGGTTAAGTGGAGCAGTCCTGAGAAAGGAGTAGCGCCCTCCCCAATGCCTCGGTGTAGTAGCTATTGAAAAGGGAGCCTTCTGGTCACCATCGACTAAAGGGAGACAACTTTACTTTACTTCCTGATATCTCGATTCTTTATCATAAATTTTCGCTTAAAAGAAAATTTTGTTTTATCTTTACAGGCCTTTTCTATTGAAGAATCAGCTTATATATATATATATATATATACTATACATATTTTCCCCTAGGTTTTTGTATTTTACATTTCTAATCATCCATCGTTAACTTAAAATTATTAATATCACCCCTCATGGTCCTGATGATGATTCAGTAGAACCAAAACGCTATAGTGTTGACCCGTTAATAAATCATTCCTTCCACTTGGATCGTTGATATTAGTTTTTCTACACACACATATATATATATATATATATATATATATATATATATATATAATATGTCTTGGAGGTTGGTGTCACAAGAGAGTAATCAGAAATTCTGTTGCTTATAAAACTTACATCCATCAACTCTGTGTAGACACTGGATGCCATCTAGAGGACTTAGCAAAGGCAATGACCATTAGAGACACAAGAGAATCAAGGGAACCCAGGCTGTTATTGACATGCACCTTAATGATGACAATATTTGTTATGTTATTATTAAGCTTTTTTTCAACTAGTCTAATCAAACAATATCACACAAGAAACATTGGATTACTCTGACCCTCAACTTTTGTACCTGGAAAAGACATGTCTTGGTTTTTGGCATCTCCTACTCTTCCAAGAACATAGCACTGCATATCAAGAATATAGACAAGAATAGAACTGAGGAAAAGAACAAATACAACACTCTGATCCTAGCTGACAGACAGAGAGCAGAGTTCTTATATTAAGCAGTAATGCCATGATGTGACATTTTGATCTTAAGTAAAAGTGCTGGTTCATATGTAAATAACTCCATCATTTTGACAGAAATCTAAGTTTATAAATATGATGGAAATTATCATATTGATTTTTAAACTGTATATGCTTATGTTTTTATTTGTGTTTTTATAGACTGAATATACATGCCAGATTATATTGATAGCAACCTCTTAGCTAGAAGCCATACATTATTTCAAAGCTGACTCTAGAACAATGCAAACACTGAGACATATTCTGGAGGAAGTACAGCCAAGAGACATAAACACTGTCTGAATCAAATTATACTTTAAGCTGCTTCTTAGAATTATTGGTTAAACATGACACAAAAAATGTGTTAAACTGGACAAGAGAAAAGCCATTGATCTTAGAAATAAAAAAATGTCCATGTGTATATGTGCCCTTGTACAAACACACAGAAAAAAAAGCCATTTTTTAATATAATCATTTCTCATTCGGAATATTCCCTTTTTTTTTTTTGTTAAATTCGTGACACCTGTTATTCTTAAAGCTACAAAAAGAGTGAGGTGTCTTTTAAAACCATACAAAGAACAATGTGTTGGCACAAGAGATTCTTTCTAAAACTTTATTTCCAATATCTTGATATATACTATCTTGATAAATCTTATTTCAGTCTTGGCTGAAAACATTTCATTTTATGCTGCTTGCAATAAAATATTTACCAACTCAATTGCAAAAATTTGTCTGATTATATGAAAACATTTTCAGATATTACAAATGAATTAAATAAACATGATGGAGTAAAGTTGAAATAATAAACAAAAATTTGTCTACCTGGTTTTCTTTTTTGCTTTTTGGGTTTGTTTTTTTTAACATTATTAAAATGTCATCTGAAATTGTCTGTTTTATGAGGTTTGGTTTGGTTTTATGGCATCTCAATCCTTGTGGATTATTCAATGCTAAATTCTCATCATACATTATTATATATGATTTTGTAGATAACATTATATTTAAATGAGCCAGAACTCATTTGCTTGCACACAGTTAAATGGTTTCAAGTATAAGTAATACTAATGATTCAATTTAACATCAGTTATTTGTTTGCACACAGTTAAATGGTTTTGAGTATAATAAATGATCAAATATTTCTATTTGACCCATAGATTGTACTCTAACAGGTATTACCACAGTGTGTTTGAGTGGGCCTGGGAGTAATGGCAATGAAGGGATATTCCTCATTACCCAAATTTCTAAGACTTATATTTTAGTATCATATCCAGCATGCTCACTAGGTGCAAAGATGCAGTTGGAGTATTCTACAATCCCAGCTGACTGTATTTAGTTTGGCTTCTTTGTTTAATGAAATATCAACCATTATGGGTTATTTAATACCAAAGCAATCCTTCTAGAAGAATAGTAGTGGTACTATTTAACCCATATCTAGTGGGGGATAAGGGGGTTCATGCCTTTCCAACGAGAATTAGTCCAAAAGTGAACATAATTGCACAACTGGAGTTGTCACAGTCGAACACATTAATCACTATGCCAAATGGACTAACCACTAAACTTGTCTGGAATTTTCTATCGTGTAATATACAAGCTACTAAAATAAAATAAATTTAAACAAATGAAGTAATTAACAGATGAATATTGAAAGTTGTTTAAGATTTCCTGCATATCTTTAAAAAGAAGTTGCACAGACACTTACTGGTAGTAACTTATTATATAGAATAATCATTAAGATGCAAATTGTGAAGAATTTGATTGAACAAAGAGTAGAATAAAATATGACTTACCCTGTGTGGTAAAGTGAGCACATATACACCTGGCATGCAAAATGAGTGGTGGGCTTGAGAGAAAAAAGAAACATGGCCACCTAACACCTCATTTTAAGATAAAATGAAGTCTTGACCGAGGAGAATTTGCTCGAGTGGCATATGAAATTTTTCAAAATGAACATACCAGCCAAGCATAAAAACATCAAGTATAAGAGAAACAGTGAGATATTTTTTGTTGGTGGAGATTAGACTAAAAGTTCTAAAATAGTTCTGTTAGCACAATACTGAGAATAGAGAGACTGCTGTGAAAGTGAATACTTGGATTAGTTTCACATTTCAATGTTCACACACACTGTCAGTATTAATTGATGTAATAACTTACAATATTCAGATGAATTTTATACCAATTTATGACAGAATGAAATTGCAATATGAAATTGAAAGCATCAACATTTATTTCCACATGTTTTTTAGTCTCAAGATTTTCACACTATGAAAATACTTGTGTAAATAATTCCTACAATAACAATATTTTTCTGTATAAAATAATTTAACCAATAATAATTGGATCACATCTGTTTAAGAAAAGAAATGGCCTTTTTTGACTAGCATTTTATTATAATGAATGTTTTTTTGTTTTTTTTAGTAAAATTCAATTGAAATTCAATGCTTTGCACAGAAATATCAAATCTTATTCATTTTTAATTATTTTTCATGAATACTAAATATTACTCATCAACCAGAAATTTTCTCTCTTTTAACTCATTCTCATGAGATTTTATCATTTTCTAGTAGATATTTTGGGGTTTGTTTTTATTAATAATTTAATAGAATTTTTCTTCAATGGAAAATAAAACATCTGAAGAAGATCAAAGGACACATCAACCAAAATGTTGTGAGTATAACCCCAAAAAATGAGGTCAATAGTCCGAATATTCTAAGTAGTAACAATTATTAAGCTTCATCTTAGAAATTTAGACAAACAATCAGAATAACATATCAATAATGATAATTTATATGAATATTTTGCTTATAAGTTATTACTTCAATTAATCTGTCTTTGTTTAATCAAATTCTCCCAAATCAGCTTTTCCATAATTATTCGATATGCAATAAGTTACAAACAGCAAGTGTCTACTTGACCTCTTTTTAAAGATATAGTGGAAAGTTATAATCAAGGAAAAGAAGCAATCAACCTAACGGCAATGATTCTGTCTGCAAAGTAGAATTCTTATTTTTATAACTCATACAGCAAATAACGTTATGCCGGATGTTCACAAGTTCTCTTGTAACTTCATTATTGCTGACTTATGCATCATACACATGCTTTTTTTTATTATTCCTCAGAGAAATTAGAAAAGGCCTCAATGATTATTGTTAGTATAAAGAATTTTCTTGTCTGATGAAAAAAAGGTAAAGAAAGAATGTTATATTGTCTTAAAAAATGAATACCACTTACCATAAGTCATAATAAACATAAAAAATAGAATTCATCAGTTTTTACTTTTCATTCCTCTGGATTCATTGCAAGAAATGAGAAAAAAAGGAGGAAAGTTGAAGGAGTTAGTGACAATGATAAAGTTAATTAATGGAGCAAATAGAATGAACAAATGAAAAGTAAATCTTATAGCAAAAGGCAAATTCCTCATCAAAATCAACAGAAACTCTCCTCATTTTCAGATGAGCAATAGTAACACTTAATTATATGTTGCAGAATTATAAAAGAAGATTTCTGTGGCTAAATATTGATATGGATGACATAAGACAATATTGGAAACATTGATACAGTCAGAATCTTTAGTCAAGATGCCAAAATGGTATTTAAAATCAGGAAATGTGCAATATTGATAGTAAACAATGGAAAACAGGAAGCAACAGAAGAAAATTAACCATCAAAGAAAATATGGGGACTCTAAAAAGAAAAGGAAAGTTTTTTTTTTTTTATATATATATATATATATATATATATATATATATATGTGCCCACAAACAGGTATTCATAGTATAATGGTTAGCATGGTAGAAAATTGGCTCAGTGACCTGGGTTCAAATTCTAGATGAGGCTGTTTGCATTTCCCAAAGCTCAAATATTCTAGGGAAAGATATGAATCCAACTATTCTTCCTTTATTTTTGGATAAATAGTTGGACAGAATGGTTTCTTACACCTTTAGATGGTAACCAGTCTAGGAAAAGGAAAACTCTGTCTTCAAATCTGTTAAACTCTACTTAAAAATTGATCTTGTGTTGGAGGGGTTGGGGTTAATATGTGCGTGTGTGTGTTTCAAAGATATATTTCAAATAATGAATTTGAAAACTTTGTTATCACCCACTTAGAAACAGTAGACAAGTAAACTAAATATAGAGTTACCTGAGATTCAACAGCCGTTAGAGAAAAATGACATAACACAAAAACAGCATCTTTACTTAATAAAAAACACACAACATCAATGCAGAGAAACTTCGATACTGCTATATGGATGCACTTCATGGATGCTGATTAAACGGATGGAGAAAAAGCTTGACGACAACTACACAAGAATGCTGCGAGCAATTTTGAACAAGTCCTGGAGGCAACACCCCACAAAGCAGCAGCTGTACAGCCACCAACCTTACATCATGAAATCTATCAAAGTTAAATGAACCAGACATGCAGGACACTGCTGGAGAAGCAGGGACGAGCTCATAAGTGATGATCTCCTATGGACCCCCTCAGATGGCCAAGCAAAAGCAGGACAACCAGCTCGAACCTACATACAGCAGCTCAGTGAGGATACAGGATGTAGCCCTGAGGACCTGCCAGAAGTGATGAACGATTGGGAGGAGTGGCGAGGGAGGGTCAGGGATATCCATGCTGGCGGCACGACATGATGATGATGATGATGACTAACTAAATCATACCAAAAAGAACACCAATAATCCATCCAGAGCCAAATCAATAAAATCAGAAATTTGGTAGAAAATAGACAATGACAATTATCATCGCAGACAGTAAACAAAGTGAGCAAAATGAAAAGTACCTCAAGAGCCAAACTAAAAGCTTCAAACCCAAAAGAAAGACTTCTGAAGTGGAAAGTACATTTCAAGAATTCACTTGGAAACCTGCTTGAAATCATGGATAAACCTTCTGAAGAAATTATCAAAAGCCAAGTAGACATCAAACTTGGACAGTTTACAAAGGAAGAACATGACACAGATCTGAAAAAAAAGCTGCAAGCTTTGATGAAATACCTCCTGAAGTTTGGGAGACAAGCAAATTTAATATGCTTCTTTTGATTATGCAATGCTGTGTTTAAACAAAACATCATAGACAAAAGGCTGCAACCACAGAATCACTAAGAATTACAGAGGCATAACTCTTACTGCTACATTGTCCAGTCAGCTGGGGCTCTAGAATACACTGACTGCATCTCTGCTGAGGGGTAAGACTCCCTCTCCAATGAGTGTCCTGGATATGACACTAAACAATCTGATGGTGAGGTTCCAGTAATGTGGAGTACCCCTTCATTACCATCACTCCCAGGTCCACTCTGGCCCAGAATGACACCTGATAGGGTCCTATCTATGAGACAAATAGAACTAAACTGCATACTAATGCTAAACTGAATTACTTGAAATAGAACTGTTTTGACATTTGAACTGCATACTTATGCTAAACTGAATTGTTTGAAATAGAACTGTTTTTGACATTTAACTGTGTGGACAAAAACTATACTAATTCTAAACTGAATTGTTTGAAATAGAACTGTTTGACTGTACTGAATAACTTGAAATAGGAATGTTTTTTGACAATTAAACAGTGTACTCATGCTAAACTGAATTGTTTGCAATAGAACTGATTATTTGAATAAAAATGGATTCGGCATTAAATAACCTACAATGATTGATATGCCATAAAACCCAAACAACCAACCAAAACCTTACTGCTATAGCTGCTAAGGTCTATAATGTCCTTCTTCTATATCATATTTGACCTAAAGTTGAGTAAAAAGCAGAACAGTTTTGGAAAAAGTCAATGAACCACTTTGCAGATTCTAACTATTATCATAACATCGAAAGGAAACATTAAAAAAATTTAGAGGCAATGTTATTGTTTGTAGATTTCTCTAAAACATTTAATTCCATAAACAAAGAAAAAATGTAGCAAATACTTTTAGCATATGGTCTCTCTAAAGAAACTCTTATTGTTCTAATGATTCTCTAGAAAAACACAAAATTTCTTCAACCCTATTGCTGGAGTCTCACAAGGAGATACATTAGCACAGTATATATTTATATTCTGCCTACATTACATAATAAAACCATTAATAGATCTTCTGAAAGAAAATGTTCTCATACTAAAATATGAAAGAAGCAGAAGATATTCTGAAGAAACTATTATTGATATAGATTACACAGATGATCTAGTGCTTCTCAAAAATACATCTGCCCAAGTCGAATCTCTGCTGTATATTGTGGAGCAGGCAACCTAAACAACAGTCTCACAATGCAAAAATCAAAGATATGGAGTGTTTAATATAATTATAGAAGGAAAATCATATGGCTTTGAAAACTTCAAAACAACATTCATAATGAATAGAAATTTTAAGCTGCAATTCAAAAAATGTAGTCTACATAATCAAATATACAATCTACAAAAAAATATATATATGGGTTGTAGTCGAATCCGAAACGATAGAGTCTCTTTTACATAAAAGCAACATTGAATTACCAGAAAATATAAAAATTTATGTATCCAAAAACCTTTAAAGGAGATTTTAAAACAATGTTAATATATCAGAACGATGAGAAGTCATTACTCCAAATTAAGGAAAAAAGGTTCATAGATTTAAACCAACATTAAAACAGATGCTAACAATACACACGTATGCACAAGATAAATACTCACACACACACACAAACTAACTTAAAATACATCTCCATTTGTGGAGTCAAATGTATATGTATACATAAGTGTACATTAATGTGTACATGTGTATGTACAGAAGGAGGGAGAAAGAGAGGAGGAAGAACAAAAATCAACACAACAACCCTGAAAATATATGTGTGTACTTACATGTATTCTTGTGTACAAACACACACACACACACAGAATATATATTTATATATATTATGAAAATAAAAATTCCATTGACCAGAGGTCTTCATGAACAATAGACACAAATAGTAAAATTAAAACAGACGACATCTTATCAAAAGAATCTTTACTAAAAAACAACCAAAATTTAGCCATTTAAAACTCCTGAAGAAGACATAGAAGCCAAAACACATGTAGAGCACAAACATATTAAATAATAAAAACCTATATACTAAATTCAAAATTATTTGTGGAACTATTCATTTTAAAATATTTACTTTTCTCTCATTGGGCCCATAACTATATATATATATATATATATATATATATATATATATATGCTGTTGTGTGTATATTCATGTATATATGTATATGGGTGTGTGTGTGTATATATATATATGTGTGTGTGTGTGTGTGTGTGTGTGTGTGTGTGTGTGTGTGTGTAAGTTTATTTCAAATGTCTTTGATGGCATTGAAATATTTTCTCTCTGAAGATATTTGAAAAGCAACATCTTCACATTTGAAAATTTTCATTTTAAATGTTTTCATTGATACGGTTTTC
Source organism: Sepioteuthis lessoniana (assembly GCA_963585895.1). Taxonomy (NCBI): domain Eukaryota; kingdom Metazoa; phylum Mollusca; class Cephalopoda; order Myopsida; family Loliginidae; genus Sepioteuthis; species Sepioteuthis lessoniana. Next base: position 75,070,749 of record OY757937.1, read on the forward strand.
TGCATGTGTTGTATATAAGTATGTGTGTATGTACACACATATATATATATATATATATATATGTGTACTATCAATAAAAGTGACCATACAAAAAAAGTCTGGAAACTTATCGTATGCACCTCGTATATATATATATATATAGAGAGAGAGAGATAGATAGATAGATACACACACACGTGTGTAAGCATATATATAATTGTGTGTGTGTGTGTATATATATATATATATATATACATACACTATCAGTCAAAATAATTTGGCCACCATCAAAAATTTTTATTTCTCATCCTTCAAGTGTTTTTTAATGAAACAAGTTAATGACTATAATGTTTTTTTATTTATTATAAAAATACAAGTCTTCTCAGTAACTTTTAATTTAGTATAGCCAGATATCTTTTGAAAAATTGATTTGAAAATGTTTTTCTTCTTTAGTACTGAGCACGAACAAAATATTTTCAAAAAGTTACATTATATCACCACTTGAACTCACATTAGACTATAGTGTGCTGAATTACTGTTTGCTCGATACAACCTGTTTTATCTATGCAGAGGACAATTTCATCAGAGTCACCAGTTTGTGTAACATTAGGCTGACTGCTCCAAACATTACTGCACAACTGAATCAATGTTATGAAAAAATGTGAAGCTAGCCTATATGTCAGAATAGCTGTCAAGAAACCAGTGTTTTGGAAGTAAAACAATGTCAAAAGGCTTCAGTGGGCCAAGCAGCACAAATACTGGACAATAGAGCAGTGAAATAAAGTCCTTTGGAGTGAGGAATAAAAGTTTGAAATTTTTGGGTCAAATAGGAGGGTCTATTTGTAATGAAGAGTCAGTAAAAGAGCTGCAAGCCCCTGTATCACCACAACCATAAAGTATGGAGGAGGCTGTGTAATTGTGTGGGGGACTTTTGCCTATTGCTATCAGAACATACTGCCGCATCATACAATCCCATCTTGAACATAACTTGTGGCTCAAGGATTTGTACTTATACAAGATAATTACCCAAAGCTTACTAGTAAACTTTGCTGGAGGTACATTAAAAGCAAAGAAGAATAGCACATCCTTCAACTGATTTCTGGGCCAGTACAATCAGCAGACTTAAATCCGTTTGAACTGGTGTCAGATGAACCTGACCAAAAAATCAAAGCTAAACAACCCATTAGTGCGGCTCACCTCTCACAACTCTTGCAGGAAAGCACGGCAAAATTATCGTCAGTCTACCTCCAGTCATTGGTGAAAATCTGTGAAGCAGTTATAGCAGCCAAAGGGGGTCATTTTGATGAATCAAAAGTTTAAGAATTTTTTTTGGTTTAATTTGTATTTAATGTTGCTTGGGAAAATTTGTATTTAGTATAAAAAATAAAACCATGGTGGTGCTTTACTTGTTTCAATAAAAATAACACTTTTTTAGGATGAGCAACAAAAATTTTTGAGGGTGGCCAAATACTTTTGACTGGTAGTGAATGTGTGTGTGTGTGTGTGTGTGTGTGTGTGTGTGTGTGTGTGTGTGTGTGTGTGTGTGTGTGTGTGTTTATCTAACACTCACACATACTGGATTTACTTAGAGTAGGCAACTGATCAATATTTATAAATCCTCAACAAAATAAACAAAAATTTCATCACTGCTGAAATATTATGATTTTTTTTTCAATTTAGATAATACTCTGATAATGTGGATATTATTTTTTAAATTTTAACTCAAGTTTTCATTTAAGAAAAATGCAGGGCTTCAGCTACCTTTTTTTTGTGTGTTATATATTTTCCATTTTTTTCTTTTTCTTACAACTTTCGACTGGTGTTAAAGATGAAATTTGTTTAAAAAGATAACAAACATAAACTGTGTACTTTACAGAATTATTTACACATAAGATGGAAATCAGCAGCAGTTATAAATCTGCTGTTACTTCAAAAAACTTGAAACCATCAAACAATAATAGAAATAAATTTACATAATAGAAAATTGTTTTCATTTTTATAAAAAAAAAATGACTAATTGGTTAAATCAAACAGTTTTATCAATAAACTTAATTTCTATATTTTGTTTTTAAGTGGTTTGTCCATGTTTTATTCATTTTTTTAAGTTTATAGATTAATATTAATCTTTTAAAATTTTTCCTTTATGAGTTAAAAAAGACATTTTCTTTCTGTTAAAAATTATTTACTCTTCAAAGCAAATTTTTTTCTTCATTTTCTGTTTATTTTTCCACATCAGTTCAACATTATAGTTTCATTCGTTTGATGAATTTTCTATTCAATAAGAAAAGATTTAAAAATCTAAAAAGTTTATTGTGACAACAAAATGACAAATCTTAATTTACTTTCATCTTCATTGGATAATTTCAGGTATCATTTTTCTGTTTGTATAAAAAAGATTTTGTTCTTTTTAAATTTTATTAGATTCAAGGGCAATGAAAATAACAGGTATATTTTAATACAATTTCACTGTGCATTAATATCATTAATCCCCTCACCTCTAAGCTATAAATCAAATAGTAGGATACACTGAGCTTTATAACCTTTGGTAAGGATAACTGATCTAGGAGAATGTAAACTCTGAATTCAAATCCCCAACCACCATATCAGGTTCATTTGCAACTGTGTGATGGTAAAACCAGGGGTAGAACTTCTAAAGGCAGTCTGATGTTGTTTTCGACCCCATTCTGGCAATTTCTTTATTATTAGTATTGCCAAGTTGTATAGACCTTAACTCTATCCTTGGACAGGAACATCAATGTCATGAAGAGGAGAGACCTGCAGCAAGGGCAACTCTCAGTCTTCCATACAATCTTGTCAAGCTCCACATGTATATCTAAGGTCTTATTAGATTGACAAATGTATAAGACAATTACGGAGATGACACTGTTAGACAAAAAGAATCTTATGCATTTCAGTTCTCATGTAACTTTTTACATCAGAAACAATATTTTGATAAATAGTAATAGATCACTGTAAGGTTTTTGATTTTTTTCTCAAAAAAAAAAATTAATGTTTTATCGTTTATAGTTACACAGAACCAGGCCATCAGGAAAAGTGACTGCAACAAGGGTGCATTTGGTGCTGTTGTCTGTGACTACTCACCCCCATTCCCAAATGAAATCTGTAAGTGGCCCTTGGAATGGAAGTGTCATTTTCATAAGAGTGGTGGTACTAGGTGGCTGACCAATCACAAATTTTTGTCTTCTCGATAAAAATCATTGCTTTTTGAACAGCAAGCAGTGTAAATTTTGGTTTACGTGTGAGAGGTTGCTTTCTGTGAATATGAAAGTCAGATTTTATTTGTGTATTTCATATTGAACTTGCAAGTTTGGATTTCTGAACCTGGGTACAGATTTTGTTATTGACACTTATGAATTGACATAACTTTGTATTTTATAACTCTACAATCACCATTACATATTTTATTATACAACAATCAAATACTTGATCTTTTCAACTATTAACAAAGGAAGATGTGCCAGAGAAGAAACTCAATGCAACAAAGAAAAGTTTAACTTAAACCTATAAAACATACATGCAATTCTGTACATTCATTCTAAAGTTTCAGTACACTTGGCATTTCTCAAAATTTCTTTAACCATTCTAAAAAAGAATTTATAAGAATTACAAAAAAAAAGGAAGAATTCTTTCTTGGTTAGGCCAAAATCTTTTCAGGGTTTTAATTTGGCTTTTTAAAGAATCCTTTTTATTTTTATTGGATAATACTATAATATCTACTGGATGTTTTTCATATGTTCTTATTAAATTTTTAATTAACTATTTTTATCATTTAATAATATTGAAATACAAGTACTGATTAATTTTTTATAAGATGAAAAAAATTTTCTAATAAACTGTTATTCCTTTCAGTCAAGCCCAGATGATTTCTTTTTGAAAGTCCTTTTTTTTCTTTAAACCAACTATCAGCTCTTAATTTTCAACACTTTAATTGCAGATTATTAGAAAACCTGGAGGAAATAACAGCAACTCATTAAGCATTAAAAAACAAATTAAAAATAATTAATCTTGATAAATGATTTGAGGCAACCAAATCTAATTAAAATGCTATAATTTACATTGAATTGAAAAAATGAAAGGTTAAAAATGATACAAGAAGATAATTGTTTGTTTATTGCCATCAAAAGTTTATTTCCGGACAGGGAACCTTAGAAATGGTGATGTTTCATTCCAAAAAAAAATCCAATTATGTTATCCCATTTTTCAACTAAAAAAAAAATTGCCACTTGTACCAATTTGTGTTCTAAGGAAAGTATCAAAAAAGACCAGATAGCAAATATTCACACTCTGAAAAATACTGATATATGACGTCTTTACAAATTTTATCTTTTTCGTAATATTCCCTAAACTAATCATTTTTATTCAAATGTTAAGTGAATTAAATAAAGAAAAAATACCTCTCTAACATTCTAGTTTGTTTTTTTTTCTTTTTTTGCACCATTAGTTTTCTTATCTGATACCAATGAATTCAGTACATTTCCTAAGATATAAAAACTTATTGAAAAAAAATTGTCTCAAACTTTCATTTGTTTTTGTCACAGCTTTTCAATGACAAAGATTCATCAAAAAGTTTTTATTTCATCCAATTGAATTTTATATAACAAAATCATTTTTTAGTTCAATCCAAGAAAAAATATTTCCCTGATTTTTCCATTACTCAAAATCCTATAAAAATTCAACATTATCAGCCGACTAATCAAACTTGTTTACATTGGAATGTGTTTGGACATGTTAATTTGAAGAATCTTTACTTGAAATATTTTGATCATGAAAAAACTTGACGAAGTTGAATCTACGTTCATGAAAGTCATATAAACACTGAATTAGTTATGCAGGAGAAACTCAAAATATTTTCAAGAAAATGATTAAAAATATATAAAAGTCTATCACTATAAAACATTATTAATGATAATTTGAACTCATTATTCTTCATCTTCCTAATTCTGATTGTTTTTATTGGAATAAGAAGCAAATAGAAATAGGAAGATGAAGGATAAGGCAGTTCAAAATTATTAATTACCATGATTGGCAGTTTCATCTAAAAAAAAAAAAAAGAAAAACCTATCAGTGAATTAACATTCACTTCATTTAGTTTCAGCAATGTAATATTGAGATTGGAGGGCATTCAAAAAAAAAAGTAACAAAACTAATAAAGAGTAAAACATTACAGTTACAGGGAGAGATTGGAGAAATGCTGATTAACTACTTTATTACAATGAAGAATAAAAGATATCTATTTGAAACTTTTGAAAAATTAATGGAATTTCAAATCATGGCAAACATTTTTTTTATATTTCTCTTCAAACTGGAAATTTACAGTCAAGACAGATTTCAAAAACTAAATTTATTAACAATTTGAATTTTTGCAAATAAATAAAAATATCTTTAAAACATATTTGCCTAATCAAATCAAAAATGGCAGTAGTGTAAGAAAATTAAGATAGAATTCAGAAATAATGGTAAGAAAAATAATCTAAGAGAGCATTGGAGGAATTATCAGATGAATTACTTAACAGAATTTGATCTGTATATAGATATTGTATTTATATTGTATACATTCTGTGAAAGAATTTCTTTGTAAAGGATAACATGAGAAGAGAGTAAAAAGATGACATGTCCAAAGAGGCATAATAAACAAATAATGATAGTTGATATTGTAAGGCATCTAAAGAAGGTAAATTATGTTTGTTATATGAAAAATATGTAAGAAGTATTAAGACTTGACATTACCAACTAAGGAAAAACTTTTTACATCATGGGAAAATTAAAAGTCTTTAATGATAAATTTAACAGATATAATAACAAAAGATTTCAAGAATCAAGTAATTATTTCTTGCAGGTTTAAATATAAAGGAAAAATTATGATAAAAGTTAGATTTTATTCTTATGATAAACTATACATAAAAGTTAATAAATTACCAATGAATGATAAGTAAAACACAAATATAAAATCAATGGTCATAAATATCTGTTTGACTGAAAAATATTGAAGAGTAACAAAATAGATTATAGATAATATAGTCTCAAATTTTTATCTGTATTTCAAATTCCTCATGGAATTTGGAAGGTTGAAAAATAGAAAAAATGTTAAATTATCATTTATTTGTTAAATTATTTTTTCTGTTGACAGAAATAGATTTTTTTAATTTTTTATTGTCAATCAACACAAAGTCTATTTGATTTGTAGATAATGACGTTTTCTCCATCTTAGAAAATTAATTTAATTTGTAAATGATTTTTATAATAGACATACCTTTGTAGTTGTCTGTCTTAAAACCAGAAAGTTTTCAAGACAGTTGTTTTGCAAAACATTATTATTTTTTGTATTTATTTTTACTCTGAAGACTCAAATGGAAGCATGAATGAGCAATCAAGGTTCAAATAAATATGCCTCTTCTCTTCATTTTATTTACAAGGGTGAACAAAATTTTATATTTGCATACAAACTAGCTTCTTGAATAAACTCCATGAACTTGAAGGAATCGAATTGATGCCATACCCAGCATATAGTTTGACCCTAGCTCACTCTGTTCTGAATTATGGCTCACTTTTTGCATTCATGATGCCTCAACAACCAAGAGGATGAGGTGGAGGAGTTCTTTACCTTGAAGGAAAAGAACTGCAATCAAAGAACTGGTAAAAAGATGTCTTCAAACAGTGCAATATGATGGTCTCTGCTTTGAATGCTAAGCTATTTTTACTCTAGCTTGAGGAATACAGCAAAAATGTTACCAAATTATTGCAAAACTTTTGATTCACCAAAGTAAATAATGCTATTAACACACAAAAATGAATTTTTCTACATTTTTTACATTGCAAACTTATCTGCTTTTTTTATAATTCATTGTCATGCTATTTTATTGACTTTTGGACTACTACCCAAAAGAAAGATATGAACCTCCTTATCACCCACGCCAGGTATGGGTTGGATAGTATAATTACTCTTCTTCTACAAGGATGCCAGTGGCATTAAATAACCCACAATGCTTGATATGTCATTAAACAAAGAAATTGCTTGACACTTAGTGGACAATCCAGCTTACACCACCATTTAAAACGCCACTATCTTTTCTATCCAGGAAATCTCAAATAATGAATTACATCTATGAATACTCAAGGCCATCATTATTATAAAATACCAACCAACATAGTGCATCTAAAAACAGTTTTATACACTACTTTTATTCAACAATTCAACTTTACTATGGCAAGAAAATAGTATTACCCATGCCAATTCTTCAGGCTTATAGAAAATATTTACTTTTTTTTATTCCAACAGACACTATCTCAAATCCCATTCTATATATATATATATATATATATATATATATATATATATATATACTAATCTATCATGGTTTTTATTCTCTAAAGAAACATGACCAAAATAAAGGATCTTCTTTTTTAGAATTTTAAAATATTTTATTTATTTTAGAATGCATAGACTTTTAAAAGCACTATTTAAAGAAATTAAACTAAACAATTTCAACTTTAATTTCTCTAACATAAAAAAGTTGAGACAAAATAAGAATATTTTAAATATTCATTGATTTTAAATATAATTTTTATCCAACATTTTTGATATATCATCATCTCTACAAAGCATAAAACATCCATAAAATGGTATGTTACAGAAAGAAACAACTCCTGAATATCTTATTGTTTTTTTCCTAGCATTAGTTTATACTAATAAGAAATTGACAGAAATAGACTACAACCAGGGAAGATAAAGGAAAGAAAAAAAGAAAATAAGTGGGAAAAGTAAAAGGAAGAAAGGAAGAAAAAAAAGTAAAATTAAAAAGAAAAATAAGAATTATTAATGAAAAAATAAGAAGAAAATTGAAAAATTGAAAAGTTAATCTAAGTTTTAATGAATGACTCGAAAGTGAATGTGATGATGACAACCAAGTAGAAAATTAAAGTGAGGCTGAATCATAGAAAAATGATTGTTACTGGAGTGAAGCTGTTATTTAGAAAAATGAGTGAGTCTGTTGGTCACCACAGTCTTCCTCAACAGTATATCATATACTTCCATTTTTCCAATCTTCACTTCCTTACTAGTGAAAAATACTAAAAAAAAATGTTGTTACTTAACATCTAGAAGACAGATTTTTAAAAATACCAAATCACTTCCACTGTGAATGGTTTCATTCAATCGGTATATTTAACAATATTTCTTTTCCATTTTTTGAATAAATACAATATTCTGATTTGCTAAATTCTGTTACTAATAGCCCAATATTTTTGTTACTGTTTATATTGGAGTTATGAGTCATGAATATTGGGAGATGTTCACTTCATGGTAGGAAAAAAGTCTGTAACACCCAGTCTTTTAATCAATTGTTGAACATTTATCATTTTCAAAGGTCAATTGGGGTTACAGATAAGAGATAATCAGTGTGATGATTTTCAAATCAAAAAGGTAATGCTACTTTGCCTGTGTCAGTGGCCATTTGTAATATGATTTACATATGTGCTTACATTTGAGTCTTTAATATTATTATTACTTTTGCATATGCATCGATTGTTGTGCACATAAGAGTGACAGATGGCAGTTTTGGCATAACAACCATTGGAGAGGTGAATTAGAATGAAAGTGATATTCATATGGAGTGCATAGAATGAACCTTTGTAAGAGAGTGATCAAAAGTGACATCAAAGGAACTAGACTTTATTGTGAAGAAGAAACATGAATTCCAACTTTGGTTGGTTAGAGGACATGAGAAACAAGTCTAGCAGCATTATTCAACACATTCAAGTCAATTATCTGGAAAAAAAAAACTTTTAGTTGCTAATTCTACTTTGTGTTGAACGTTTTGTTCTGTATCTTTGACTTTGTTCTTTCCTAGGTAGCTTGTCTCTGCGGGTCGATAAATTTTTCTCTATACCAAGCTCATGGGCCCAATATCTATACCCACTTGGTTTCTGGCACAGGTCATTTTATTTATCCTACAATTTCTCTGCAAGTGTTTTTGATTGGAACCTATACTTCATCAACCTGCACTCAACAACAGTGTGATCATTACATTACATAACTAATGTCTTCAATAAAATTTGCATTCATTCATAATCAATCATCTATGTTATTCAAGTTACAGTAATATTTTAGGAGGTTGCTTGGTTTCATTTTTAAAGGGCATATCAATCTTTGTGCATTTTAGAATAGAAAAGACAATTTCAAAAATCAAATATATTTCAAAATGCAAATAGTTTATTTTCAAAAAAAAAAAACCTACATTAAAGAGAGAAACATAATTTATTTAGAATGTCTGAATTCTCAGTTTTAAAATCTAACTGTATCCTTATGAAAAGACAAAGTTATTTTTTGGTCTTTTTTGCATTTTATAAGTAGAAATTTAATATTAAAAGATGGTGCTATATTGCATTAAATGTATTTTGCACATCTATAATTCTTATCTGCTCTTTTCTTTAGATTTTAGGAAGTTTCACAAATGTACATTTTCAGGATATTAACTTGTTACAATTAATTTCTTAAATTCCTGGTTCAAATGTGAGATCCTTTTTTTGTTTAATTGTGAAATGTTTGTTAATATATTTATGTTGACATGGATTAGAGTTATTTCAAGTTTTCTGTTTGTTTGTAATAGAACTTGCATTTATGTTGTCATATTTTTTTCTTTTATTCAGTTTATTTTATATGCCTTTATTTTAGCATTGTATCTAAAAGGATATTAGGATAATGGAGAAGTTTAAAATCATTTTAAATATAACTTTCTTTACCTGATATTCAAGGGGAAAATTCAAAGGATTTTTCTTAAAAAGCAGTAATTATTTTACATTTTATTGTTGTGATGTGATTGAAGTTAATAAGATCATGTTTTTTTTATTGTTTCCTATGAATTTTAATTTGAAAACATATTTTGAATTAATAAAATGTCAAGGAAAAGAATAATCTGTTTCTTCATTATATGTAAATCTAATAATAGGTTAATTAAAATTCTTTTTCATGTTTAGTAATGTAGTTTTACATATATATATATATTATTACTAAGAGCGACTCATTGGTCTAGTGGGTAGAGTGTTTGCCAATGGTCTGGGAGACCTGGGTTCAATCCCAGGTCGCGTCATACCAAAGACTTTAAAAATGGTACTTGATATCTTCTTGCATAACACTCAGCAATATAAGGTACATATCAAGGGTAAAGTGGAGCAATCCAGGGAAAAGAGTAGCGCTCTCCCCAACACCTCAATGTAGTAGCTATTGAAAAGGGAGCCTTGTGGTCGCCCTCGACTACAGTCACCAACTTTACTTACTTATATATTACTAATATACCACATATATATATATATATATATATATATATATATATATATATATATATATTCTTTGAGAATGTTGTTTAGGATTAGGCCAGACTCAAAAAATTCTATAAAAGAATCAAAATCCAAATTAGATGAGAACCCATAGGTAGAGCAAATGTTCGTACGTATAGAATTATTATTGAAAGAAAAAAAAAAAAGATTTGTATTTATTCAACAGTTTCTTATGACTTAAGGGAGAAGTTTATTTTAGATTTTACAAGGTTTTTTTATAATATTTAAACATCTAGATTAGTATAGAAGGACTTAACATCTAAGCTAACCATACATTCATTTTTCATATGTGTTTTTTAATCTGTTTATAAGTTTTTCAGTGATTTTAATTTGTGAAGAGTTAACTGTTCATAGGAGATTTAACATTTTTGATAATTTGTTAGAAGATCTTTAAGACTAAATACTATTTGTGTCATTGAAATGTTTGGTTAGTTTGTTTATGATAGACCATACAATATAGTTATTTTAGGATTGCATTCTATCAAGTTTCAGCATATTTTATCTTTATTTTTTTTTAAGTTTTTAATAATGTGTTCAATTTTTGTGTATCATTACTCATGACAATTGTCATATTTGTACAACATACAGCATATGTACCAATGCAAATCCAGCAGTCATTTTTAGAATTATAAGATATAAAATTTTAGAATATAAATTTAGAAGGAAATTTATGAAAATATGATAATTTTTATATACATCCACGGCTTAAAACTGACAAACTTTAGACCAAAGATGAATATAATAAATAAATATCCATTGAATGTGTGTGTTTATGGGTATTTTTAAAAGAACATACAAACAGCTAATAGTACTTTGTGTTACTATGATAACAGAATTCATAATTAATCTGTCATGAGACCAGGTAGCATATATATCATGATCATCAAAGTATACTGACTGCATAGATTCACTGGACTTTCTCTTGCCATCCATCCCTATGAGCCATCACACTTGATAAGTCCTCTAGACGACATCTGCACAAAGCCAATTAATGTGTATCCATGTGTAGGAGTTCATTGAAGTAAATCACTTATAAGTTTGTCCTTGCTTGGGAGATGGGAGTTAAGTGGCTGTGCAGGTCCTTTTTTTAGGGTACTGCTTCCAGGATTTGTTCAAAACAGTACCCAGCATCCTTATGTCATTCCCTTTTTGCTTTTTTTCCCACTCATTTTGCTAAAGTTCAAGTGGTGCATCCATACAATAGTACTGGCACAGTTATAACTTGGAAGACTTCCCATTTTGTGGTATAAGACAGATCAATTTTCATATGGTCATTAACCTATCCATAGCAGTCCATGCTTTACCTATGTATATGCTTTCCATGTGTATATATAGATATAGTCACATTTTACTTATATATAAGATGGTTTACCTATTAATTATCTCATTTACAATCATCAATACTAAAAGTAGTGGATTCTGATAATGTACAATAAAAAGGAAAATAAAAAATCAAAATGTAATGAGTCAATTTTTAAAATTAGAAACTGAAGTACAAAAAACAAATAATTCAAAAACCTTATTTAATCTCTTTTGAATGATTAAGTAAATTGAACAAACAAAAAGAAAACAAAAATATTTCCATAAAATCCAAGCTGTAATGCCATTGTCCAAATAATGTTTCCATTTTGACAAAGATTTCATCACACAGCCTTTCTCATCACTGGGACACTTAATCATAAGAACAAACCCTGTCAGCTAAATTCAAAACATATTTTGTTTTTCTGATTAAATTTGGCAAGTAAACAGGAAAGAGCAATAAAATTCCTAATAAGAATTGAAGTTCTAGGTTTTAAAACTGAAAACTTACAACAAACAACAAACTAAAAATATTAGATTTTCATGTAATTTTCTAAGAAAATACAATGTTGCTATCATACATAATACATTAACTCATCCATCTTGTTTATCTCCTAATTATGATGACTATAACTTATGGCTTTCCTTGGGGATTTATAACTTTCCAAGGATGTTAAATAGAAACTTTCTAATGTCCTTTCAAGGTAATTTCAAAATTCATAAATATCCATTTTTTTTTATACCATTCTATATCTTCAATTAACCAGTGAATATTTCTACTCAATCCAAATTAAAACTGTCTCATATTCCCATGTAAAAATAAGGTACATCAGCATGCTATAATCTGAAAGTATTTACAAATGTGGCTGATCATCTAGAGAAAGAAAAGGAGGTATACCAATAGAGCAACATTAAATAAGATGAATGAAGGAACTTGTAAATATAAAATGTTCAAATGATTCGATAACTTCACTCAGTATCATATGGCAGCTCATAATTAGAAAACCATGAACATTAGAGTTAAAAACTAAAAGAAAAAATGGCTGCATGTCCTTTATGACACAAAAACTAGTGACTAAAAGCACTGGTAATGCTAATCTACTTCCTTTGAATTTGTAAATTCAAACAGTTAAGACAAATCCGGTTGAAATTTACACCAACTTATAAGAAAATATTAATGGTTTTATACCAAATTAACATGTTCTTATATCTATTGATTTTACAGAAAAGAAGAAAATTCAGATTTTGATTTGCTTCAAGGAAAATAAAAATAATAGAAAGTAAAATGGATGAAACCAAAAAATAGAAAACAGAAAACAATTTTATTTAATTTCTTGTAAACAATAAAAATGAATCTAAAAACAGAATTACAAAAATTATTTACTTGGTTGCTCTAAAATTCATCACATCTAAAATACTTGGAATTAACTTTTTTTAATTCGTTCTGATTTGGGCACTTTTTCTACATTATTCAGCTAATTAAACGGAATAAAATATTACTTTCATTAATGAATAACCTTTAATTATATTATGGAAACGAATTTCATAATTGAAATATTCAAAATGATTTTCTTATTGATCAGTTTGAATGAATTATGGCAAGAAAAAATTTGATGTAATAAATATGGAAAAACCTTTTGCACAATAAATTCATCCTGAATAGCTTAAATTATATTTGGTTTTTTAAATTCATTTATTTCATTAGCATTATTTCTAAATTTACTACTTTGAACGTACAAATACTTTAATTAATTTCTCCTATCCTGATCTTACTGTACATCCCAATTTCTGGATATAAATTAGTCAAAGTGCATCATTCAAAACAATTTATATGTTCAAATTCTTATGTAGTTTTGTTAATTCCATATTAATAGCAAACAATTTGTCAAAGTCAATTAAAATAGATATCATGTAATATCATATCCATATCTATATTAGTTTTCAAGAAAATCATTTAACCAAATTCAGTTTTATATAATGAACAAACCATCCAATACAAATTAACTGCAATATTAAAATATTTCATTTTTGATTCAGTTTTTAATGTCTTCACTAATAAAAGATTTAATTCAAAGTTTCATTTTTAAGAAATATTCTGCTTTCTTTTTTTTTACTAACTATTGGTTTTGTACTTGACTGATTTCTATATTATTCTATTTACTTTTACTCATTTATTACTGTTATTTATCTTATTACTAATTCCAATATTTTAATTATTAAATCTATTTTTGTTTCATTATACTTCCTTATAAAGTTAAGCTTTATTACTGCTTTATAATATTTTAATACATTTAAATGATATTTTTTGTGTTTTCATCCCGAATAATTTCTTACTTTCCTTTAATTATTTTTATCTTGAATAACCAGTTTTAGTGTAAGATATCTTTATCTAGTTTTAGAATGATATTTCTGTATCTAGTCTAACTGTAAGATATTGGTATCTCGTTGTTGTATAAGATATCTCTGGCTTTAATTCTAGTATATGACATTTTTGTATCTAGGTTTAGTAAAAGATATTTCTGTATCTAGTTTTACTGTAAGATATTTCTAACTTATCTTTAATATTAAATTAATTTTTTTTTTTTAAAGATAATTACTTTAATAAAATTCCTGTAGTTATTGAATGGAATATCCCACACATTAAATATGAATTATTACAATATTTTAAGAGGGAAATGCATCTAATATCAGTGGGTTTTATAAATGTTGGCATGTTAGCCATTTTATTTGTGCACCTCCAGCTGACACTCTATGACATTTTCTTCTAATCCACTTATAAGAATTCCAAACATCTCCACAGCAGTTCCAAAAGGTCATTTCAAGTTTTTGGTTAACTAAAAACACACAAGGACATGTTGCTCTTGACTTTCAGCAAAGATACAATGAGAATTACGCACTACAACATAAAGATTTCTTTCTTTTTTGGGGGGGGGGCTATAAAAGTTTAATGCAGATGGTAAAATGAACAAAACTCACCCCAAAAATTTGTCTATCAAATTTCTAAACTAAATTGTATATATATTGTTTGTTTTGTTTTCTGTCTTCTTTTTGTTGTTTTTTCAGTCATTTGATATATATGTCTATATTTTCTGTTTTCTTTTATAAAGTTAATGCATTTTAAGTGCATCCAGATTCATCATATAATTATAGGCAAGTTTAGCAAAAAATGTATTTAAGAATATATATGGTTAAATAATTTAGTCCTTTAACAGAATGGAAGAGAGAGAGGGGAGAGAGAGAGAGAGAGAGAGAGAGAGAGAGAGAGAGAGTCTGTTCATTATTTGATGCATAAATAAATGTAAAGATAATAAAAGAATTAAACAGTTATTAAATTATATTCTTATTCATATTGGCAACATATTTATGCAGATCAAAACTTTAAAATGATAAAATTACATACTAAAAAGCATTATTTTCCATTAGACTTTTAAAGCTATTATATATATATATATATATATATATATATATATATATTTCTCTCTCTCTCTCTCTCTCTCTCTCTCTATATATATATATATATATATATATATATATATATATATATATATAAGAATAAAAGAATGAAAGATTTGTATGCTAATAATTGTATATTTTATAGTTGGTCTAAATCATAGATCCCTACTATCTCTAATGTACTCTAGCGATATCAAATTGCTAATAGCACACCATAGCATATTGCAAAACTACTTAAGCTATCAAAACTGAGATTTTTCTTTTATTATAGATATGTGTGTGTTTGTTTTTATAAACTTCTAGCCATAAATTTAAACTATTTTCAAAAATCCTCTCTGATTTTGACTTACTTAGGGAAGTGATGCCATTTCGATAAAATTCTTATTGAGTGTATAAATTTAGTTGTATAAAAGCTTAAAAGGATGTGTAAGAACTGAAGAGAATATGATTTTAGGAATATCAAATTTGGGAATTTGAAGTTACTTTATTTTTTTTTAAACTTTCAGCAGGAAATTTGGTTGAAAATTTTGGTAGCTTCAAATCGTTTTGTATGTTTCCTTAACTCCCACTTCTCTATATTTAATTGATGTGAAAAAATATGAAAAAAAGGAACGGTATAAAGAGAAAGTACATAGAAAGATGAAAATAAATGGCAAAGATGGATGATAAAATGGATTTATAAGAAAACAGGTACAACTGAGAGGAAGAAAGAATGGGGGTGGGTAGGTAAATGAGGAATGGAAATTTACTAAGCTTTTTGCTTAGATGTGGCACAAGGCCATATGAAAGGGGCACCCAATGAGACTCGAACTCACTCATGTAGGTTTGCTAGTCGAGCTTGCTAACCATTACACCATAGAGGTGCCTGAGGTAAATGAGGAATGGAAGGACATACAAGAAAGACATATTCTGACAAGTAAAAAAATTGAACAAGAAACAGAAACGAGAAAAACAGAATGATAAAAAGAATAAGATGTGAAAATGTAGTCACACGGAAGAGAATGAAAAAAATAGTTCAAGTGAGGGAGCAGACTTGCAAAAAGGGATTTTACATGCATATAAAAGAGAGAGAGGAGAAAAAGAGATAAGAGGAACTAAGAACATGGATACTAAGGTGCGCGCAAATGTATGAGGAAAAATAAGAAATAAAATGTGAGCTGCAAAGGGAATCCGGGGGCTTCAAGATGAGAGTGAGAATAAATAAGAATGTCAGGTGTAGTTGAATTTTGCGGTGGTGAGTGGTGGTAGCAGTAGAGAAAACAAAGGGGCAGTTAGGAAATAAGAGAAAGGAAAAGTAGGGTGAATGTCACAAAAGTGAAAATTAAAGGGAAATGACTTGTAGATAATTGCACAAGAAAGAGGAAGAAAGATACTTCATTTAATATTTGTGAAAAGAAAAACATAAAGAAATAGATGAAAAAGAGATCATTGGTATAAAAATTATATAAGAGAAAATGATGAAAGAGAGAGAATTGTGATAAAAATATGAATGACACGAAGAATCTACTTTTGAATGTGTGTGTGTGTGTGTGTGTGTGTGTGTGTGTGTGTGTGTGTGTGTGTGTGTGTGTGTGTGTGTGTGTGCAGAGGACAAACCCAAAATAAATGAAGAGAAGAGTAGTAATAGTAGTAATTGTCAGTAGTTCAAAAAGGGACATAGAGGGAATATTGTAATATCATGAATGGAGAATTGCTAAATTCACCATAAATAGAAATTTTTAAATATAAAGAAACAAAACAGTAGTTAATTTTACACAGTTAATTGGATTGAATTTGTATTAACGATTGCATTAAATGGTTACAATTATTCAAGAAAGTTCAAAACAAAAAAAATGTGATTTAAATAATTGAATTCGGCAAAGAAGTAAAATATTTGGTCACTTAGCAAATTTTTTTGAAATGATTATTGCATAAATGATGCAAAGAAATTTGGTTTGTTTTCTTTCCCTAATGGCATATCAACCTTCTTTTTTAATGGTGTATCAACCTTCTTTTTTTAATGGTGTATCAACCTTCTTTTTTTAATGGCATATCAACCTTCTTTTTTAATGGTGTATCAACCTTCTTTTTTAATGGCATATCAACCGTCTTTTTTTAATGGTGTATCAACCATCTTTTTTAAATGACATATCAACCTTCTTTTTTTAATGGTGTATCAACCTTCTTTTTTTAATGGTGTATCAACCTTCTTTTTTTTAATGATATATCAACTTTTTTTCAATAATGTATCAACTTTCTTTTTCTAATGGCATATCAACCTTCACACAAAGAAGTCAAGCATAAAAGATAATAACTTATATTAAAGCATCTTTTTTGCAATGAATTTTTTTGGGGGGATGAATCAGTCACAAATAATGAATAAATTGTATCATCAAAGAATATTCCAGGTGATAAGTTTGTTAAATAAAAATGATATCATTAAAAAAAATAAATACATATGCTCAAGCTCCCATACACAGGTTGCTGAAAAGTCCATATCCTAACTAAGAAGATTTTCTTTTCATTTTTATGGTTTTTGAAAAACAAGGGGATGAAGTAAGTGCATTGACAAAGCCGGACATTATATTGAAAAATATGTTGTGTAAAATAAATGCTTTTAATAAAGAAATCCAAATCTCTCTCTCTCTCTATATATATATATATATATATATATATATATATATATATATAGATATAGATATATAGATATAGTAAATTAATTTTAAAATCAAATCCAAAACTTCCTTTGAAGACGAATTTTGAAACACAAACATACAAATTTCAAATGGCAATTCCTCAATCCTCATATATAAGTGTGTGTGGGGGGGGGTATATATGTTGGTGTGGGGGGTATAGCAGCTGAAAACAAATAGCATATATTCAACTGTATTCTTCCATTTTTAATGAAGCTATTGTTAGTTGAAGTAATTGCAATCAAATATCAAACTAAATGCTTAATCTTTTTTTATGGTTAAATTACAGTGAAAAGAAAAAAAAATTTTATAGATAGACTCAAAGGAAACAGAAACAGTAACCTAGACGATCCTAATATGACTAAAAATTATATTTTTCAAGTAGACTGGAAAAAACTATAATAAAGCACATATTTTGTATTAAATGAGTATTTAAACTCTTACAGAGAATGAAATATTTTTGTCAAGTATTATTTATTTTGTGTAATATAGAATACTTTTATAGCACTTGTCATTATCTTCACAGGACTTAAAACATTGTGTGTATTTGAAAGGGTAAAGATTAAATTTCAAAAAATAGAAATTAGCACCAGTTAAATCTCAATTATTCATTTGTCTCTTTTCTTTGAAAATCAAATTGTGAAGCCTTTTTGGATTGTTGAATTGTCTTCCATTTTCTCTTATCACTTCAATTTATTCCACCAGCAACTCTACAAGTAAAATATGTCTCTTCACACACACACATACATACACACACACGCACACACACACACACACACACACACACACACACACACAAAGCATAATAAAACCATGAAGTTTTTGGAAGGTTAAAGTCTGTAGTAAAACAAATATTTCATCTTTAGCAATATTATATAACACATCACTCAATAAGTCCCAGGCCTGACATAGATGGCACCACTAACAAAAATCCATATGATTTTTATAAAGTACAAACCTTCAAATGGCATGAGTCAAAATTTGAGCATAATTGGATTATTAGTTTACAAATTACAATTATTTCAGTGAAGCTTCTGTTATAAATTTTCAAAACAGTGGAAAAATCTGAATTTCTTGTGTTAATAAAGCATTGCTTTATGAAGGGAAAAATACTGTTCAAGCAAAGCAATGGCTTGATAAGTGTTATTCAGACTCTGCTCCGTCGGAAACAATGGTTAAGACGCAAACATCAGCAAGGTATTGGCATCCATATTTTGGGATGAGCAAGGCATTTTGTTCATCGATTACCTTGAGAAAGGAAGAACCATCAATAGGGAATATTATAGAGCATTATTGGTGCGTTTGAAGGAAGAAATCACCAAAAAATGGCCACAAATGAAGAAGAAAAAGTACTTTTTCACCAAGACAATGCACCATGTCCCAAGTCAATCACAACAATGGCAAAACTATATGAATTGCACTTCAAATTGCTTCCACACCCACCTTATTCTCCAAATCTGACCCCCAGTGACTACTGGCTGTTTCCAGACCTCAGATGAATGCTCTAGGGAAAGAGATTTGGCTCCAATGAAGAAGTGATATCAGAAAGTGAAGCATATTTTGAGGTGAAAGATATTAGAGAAGCATTGGAATTAGTGTATCACTCTAGAAAGAAACTATGTTGATGAATAAAGTCGAATTTTGCTGTTTTATTAGTTACGCCTGGGGACCTATTAAATGATATATTATTTTACTGCATTTAAGAAGAATATTATTAAAGTTTGATATTTTTTCATAGATACCATAAAGTATGTAAAAGTTTCTCACCAAAAAATAAAGAGTAAAAGTATATGTGTCAGTAGCTTTTATAACCTCATGAAACTTGCTTGTTTTAGTTTTTAATAGTGAGTTTTATTTTGAGTAATACAATTATTTCATATTCTATAATTGTGAGTAAAAATCATTTAAAACTCCCATCATCATTTTCTTAACCCTTTTCCAAGCCATATACATATAAAGTTAATCAGTGAGTCAATACTGCTTCGTGACTGTGAGTTTCTCATCTACATGATCATCAGACAAACTGGCAGTATCCAAGCAGTGTTGACTCTATCAACATTATCCTTACTTAGATCTATCTATGCCCCATTACTTATATTGAGCACTCTATTAAGAAACACAACAAACCATATAACTATATATATATATATATATATATATATATTTGTGGGACAGAATTTTATTATAGCTTTAAAAAAAAGCATATTTATTGATCATCATGAAAATTAAAGCATAAAAAAAGAAATTTTTGCTAAGCAGTCTCATACCTCATTCATTAGAGGTTTATCCAAGGTAATTATATGATTAAAAAAGGAAATTATATGTAGGAAGTGGGAAATAGTAATAAAGAAGCAGAGAAGAAAAAAAGTGGATTAGATAGAAACTATATGAAGTCTAAGTAAGTATTTCCTTCGTTTACAGAGGGAACGCTGCCTTGACCTAATATAGATCATTTCTAAAATCTTTAGATGAATTGGAGAGCGTGCCTCGCTAAGAATGGAAAACAAGTTGACACAAAATATGTGGGCACACTTAGTTATTTATCAGATGATCAGCAATGAAAGACCCATATGTATTATTCAGAATGTCCCCAAGGAGGTAGATAAAATTCCAACATCTAACCTTTGACTAATTCTTCCGATATAATGCAGGTCACAACTACAATTAAATGAATAAATAATAGAGCTATTATGATGGAGAAGAAGAAGAACGTCCTTTGGAATTGATGTTAGGATCAGTTTTGAAAATACAACTCGAAAAATAATACTATTTACAACTGAGGAAATTTGCTGAGCAAACCTATCACTAATATTACCTAGCCATGCAAGGTTTAAATAAACAGGGAATCTTTGTACAGAGGCTGATTTGATGTTTTTAAAATTAGAGTTTTGATTCTGATTACAGATTTTATAAGGTCAAATGGAAAATGATTGTTACCTAGAATTGCAGTAAGAAATTTTATCTCTTCATTAAGCTTAGATTCAGAGCAAATCATTAAATCCCAATGTGTAAGAGATGCGATTAAATTGATTTTTTGTTTAGTAGAACAGAAGGAGACCCAATAGGTATACAAACCAGTGAAAATTGGGTTTTCTGCATACCAACATGAGGAAATAGAAATTAGTCTTATAAACTAAGACATCTGCAAAGGATAAAAAGAATTAGTTTTCTTTTCTAGAGTAAACTTATTGACTGGATGAAGATTGTTGAGGGAAGTGAAAAATAAGTCAGTTTCCATCTTACTATTGAAGGGACTAAAAATGTCATCAACATAACAAAAATAAACTTAGACTTTTGCAGGACCAGATACTTGTTCCTTTTCATGAAGGTAATTTATAAAGCTCTTTGCTTCGATGTGGCACAAGGCCAAATGAATGGGGCACCCAATGAGACTCTTGTTCCTTTTCATGAAGACTGACAAAAATATTTACCAGAGCCAGTCCTAAAGAGGAACTCATAGAGACATCGTCAGTCTAACTATAGATAATGTCATCTAAACTGAATTCAACGGACATCATAGCAAATTTCATGAATTGAATGAAAATTTCCTCTGGATTGGGCATGATATAAAACATCAGCACATTGATAGGCCCTATAAGAGGAACACAGGTGAAAAGACTGGATATATCAAAGAAGCACATATATTTTTATGTACTATAAAAATTTTATATAAAACTCAAAAAATTGAAGGAGTCAATTTGAAGCTGAAATGTTCCAGAACAAGTTGTAATATTATAGCTCAGCATTTAGTTCCTTTATGCTGGGAGGACTCAATCATAGATAATATGGGTCTCAATGGAACATCATCTTTATGGGTTTTAGGCAAAAAATAAAGACAGGGATGAAGAGAACCAATAGATCAAATCAAGTCAGCAATATTTATATTAGAAGTTATATATATATATATATATAAACTGATGACTTGAGGCACTAGGTGTTACAAGGTGGAATTGCTAGCTCCAAATCTAGTATTTTTTAGCCCAAAATTGACCTTCTCTGAAATTGGTTGCTAACATAGACTACTGAGCCCAATCAAGCCTGCTATTCTATCCATAACTAGAATGAAAAGGACATTGGTGCAAAGGAAAGACAATCTCAATTAGAATTTGAATTCTGCTTACCAATTCTATTTTCAATGCTGTTAATATCAAGCAACATCCATCATCATTAAATATATAATTAATAAGAGTTTGTTTGTCTTGTCCTCTATACATTTCTAAATGGTTGGATATAGAACTACAAAATTTAGCTTGTATATCTATTGGACCAAGAGGAAAGTAATAATGAAAAAGACATATTTTCCTCATGGGAAAAGGAAGAGCTCTCATTGAAAAGGGGACATTTGACAATAAACAAGAGGAAGTCATGTTGCTGCAAGACATAACCAATCATACTTCAAACTGGAGATGTAAAATCATGACCAACTCATGACCTCTAACCTAACATAGATAGGTGCTTTAACTCATATATATATATATATATATATATATATATGTGTGTGTGTGTGTGTGTGTGTGTGTGTGTGTGTGTGTGTGTGTGTGTGTGTCTGTATGTTTATTGATAATTATATAATGTAAATTATAAATCCCAATTTTTTGATAAATACACTACCTAAGTTATCAAAATGTTATTACGTAGTTTTGTTTAGATAAAAGTGTGTGTTTTGTTTATATAATTTTACCAGCAAACAGATAATGTCTTTTTTCAGTCTTCTCTGATTTTGACTTACTTTTAGAAGTGATAATGTTTCTAGAAAATTTTCATTGAATGCATAAATTTACTTATGAAAGAAACCTAAGAAATGAGTAAGAAATACAAGAAGTTTAGAGTAAGAAAAACATTTTTTACAATATTATTCAAAAAGTGACCTTTTTCCTCACAAAAATTAGTTCTTTATATTTCTATTTTCTAAACCACTTACCTCATATAAGGTTTTATTTAGCTGTTTTTCCCACTCCTTCTCTTCCTCTTTCTTTAAATGCTTAGATAAGTTTTCAGTCAAAGAATTTACAGGCACTGTAAATAAATAAAAAAATAAATATATATTAAGAAATAACTGAAATGAAAGTCTGCAAACAATTTAGCCTTCAATTCATTTTTCAATGTCATCTTTAAAGTGACTCTCAATGCAATTTTCATTGAGAGAAAATTTATAATTTTATTTCTCTAATGACTTAATATATTATGTATTTTTCTTTTTTCTTTCTAACTTATTTATTTCTCTTTGTCAATTTGATAAGAACTTCAAACAATGTCCAACATTTCTTTATTGAATAAAATTTATATGTTAGTTATGTTAGTACTGCTTGATTCCTCACAAGAACTTAACTGGTAACTATAACAAAACCAAAAAGAAACAAATAAATAGACAAAATAGAATATTAGTATATATAAGTCCAGCATTAAATGTCAGGTAATTCTTTTCAGGATGAATTTACATCTTATAAGAAATATGTGAATTTATTATGTTGATACAAGTTTTTAGTTGTTGTACTATCTTATACAATGAAGGAAAATCTTTAAAGTCAACTCAGCTTTTTTTACTTTTTGTGGAAACAGTCAAGAGTAGAGCATCACTTAGGAGTTTTAAGGAAATTGTTCATATTTATTGAGATTTGTGTGTGTTTTACTATGTTTGGTGGTAAAACTTGTGTCTTTATTTTTGGATGGTTACCATATTTGATGTTGGTGATTGTATTTGGGTTGGTTTATGTTGTAAATCCAGTTATATTATTTTTGGTAGTCAGAGAATGCATGTACATACAGGCGAACATATATATAATTAGTAATTATTCTGCACAAACTATTACAGAGGCAGACTATGTAGATGACATAGCGCTAGTGGTTACCTACCCAAGCCGAATCCCTGCTGCATAGTCTAGAGCAGGCAGCAGGAGGCATTGAGCTCCATGTCAATGCAGACAAAACAGAGTACATGTGTTTTAATCAAAAACGAGACATCTCTATGATATATGGTGGCTCTTTGAAACTCGTGGATAAATTCACCTACCTTGAAAGCAGCGTCTCATCTACTTAAAATGACATCAACATGCAACTAATGAAGGCATGGACTGCTATCAGTAGATTATAGATAATATGGAAGTCAAACCTATCTGATAAAATAAAACAATTTTTTTCAAGCAGAGTCAATTCTACTATATGGATGCACTACATGGACACTGACTAAGTGTATAGAGAAAAAGTTAAACAGGAATTGCACAAGACTGCTATGAACTATAATGAACAAATCCTGGAAGCAGCTCTATGGCCACCTACCTCCCATCTCCTCCCATGTCCTCGTGGTGTAATGGTTAAAGCGATGAACTGCGGAATCGTAGTACGCGTGTTCGTACTCCAGTCGCGCTATTATGTTCACTTTCGGGCAAATACCCTTGGGAAAGGTATGAACCCCCTTATTCTCCCTCCAGCTATGGGTAAATAGTAGGACGGACTAGGTTCTTCAGCCTTGTTGAGGCAACTAGTCTAGGAGAAGGAAAACTCTGAATTCAAACCTGTTAAACTCCGCTTAAAAATTGACCTTGTGTCATATCCTGCCCGAGCGGAGGGGTTGGTAAATAGTACCTCCCATCTCTAAAACCATCAAAATAAGATAGACAAGACATGCAGGACACCACTGGATGGTAGTAAAGACAAACTCATAAGCAATGTTCTCCTATGAACCCCTTCACACAGATGTGCAAGTGTTGGACGACTAATAAGAACATTTACAACAGCTCTGTACAGACACAAGATGTAGTCTAGAAGACCTGCTGGAAGCAATGGATAAGAGAGACAAATGCCAAGAGAGAGAGAGTCAGGAAAATTCATGCTAGCAGCACAACGTGATGATGATGATGATGATGATGATTTTTCATTAACTAGGTCATAACTTTTGTTTCATGCTTAACAATACTTCAAATAAGTGTGTATATCTATCTATCTATCTATCTATCCTCATTCATAAGCACACACACACACATATATATATACTCATTCACACACACACACACACACACACACACACACACATATATATATATACACACTCATTCATATGCACACATACACATACATACACACACACACATATATATATATATATATATATATATATATATATATATATATATAGTCATTCATATGCACACACACATACATATACATATATACATATAAATAGAACCCTGTCAATGGGGCTTAGAATACATTGATTGTATCCGTTACAGAAGTGTAAGACCCTCCTCACCCCTAGAAAAAGGTGTCCAGCATCCAATATTGCAGCTCCAGTTCTGAAGCTTTGGGGGAGTTCAGGGTACTCCTTTGTTGCTATTACTCCCTAATCCTCTTTGATCCAAAGTGATAGCACCTGTTAGAGTCCCATCTATGAGTCAAATAAATCTGTTAAAAAATCTATAGCATTAGGTTGGAATACTGGAAACCATATAAGTGTATGCAAATTATTTGTATGAAATTTCAGCTATAAATAACCTATAAGGGGTTGATATGCCATTAAAGATGTTTACATATATAAGCACATAGAAAAATAACCTTAGGTCTGCTAAATTAAAATTATTCTCAGTGATTTAAAAATATTCAAGAACCAGAAGAGAATATTTTCCAATTTTTTTCATTCCCTGTCCAACTATAAATAATTTTAAGGCCAAATAAGAATAAATGCTTTCTCATAAAAAATCTCAACTGTGAGTCGATTTGTTTTTTTCACTTTTTACATCATATCTGATATGATTCTATGTTTTCCCATTTTTATAGAGCACTTGCAATTACATATACCATAGAAAATACTAAAATAAGTACAAATTTAAAATAAATTCTAATAGTTTTTTTTTTATTTCTCCTTCAAAAGTTTTGAAAAGAACAATATATTTTTAGAATGGTAAAATTCAAGCAAAAATATATTCCTTAGATTTTTACTATAGAAATCATTGCAATAAATAAATTTTCTGCAATTAACTGACCCAAATTAACCCTTTAAACTCTTAAGCCTAATATTTCAAATTTTCTGAATCCATAAGCCTGATATTTCAGGCTGAGCACTATTTTACTAAGCCTTGTATTTCAGTCTTGGGGAAAAACAGATAAAATATTTATAATAAAAGATTTAATATAGTGATGATTTCACAGTTTTTCTTTTAATGGAAGGATGAGATAATTTTAAACAAAGATATTGACCCTCAGGAGCAAAGTTTCTGTTTTGTGCTTTTTTTTTTCTTTGTGAATTCACAAGAGATCAAAAAGTTAATCACAAACATATACCAGTTTCAAATCATAAAGAAATCTTCAAAAATGTAGGATAATATTTACAACAAGGAAATAATATTCTTAATTTTAAAATGGAATATCAATTGAGATAATTATTAAGCATTTTATTTCAACTTCTCACTTCCTAAATGATTTTCATAACAAAAGGAAATAAAGAAATAGTAAATTAAGTAGAACAAAAAATAAAAAGGAAATCTTAAGTAAATGATGAATACAAGAGAAAGACCAATTTTGACAACTTGATATTGAATCACATGCTATTCATAGAATTCATTTTAAAATTTTAAATAAGGAGAAGTACTCTTATCCTGATAATAATTTCTCAAAGGATATAAATATCTGATGCATATTAATAGTTATCTCCTTTCAAAAATTACAATCAGATAAGTATGAATGAAATTACGTTAGTATTAATAAATTGCAAATTGGATTGGAAGTTGCTTTATTCTTTTAGGATATTTTAATGCTATTGTGCTTGTAAAAATATCACTAGAATGTACTATTTTTGCTGTGTTATTGTAACATAGATACAAGAATTGGATCATTATAAAATGCAAATGATATGGGATTGGGTGAAGATGAAGAGTAGAAATATTTAGAATAGTTAGGGAATATATTCAAATATACATATCTAATTTAGAATGTAATGATGGAATTGCAATGCATAGAATGATTAAAATAAATGTGAAAAGGAGAAAAAGACATATAGGTTTGGTTTGGTATCTTTGTTTAATGGCATATCAACCTTTGTTGGTTATCTAATGCCAAAGCCATCCTTGTGAAAGAACCGTAATGATACTACTTAACTCATTGCTGGCTGGGAGATGAGAGAGTTTATACCTTTCCCAAAGGCATTTGTCCTTAAGTGAACGTAATAGAAAGACAAGATTTTGAACTTACTTGCTTTAAGGCAACAGTCCAGTAGTTTAACCATTATGCCACAGGGACTCCACCCAGAGGAACATAAATGTTTACAGAGATGAAAATCAAAGAAAAGGAATTATATCTCAATGACAAACCATTGTTAAATACATTTCCAGATTTTTAATGGAAAGAAAAATAATAAAGTTCATCAGATTATTTCTCCATTTTGACATTATTTTTTTCATTTATTTTAATGTCAGTATCAAGAAATAACATAAATATCATAACACTCCTTATTTTCTTATTTTAAAAAGACTAAATCAATATAGATACAATGTATAAAAATCATATAAATTATATGAACGGGATCTTTTTTTGTTTTTTTCAGTCACATGATGATATAAAAATGTAAAATTACATCTATTTTGATCAACTTTTGTAAAGTAAAAATCCATTCATCAGAGTAAATACAGTAAGCAATAAGTCAAAACTGATCACAGAGTCCATCAATTTCTCTTGACTGTTTGTCTATCCAATAACATTACAAAATATCATCAATTACATTTTTTTTTGTTTTTTTTTTTGTTTAAAAGGAAAAATAGAAAAAGGAGAAAAGCAAAGAGAAAAATTGGCTTTTAATTCAATTATTTATAATTTATATATCAGAAAAATTAATTATCACGTTCAGAAAAACTGGGAACAATTATTCATAAAAACTGTACATCTAAAAAAAAATTCTGATATTACTGTATAAGATTCCTGAATTTTCCCTTCATATATCTTGAAAATATATTCCAGGTTTTATGTATAAATAGTAACATATCTGATAGATAAAGGTTTATTCATATAATGTAGACAACAACTTTATGTTCCTAGTCTAACACCATATTTCAGTAATATTAAATGTAAATAAGGGAGGTTAGTTTTATATGCTATCAAATATAGCAGGAAGGGCACCTCGGGTAGCGTAATGGTTATCAAGCTAGACTAGCAAACCTACACAGGTGAGTTTGAATCTCACTGGGTGCTCCGTTCATATGGCCTTATGCCACACCTAAGCAAAAAGCTTAGTAAATTGCTATTAAATATGGCAGGAACTCTTGAAATCATAAAAAGACACAAAGTAACCGAAACCTATAATGAACAGAAGAAAAAGACATTAAAAAATTTTTTTAAAGTTAAAAGTAAAAAGAGACAAGTTTATTCCAAGGAAATTTGCTTAATTTGCATTAGAACATTCTTTTGCAAATGGTTGGATACTCTGACCTTCCTAAATGAGAAAAAAAAGTGAACAGGAGAAAAAATGTTATCCTTGCATTTGCTTAAAATATATACAATTATTACCTCTGGGCGACCCATGATGAATATGCGGCATTATTCTAATGCCCAGGCAATTGCAGCTGCTTCGCCCTCAATGGGTACATACCGGCACTCTGCATCAGTGCAGAATCTGCTGCCTGCAAATACAATGTGCCATCCATTGGGACAACATACTGGGGCTTTCTCAGTTGGGTACATGCAGTGCATCTGTAATAGCAGGAAGCCCATGCCTTCCTTGCTCCAATCAGAGACTAGGCAGGTTACTCTATTGAAGTCAAAAGTGGTAACGCCTGTTTTTCACCAAGGCCACAATTATTTGTTTCAATTGCTGGAATACATTTTTCCAGGTTTTCGTCACAAACAAACTGTTTTTTTTCACAAGGTCCCAAAATGGCAGCATTATAGGGCAGAGTGAATATGCCCATGCTACTTGGTTGACTAGCCTGAACCAAAACCTTGCATCGGTAATACTAGGAAGCTGGAGATTGCTTTTAGGAAATTTGCACAGGGGGTCACTCCTGACAATGTTATTTGGAGGCCTCAAAATTGGACTACGTCCTGGTAGAATAACAATTTTTCTCTGTTGAGGACGATTCCATTTTTTTCACACAGCAATAAGTAATCAAGAGTGTCATAGAAGGTTTCTTCTATGTTTTTGTCAATGAGTAAGGTATCATCAACAATTTTTATTTTGTGGGGAACGTCTTGATAATCTTGTCATACCTACATGTATAGACATCACTAGAAGCTAAGTACTCTTGAAGCATTTTTAGATATATAAAATAACCCCACTCTTGGATGAAAGTTGTTAGTGGTTGTGATTCCTTTAGAGGGATTGAGAGGTAGCCATCCACAGCATCCTTAACTGTTTTTTTATGTTTGGTGGTACCTGTAATGACAATTGGAATGGTGAGCTGGAGGGGTGTGTTTCCCATTTGCATTGGGAATTTAGATGCTAGTAAACTACTGTCTTCCTTCATTTCCCATTTTTCTTCGTGGTTCTGCAAGTTCACCATCTGATCTTGGCAGAAATTTTTTTCCTCAGAGAAAAAGCAATGAATGTTGAGTTGGAGTAGATACTTGAGTTTGTTGAAAAGCTTTGCAGTGTTGTCTTTTCTTTTGCCTTCATTGGCCTGTGGTAAAAATAGGCCCTCACCTTGTCTGAGAAATATAGAATATCTTCATGCACTACCTGCCTGATAAGAAACTGAGATACTCCCATGTCCCTGACTATGGGACTGATTGACTTGTTAGGATCACTATCAATCATGGTCTGGATGTCACCAACAAATTTTGGCATTCTTTTCTTATCAGAATGAGGCTTCTAAACCACCGTACATTCGTAATCACCATTAGACTCATCAAACCTTTTTCAAATCCTCAGCGCTATCTTCAAATTGACACCCAAACACTGAAATCCTCATATTAGAGCTTCTAGTATGAATGTCAAACAGTACAGCATGCCATTTCTTAATTTCTGAAGGAACAAATTACATCATAGTGTAGCTTTCCTCACAGATGTTGCCTAACTGACTGTACAGTAGACAAAACCTGAAACAAACACAGTGCATGCATGAAATTATTAATTCAAAATGGTGATAATTTACCTATCATACCCTGTGTATAATTGCTATGTAT
The DNA here is from genome assembly GCA_963585895.1 of Sepioteuthis lessoniana. Lineage (NCBI taxonomy): Eukaryota > Metazoa > Mollusca > Cephalopoda > Myopsida > Loliginidae > Sepioteuthis > Sepioteuthis lessoniana. The sequence goes on from OY757937.1 coordinate 75,100,607, forward strand.
GTGTATGTATTTTACAAAACTAAGTTGTATAGATTTGGTTAGGTTTTTTGTTTAATGGCATATAAATGTTCATATTAAGTAATATAAATATCATTTGTCAAATTGAAAAGTTTATATATATATGATCAATAAAACTGATATCTATTTTCAGAAACAAATGGAAAAGAACCAAATTTATATCAACTTGTTTTATTATTTTCTATTCTTTCTCAACTATGAGTCATCACTCGACGAAAGCTGTTTTACTAGAGTTGTTGATTTTTTTCCAGGAAATATTCTAGATTACGTGGTGGCTTCAATAAGTTTCCAGACTTTTTTTTACAGGCATTTAAAATTGGCATAGACTCTTGAAAATTCAGTATGTTATTGCTGTACATCTTATGAGATGACTGACAATTTTTTATGATTTCAGGTTCAAATGAACAGCTACAGCAGCAATTGGAATACACCCTACTAAAACCTGATTCTCATAGCTGGTGAATTTTAAAAATGCAATCTGGACGTGAGGACACTTTAAAAGAATGATATGCAATAAAATTCTGTTTTAAACTTGAAAAAAATGCCACAGAAACATATGGAATGGTTCAGACTGCTTTTGGACCATCTTGCATGAATTGAGCATCAGTTTTTGAGTGGCATAAGATATTCAAGGAAGGCAGAGAGTCTGTGAGGGATGATGAGAGGTGTGGGAGGAGTAAGGAAGTCAATACACCAGAGTTGATTGGCCAAAGGCTTAGGGTTAGGGCTACTATGTTGAGGTTTTAAGGGAGTTCAGGAAGAGATTCTGCTGGAAGAGGCCAGCACTCTTCAAATCGGCTCAGTAGCATTTTCACTGGGATAATGCACCAGTCCACAACTCAATCCTTGTTACAGACTATTTGACCAAGATGGGCAACAAGACAGTTCCTCACCCTCCATATAGTCCAGACCTTGCTTCCAATAACTTTTGGTTATTCCCTAAGCTCAGAGGCTGTCGTTATGAGACAATTGAGGAGATGAAAGAGGCTGTGACGAAGGTCATTGACACGCTCACACAAGAGGACTTCGATGGGGCCTTCCAGAAGTTGTTGGAACGTTACAACAAGTGCATTGCAGCCGCAGCCAGAGGAGATTACTTCAAAGGGGACTAGAGTTTCATTGTGTACTATCAATAAAAGTGCCCATACGAAAAAAGTCTGGAAACTTATTTAATGATACTCGTATGTTTGGAAATTTAATGGATGCCAATAACTGTGACCAGAACTGTATATAGATCATAAAAATTTTATATAAAATTTAATTATTTCCTATTACAGAGAACAATTGTATTTTTTGCATAAATAGCAAATGATTATTTCCACTGGTCTCCTCAACACTCTAACACTCACTTCAGTATTCTCCAGATCATCATTAATACTGTTGTTTGACATGTCTCAATTCGAGAATTGATTTTTTTTATGGCGGACTTTTTGTCCTCATCTTGGTAGTTTTTTTGTTGTTTTTCTCACTACATTTCGGCCAAATTTCACCTCTGGCCTTCTTCAGGTGATTAACCGCGACCCTGGATAGGAATACTGAGTCTTATAACCACATCCCCAGTAATTCCTGCCTTCCATAGTTGTTTAGCGCACCACATTTTTTGACCAAGTAAACCTCTGGCCGGCTTGGGTAGGAATTGAAACCGCTATCTTCTGACTATGCTTACCTGGAATCATAGAGACTCAACGCCTCTATCTGCTGCACCAACAAGAAGGTCGATGAAGAAGAAATTCAGGTTCACAAATCGGAAAGGAAAGAATGTAGGCAAAAATGCAGAATCAAAAGTTCAAGAATAAAGAAAAAAAGAGTCAAAAATTGAACTTCCTGATCCAAAAAGAGTCACCTTAAATCTCACTCACAAAACAAAATAAACTCACTGTCAGCCATTAAAAAAACAATGGCTTTTATTGAGAAGACAAAATTTGCGATAAGTTGCAACAGTTGGGGAGGATATAAAAATGACCATATTTCAAACAATACTTAAAGTGGTATTTAAAATATATTTTTTCCTTTGACAGAACATACACAGTGATACATGAACATTTTCTTGAAGTCAGTGATTTTTCTTCTCTTTTGTACCATAAACATATTCAAACAAGTGTGTTTTTATATGAGTATCTGCTTTTCTCTTCTTTTTCTCCATGATACAATATAAACAAAGTCAAATTTGAATCCAATTTAGAATATCCAGTTTGAAAGTAAATTATTCAATTCAACTCAAATTGAAAATCAAAAATGTAATAAAAGCCAAATGAACTCATTTAATCTGAATCCAGTAAAGTTCATTTACCATCAAAATTCCTAAGTTTTATTTTCATTTTATAAAATCCCTCCACATTTTAAGAATTTTTTTCAACTTTAATTATTCTTGGAATATTATTGAAAAAATATCATATCTTAAAAGAAAACTTTGATCTAGTAACTTTCTAAATAATATTTATGTCCATTATATAGTATTATACTTCATATAAAACATTTATTCTAGTGTTATATTAAACAATTACCATGGAAGTTTTCAGCTAATGTCTTTTCTTATGTAAATTGCTAAATTTTGCTTTCTAACTTTATCATAGTTTTAAAAAATTAAAAAATACTAAAAGAAAAAAAATCAATTGAGTAGAATATCAGATTTGCTTCTCCTAAAAATAAGAATGAAAATAAACATTCAAGTATCAAAGTTAAAGGAATATTTCTTGATTTTTTTTCTTTTTACAACCATCTGATTTCTTCAAGACATTTTTACAACCATCTGATTTCTTCAGGACATTTTTACAACCATCTGATTTCTTCAAGACATTTTTACAACCATCTGATTTCTTCAAGACATTTTTACAACCATTTGATTTCTTCAAGACGTTTTTAATCCACTGTTATTCTTGAGAAGTGTTAATTTTAAAGAAAGATAAATTTGTTCTATTTCTTAGTAGGTGTCAATTCTTGATATTTCTTTTGTCATTTTTGTCTTTCTTCAAATTATCCCTCAAATCTACCAGAGGATGCTGAACACATTTCAGCCTGACCCAGAAAGGAATCATTGAGAACAGAGATTCCTTAACAGGTTGATATTAATTGCTGGCAGTCAATGAGACTATGTTCAATATTTTGGACATTTCTTATGGTTTCCACAACACTAAACAAATGGGTACTTCAAGTTGTATAATATCAAACTAGTGAAGCTAAAAAACCATTACTAGTAAATTTGATTATCACTGGGTGCCCAACACTGCCGGGTTTTATAGGGTGTTGATACAAAACAACTATCTTACAAGGTTTGATATGCAATTCCCATCAATACATCTGGAGTCTATATTTCTACATATTTATTGATTTATTGTACATTCTTGAAAGTCAAGGATTTAATGAAGAAGGCAATGTTCAAAAAAGGTTCAGTTACCTCTAACCTAAAGCCATGAAGACTAAATGCTTTTCAAAAAATAATCATTCTACAACTCAGAACACTTGCCACTTTTCAAGTTTCTTTAACTCTTCCACAAAACAATAAAAAGTCAATAATAAAAAAAAAATTACTTTACAAGAAAATTCAAAATAACTGGCTTAAGATATGTCCAATATCTTTAATTTTTTTTGTCTCTTTCTTTATATCCAAGGATAAATTATCTATTTTATGAAAGTACAGTATCCTTAAATATTTCTCTTCTATTTTTTGACTTAACTCTTCAATTAATCAAATGTTGGTATGTCATAAAACCAACCAACCAACCAACCAACCAATCCCCCAGCAAAGAAGACAGAATAACAATAACAAATAAGTTTATTACCATTGTTTATAAAAGGGGTGCTAAAAAGTTCTCTGCCCAACCAAGTAGAAGCTAACCTAGAAGCATGAAATGTACATGCTATTCTGCATATTCTTAACACATTTGGTACATTGTTTTTTAAGTTTCTTTAACTCTTCTCCAAAAATTGGCTGAGAACTTTTCAAGACTCTTTTGTAAATTTTTGCTTTTAAGAATCTTTTGAAACCATATCATTTAGGATGACTTGAACAATGCATCTATTTGTCAAGGTTTAATTGAGTACAGTCCAAAAATCTTCTAGGAAATCAAAGATTCATGCATCATATAATATACATCTTCCTTTAATGAACAAAAAGAAATAATTCTTCACACTTGTTTGTCTTCTTAACCAATTTATTATCTTTTGATTTTCTTATTCAAAAATTTTTAAAAAAAACTTTCTTAATTGTAAGACTTGTTCCTTTTTATAAAACAGTCTTGAGATTTGCTTCTTCAGCAAAAAACAGTTGATAAGGCATGCAAAATTCCTGGGTGTGCATCATTTCCTAAAAATCCATGGAATGCAATTAATTTGATATTTTATGTTTCTTAAGGGGGAAAGGAAAATCAAATTACAAGGTGGGCAAAATTAATTGAATCTCTCTCTTTCTCTCCCATTCCTATCCCTCACCTGCTTTTATTGCCTAGTAAAAACAATAAGAAATATGTATCAATTTATGAATCCACATATTTGCTATATTCATATATACAAACAGAGACACCGGTGGAAAGTATACCAACATTAGCATTCACATTTGATAAACACTGATGAAGGTATATATATATATATATATATATATATATATATATATATATATATATATTCAGACTTATCTTAATATATATACAATATAAGATTGTGAATGTAAATGCACGTGTTTATATAAAAGCATATGTGTGAAAAAATAAAAATATATGTAGCTGTGCATATATGGTATGTAAATGATAGTTTATACATATACATAATTTTTCTCAGATATATATATATATATATATATATATATATATATATATATATATATATATATGTTTGTATGTGTGAAGACAGAAATGAATTAGAAAGCAAAGAAAAACAACTACTCATTAAATTCCTGACAATTGATTTGAAATTCTTCCTAATTGTCTTCTTGTTTTCTTATATTTGAAATTATTTTATTTTTATAAAACCACATCAAAGATTCTCTGATTTAGTCATTGAATTTTTATCTTCTAATTAATGTTTTATTTCTAAAAACCAAATATCTGAAAATGATTTTTTATTGGAGTTTTTTTTTTTATTTGGGAAAAGGGTATAAAACTAAAATGGAAAAACTAATGAAATATTATAAATGTCTAACTTCACATCAGTGTGTTTATCCAAGGATACTGCATTCTGTTTTTAACAAATCCTGGAAGCAGCAGCTGTATGGCCACTTATCTCCAATCTCCCAGACCATCCAAGTAAGTTGATCAAGACCTGCAGGGCATTGCCAGTGAAGTGAGGATGAACTCATAAGACATGGATGCATGGACACAAAGGTGTAGGCCAACCAACAAAAAAATGACATTTTATCAACTCTGCATGAATACTGGATGCCATCATGTGCAATGACCAATAGGGATGGAAGGCGAGAGAAAGTCAACAGAATCTGTGTTCTCAGCATGACTTGATTATGATCCAGAGTTACATTTTATATCATGTTTTTTATTAAATAATAACGTTGAGAGTAAAATGTTAAATAAATCCATACCAACTGTTATTAGCCAACTATAATTTAATTTAACATACATTATTTTCTTTAAGAAGCTGTAGGTCATATAAAGGTTATCATTTAGGACAACAGAATCAGCCAAAGTCATGTGCCTTTAATTTGGGAAAGTCATGAACCAACTTCTTCCCCCAACTATCGGTAAATAGTAAGGAAGACTGAACTCTCCAGGTTTGATAGAACAACAAATCTAGAAGAAGGAAAATCCTTAATTCAAACACCCAAATCTTAGGCTTCTGAGCTTCTCACACTACTCATGAGTCCTGAAGTGATTGAGGATAGGGAGCAACTCTAAATTCATATGTGTGCTCACTCTATGCTTCCATACATGCATAGATACATATACAAGGAGTTTTATATATATATATATATATATATATATATATATATATTGAGAACTGAAACGCTCACACAAACAAACCAAATTATTACATAGCTTTGTAAACTCAAAACTTCAATGTAGTATATGACACTAAACTGCATCTGATGATGAGGCTCAAGTTCTGGAGATCTGGGGAGAGTAGAGTATACATTCATAGTCATTACTCCCAGGTCCACTCAGACTCGGAATGGTAATACCTCTTAGGGTTCCCTCTAGGGGTCAAAGAGTTCTGTTTAAAAATTACTTCCATTCAATAAGATCATGTGCAAAAGAAAAACCTAAGAAACAACTACACAAAAAAATGCAAATATAAACATTGAATATATGTGATTCCCTAACCTCTAGGTATAAAATAACTCTAGATCGGTTGATATGCCATTAAAATTAATCAATCAATGAAAACCTCAGATTTAGTAGTAGACATCTAGCATTTATCCAAATTTGATTTCATTCAAAATAATCAGAAAAGTTTATTCTGAAAAGGAGGAAAATTATCTTTGCTGGATTGTTAAACCAGAGTGATTTTTTTTATTCATGTTGAATATACAACAGCCATTCAATTAATGAGGTGAAATATTGCCTAAGGAGTTAGCAATAGGAAGCACTGTTGATTATTGCACTCTTTTCAAGGAAATCAATAGTAACAGATCTTTTCATGTCACCATGGTCTTCTTTATTGACTGCTGTACCTGGAACTTTTTCTTTACCAGAAAGTTTGTGTGTTCCCACTCCATGGACAGGTCTTTTCAACTCAGCTTGCAGTGGCAAATTTGTGTTTAGTCCATTTATAAACATTTTTTTTTACTAATATATGCTTCTCCATACACATCACACAGTTTTCGGTAAATTTCTCATGGTTTATATTTCTCAATCACAAAAAAACATTTCACAACAGACCTCTGTTCAAACCTAGAACATTCTGTTTGATTTGCCACAATTTTGAATAACCTCAAAACTAATATTTTTGCATGATTAAAATAATTTTTTCCATAAACCAATTCCAAATAATGCAGAGTTTACATTTGGGAAAAAAAAATTTATTTAGCTTTTTTCAAAAGAATTCTCCTTATTCATCAAATGACTATCATATAAAGGTATAAAAATATCTAAATAAAGTCTGAAATCAATGGAGAACATGTACAACTAGTAAAAAAGTTTGTTTTTTTTTCTAGTCTCACATTGGTGCAAAAATTTCTGAAAATTTAACAAAAATGGTTTTTCTATGGTCACTGAACTCGCAAACAAAACAAGACATTAAATAATTTCAAATAGATAATTGATCATTCCAATTCTTTCATTTTTTCAGACAATTGAACTTCTTTGTGATATTGTCAATTCAGTTTTTAGACAGCAATATTGTGCTGACAAATATCAAAAACACAATTAGAAGATTCAGTTCTCTCTAAAAAAAAAGTTGAAATGTTAATGATACTTCTCAAAGGTAGAGACAAAGAAACTTGATCAGATTGTCATAAAACAAACTTTATACTAAAAATCATAAACATATGACTTGAACAATAAAACAAAAATTCATATTCAGATATAAGATATACATAGACATTTACAAACAATTTCTTTTATTTGCTCTGATAAAATGAATATACTAGTGAATATATAAAAATAGCTCCATAGAGAAAAGAAAATGGTATAAAGAAAGTAACAATGTTTAATGTTGGGTATCCCTCACACAAGAAGGTTAAATGGATTTGCCCCAAGAGTTCCTCATAAGAACATACCTACAAGCTTGGGCCTGTTACATATCTCATTCCTTCTTTATAGAAAAATATTTCTCTCAAATTACCTCCCCTTGTCAGGTCTTTTATTACTCGCAATTGGCATCTTAACATGTAATTCAATAAAACAGGCATTTCCTTCCTTTTTTATTTTCATGTTTGTGTTATATAGTCATCTGCTGATTCATGCAGAAATATACATATATATGCTGGATACATACCAATGCAATAATAATTAAGACGCCCGATGATAAAGACACAGGAATAAACGACGCACGCAGGAAAGAAGACGCAGGAAGACTTCTTTATAAAATATTTTACCTCTCACTTTATTTGTAATGTTTCGAAAAGGGTTACTCAAAGTTTGCGTGTGAGAGGTAGTTGGGGACCGAACATTACGGAAATATTTTGACCCCGAAGTTGTGGACGTCAGCGTTGTGTCTTTCTCGTTCTCCATGGTTGCTCAACCGGACCCTGGAGTAAACTCTTCTGTGTGCTGGCTTTCCCTACTACCCGCGTCTACTTCCGTCTTCCACTGTACTGCTTGCCCTCCTTCTTGCCTATCTTCCACTGTCCTCAATTCGTCGGCCTTATATTACCTTCAAACTCCCACGCAGTAATATAAACACGCCTCAACGCCTACACAACCTCTTCCGATTTCCAGCGACCGGGATGTGTCACTTCCTTCCGGTGCACCACCTTGAATGGCATTTTTGGCCAGGTCAAAAGGTCAAAACATAACATTTGCATTCAAAAAATATTATGAAAAATAATCTCAAGCTATTCTGAGGAGCCTATTGAGATTCCCTTTATAAAGTAATTGATTAAATCTCTGATATAAGTTCATAGCATTATTATTCATTTTCTATTTAATATGCAGGGTGTCATAGGTATGACTTAATTGCATCTGGTGGTGAGGCTCCAGTTCTGGAGACTTGAAGAGTGTGAAATACCTCTTCATTACCATTACTCCCAGGCCCACTCTGACCCGGAGTGGTAGTACCTGTTTGGATCCCATCTATGGGTCAAATAGATCTGTTTAAAAATAAGTCATATTCAATAAGTTTGTGGGCAAAAATTTAAAAAAAAAACTCTTTAGAAACATTGCCCAGTCTGCTGGGGCTGTAGAATACACCGATTGCACCTCTGCAGAGGGGTAAGACCCCCCCACTAACGAGCGTCCTGTATATGACACTAAACAATCCGATGGTGAGGATCCAACAGTGCTGGAGCTTTGGGGAATATGGAGTACCCCTTCATTGCCATTGCTCCCAGGTCCACTCTGGCCCGGAGTGGTAGCACCTGATAGGGTCCTATCTATGGGTTAAATAGAACTAACAGCATACTTATGCTGAACTGAATTGTTTGAGTAAACTGAATAGCTTGAAATAGTAATGTTTTTGACAATTAAACTGTACTTACATTTGAACTGTGTGATTGTGCTTAACTGAATTGTTTGAAATAGAACTGTTTTTTCGACATTAAAACTGTATTTACACTTAACTGAATTGTTACATATAACTGCAACTGTTTTTTGACATTGAAACTGTATTTACACTAAACTAAATTGTTTAACATAGAACTGTTCTGACATATAACTGTGTGTAAACAAAATCTGTACTTTTACAAAACTGAATAAGCTGAAGTAGAATTGCTTGACTAAACTGAATAGCTCGAAATAAAAATGTTTTTTTACAATTAAACTGTACTTACCTTTAAAACCGTGCTTTTGCTAAACTGAATAGTTTTAAATTGAACTATTTTTGACACTGAAACTGTACTCACCCTAAACTGAATTGTTATATATAACTGAATAGTTTGAAATAGAAATGTTTTTGACAATTAAACTGTGTGCTCATGCTAAACCAAATTGTTTTAAATAGAACTGATTATTTACAGAAAAATGGATTTGGCGTTAAATAACCTACAAAGGTTGTTATGGCATAAAACCAAACCAAACCAAATCTTTAGAAACAACTAAAAAAATAAACATAAACATACAATGAATGTGATTCCCTAACCTCAAGTCTTTAAATAATCCCAGATGGGTTAACATGCGATGAAGATCTATAAAGCAATCAAAACATTTTCTTTTAATCTCTATGATCTTATGACACTTGTGTATTCAATCATAAAAAATGATTCCAATTTTCATTTAGTGAATTTATTTTTGGAATTTTTTAATATCTTAAAAAAATTGCTTGATATGCTGAGCAGAAAAGGAATGTTCCATGGAATAAAGAAAGTCTAAAAGCAACTGATATGAAGAATATGTTGCATAGAGAAGAATTTTCTTATCTCAGTTTGCTATATTTACAATGTAAGGATTGAAATTAGAGTCCCAAAAAAATTTTTGCTGAGATAAAGACAAGATGAAGATAGGACAAAAAATTTACATCAGGAAAAAAATCAGACACATGATCACAGTAAAAATGTCAACCACTTTATTATTAGTGTTGCAACCTCCCTGTGGTCGAGTCTTAATCTGGAAGGCATAATGTGGTATTCTTCATGAAGGAATTGTTAAATGGAGGGAGATTATCAGCCCCAAATTATTAGGTCATTTCTTCTCTGATCGTTACTGATTGACTCTTTTAAATAATTTCCAACCCTTGTGTGACCTTTTCTCACATCTATCATGAAAATTCTTGTAGTTAACTCTTTGTTGTTAGTCACACAGCCAAGCATCAGGTTAACTAGTAGTGGGCGGTAACCACTTTATTACAGTAAAGATAGGCATTGCTATGCAGCAAAATCATTCATTGACATTCTTGTCCAGAAAAAGATCTTTTTCCCATTCATAATGTTTTGTTGTAACTGTTTGTCTTTATTTTACTAATTCATAATAGATAATTCCATTTGTATCAAATTAAACATAGAAAAACAGTTTTCCTGCAGTAAATTCAATTTGAAATATAAAAGGCTGTTTTGGATTTAATTAAGGTTTTCTTTGTTTTGAATTCTTATAAAAAATCTATTTTTTATTGCCAATGTCTACTTTCCCCACTAAAAACAAAAAAAGATTTTTTTCTGAGTTGATCAGGAAGAGAGATAAACAATAAATATTATTTAATATGTTTATTTCTATAAATACAATATACTTTCTTAGCTTCAGAATTTTTCATAAGATCGTAAATAATGTACTGCAATTGACTAATAGCACAGACAATAAAAAAACTAAGTAAAGACATTTCTAAGATTTCACTAGCATTTTACAATTAAGAGCTTTGGCATTTTCCTAATTTTAATTTTTAGTTTAATATTCATAAAAATATAAGCAATTGTGTGTGTGTTTTTTTAAGTCAACCATTTAAACTTAAATATTTCTACAGATTTTTTTTTTCACATCAAATAAATACATAATGCATTACATTTCAATTCATACATGTTTACATATATAACCAAATGAAATTAACCATTAAAATATGTATGTATAGACTTTTGAATTGATAAATTTCTTCTGAAAATTTTCATATATATTTTTCTATAAGTAGATTTTGTGCCTTGAAGATCATAAATCTATTTTGAAATTTTCAGAATAAATCTATCAATATACACCTGAACAAAAATTTTACTCAAAACTGTTTTATCTCAAATCTTGTATACCAGAAGAAGCAAGTTTTAGATATTTGTGAATTTGTATAGAATTTTTACTTCAAATAAATATTATCTCTTCTCTTAGATAAACTTAATAACCAGTCAATGTTTTTAGTTCAACTTCCTAAAATATTTTCTTACATTTCTATTTATACAATCCATTTTAATCCAACTAGTTACTTTTCCAGTTAACAACAAAAGATCTTGTAGATTTCTTCAAATTAATTAATGCTCCAATATTTCAAAAGACATTTTTATCATCTTATTATAAAGGTACAAAAATTATATGAATTTAAAACACAAAGTAAAAGCAATTTCTACATGATATAACAATTGTTTAGATTCTTTAAAATCTCAATCAAACAAATTTCTAGTTTATCATTCATTCGTAATCAATTCCAGATCTTTTTGGTCACCCATTTTCAAAGATGCGACATCCCATGACCTCTAAAAATTAACATATCATTTCATTTATATTTTCAAAAATAAGAGTTACCTGAATTATGAAAATCTAAACATCTTAACATTATCATATTGATAGGCAAAAATAAACTCATCTCAGGTAAGAAAATGTCTAAATAAAACGTTACCAAAGAAATGATACAAAAAGAAAAGAGAAGAAAACAAGAAAGTTATAAAAGGAAAGAAAGAGATAATAATATTAATATTGAAAATGTCTTTGAAGAACTGAACAATAAAAGACAATATGAATAAAGAAAACATTTTTTTTTGGAGAGTAAGAGACGAGGGAAATTGACACTGATCTGTAACTCAATTAGGTTATTATTTCTTTAAAGTGTCACGTCTGAAATATTCTAAAACTTAAGAAAATCTCAAAATTAAGTTTTTCTTATTCAATAAATATAACCTACATTATGAAAATAAGACATTTTTTTATCTGAATGCTGACTTAGAGATGTTACAATATTGAATATGTACTTTTCACTTTTCTTAAAAATATCTCATTCAATTTTGCTCATTATCATCATGAAGGCAAGTTTTAATTCCTTTCACTCTCTCTTAACATTTATCTCTATGAGTCATCATTCTTGGCAAGTCCTCTAGAGGGTACCCAGGTTCTGCATAGATCAGATAAATGAAAGTTTTTGTTGGTGACCTAACATTGCTGTGTGCATGAGTAAGAGTCTATAAAAGTATATAACTTATGAGTACATCTTTACTTCTCCAACAATTTCTGGCTCATCTTACTTGAATAGTTTATGAAATGGGAGCCAAGTAGTGATATAACTGTAGTTTTGTGGGGTGCTGCTTCCAGGATTTGTTCAAAATAGCACAGGGCATCCTGGTGTAGATCCCATCTGGCTTTTTCTGCAGGCATTTCATTAAAGTCCAAGTGGCACAAACCTGTTGTTGTTGTTGTAGTAGTAGTAGTAGTAGTAGTAGTAGTAACATGGCTACAGTTTGGAAGAATTCCTGTTTTATTTTATTGGAGAGACCAGATATCCCTAGCAGTCCGTGCTTTACCAATAAATATCTTTCAGTAGATGAGATAATGCATATTTTGGTAATGCACACTATTAATACTGATTTCTATAAATGTTGATGTCTCTAAATTTCAAACTTCTTTAATTCATTCTCTAAAAGTAAATATAAACCTGTTCTAAATATTCACAAAATGGAATGTGTATTTGATAGACTGGTGAATATTATATTATACAAAATAATTTCAGCACTATTTCATAATGAGCACTCTAAAAATATTTTAAATGAAAAGGAAAAGAATGTAAACAAATATTAAGTAAGTGAATGTTTTATTTTTAAATGGGTTTCAAATTCATACACAAAAAAAATAGAACTACATATACATTTTTCCCAACCAATTTTTAAAGACCTCTTTTAACCTGAACAAAACAGCATTTGCCATTTTGTTAAATAATGAATAGAGTACCCCATAATGACGACAACCAAATTACATCAGTTGAGTTTTCAATTTCAGATGAATCTACGATCATCAAAATATTGGGATACAAAGAAAACAAAATAACAGGAATAATGAGAAATCAAATTCAACCTGAACGTAATCTTAACTGATACGGAAAATTCTATAATGAATCAGAGTCTTTGTATGGATCTTCCCAATCCCTCTACCATGAACAGGAGATATGACACAAGGTCAATTTTTAAGTAGTTTTGGATTCAAAGTTTTTTCTTCTACTTGACTGATTGGTATACCAAGGTTAAAGAACACAGTCTGCCCTACCCATATCTGGAAAGGGGAGATTAATACCTTTCCCAATGGTATTAGCATCATATGAAAAGCAAATAACCTTGTCCAGGATTTGAATTCAGGTCACTGGGTCCATTTTCTAAAACAACAATCATTACACCATGATCACCTACCTGAGTCTTTGTAAGGCAACTTGTTTTCATTTGATTGCAAAACACTCAGTCATGTGACTGAAAAGTGAGTAGTTTCAGAAATTAAGAAATTTTGATAACAGCCAACATCAAACTTTTATTTATTTATTTATTTATTGCAGAACACAACCAAAACATGTTTATCAACCACTTGAAACTGGTCAATAACTTATAAGAAATTTATTTGTCTAGGGGCAGTTGACAGGGCCTGAAAATAGCAGCAACTACTAATAGTACACATTTGTCTTAAGGTGGCAATATTTATGCTTTAGATGGCACCTATTAAAGAATATCCTGGCACTGAAAAATAGTGTCATCTTGAAGGAGTATTGTGCATATATTTCTTTTAAGAATTCTGTTTGGAAAGTCTGCGTCTTCATCTGAAAGTGAGTGGTTATCATCTTTGGAAAATGAAATCAGCAATTAGAGTTCAAATCCTGAATAAACTGGTTATTTGGCCCCCAACTTCTAGATTAGACCTGCTTGCTGAGGGCGAAAGTTCATCTAACAGCTCATACTCTCTTATGCTCCAAATGGTAATAAGTGGAATACCTAAAGATAGAATGTCTATCACGCAATGGGGTTTCCAGTAAGATATATTTGGAATATATCCTTTTTCCCTTCACTCTGAAAAAGTATCATCAGATGTTCTTGGACTCCTCTAACATCATGTATATATCCCATTGATTTTTCTCATTCAATTTTCCATATTACAGCTATGAAAAAGGAAGAGAGAAAATATATTAAAAAGTAAAGTTAGCGACCTTAGTCGAGGGTGACCCGAAGATACCCTTTTCAATAGCTACCACACTGAGGTATAGGGGAGGGTGCCCATTCCATTTCCTGGATTGCTCCACTTTACCCTTGATCCTTAGCTTATAATGCTGAGTGTTAAGCAAGGTGGCATCAAGTACCATTTTTTAAGTCTTTGGTATGACTCAACCTGGGATTGAACCCCGGTCTCCCAAACCATTGGCAAACACTCTGCTTATTAGTCCAATATCCCAGAAAAAATATGAAAACATTTTAAAAATCATGAATTTTATGAGTTACTTCATTTCACTTTTTATCTTATTTGCTTTTTCTTCCTGTTTATTTTTTAACCATTTTCTATTTTTATGAATTTTTAGTTGTGTTTAAACATTTGGTTAATGTAAAAGTAAGTTTAACATTAACCCTGTTTGAAAATAATGTGGTAAATAATAAAATGCACAAAGTAATAATAACAAAAGCCTATTGATATAAACAATACAAAAATTCATTTAATAAAAACAAGTCATTATTACCTTTCAGGCGTATATGAGACACTTGAGTGAATATTGGTTAATTTTAGTGTGGCTTGTGTATGAGTCCAGCAGCCTATTCACTGTGGGAGATTCAAACCAAAAGAGATAGGGTCTTAGGACCTTCTGACTTTTACATCTCCGGGCTGCTGCTGCTGCTGCTGCTGCTGCTACCATGTGTGTCAAGACACTACACAATTCTCAATCATTCAATATTTTGTTTGGACTAGGCAAGACTAAAATTCTCATCTTTATTTTTATATAGAACTCTACACAAATAAAACCCAAATATTCTTGTTTATCTTTATACTGACAAGAAAGTTAGGATTTCAAACCATTTTCAAATAAATCTTTCTTTTCATACTTTCTTTTCAGCCAAATCCATTCCATACATTCTACACATCATTATCCTGTGATAATACTACATTTTCTTATCACTTTAAAATTGATTTAGATGATCTTTTTTCTCATCAATTACGTTTGTTGGTTTTAGGGCATAGTAACCCATGTTGGGTTATATCAAAATCAGTTTAGTAATCATGATCTCCAATTATATACGGTACAAAAATGTGTCTTCTAAATCATTTTAAACAGGTAACAGTTCTATTTGAGCCATTGATGGGACCTAAATAATTACAACTCTTAGTCAGGGGGGAGGAATAATGGAAAACTGGGGAAGTGACTCCACACTGCCCAAAGTTTCAGAACTGGAGCCTCACCACTTGATGTAGTTTAGTGTCATACCCAGAACACTCCTTTTTTAGAGGAGGGGGTCTTATCCTTCTGCAGGGAGAACAAGATATTTTAGGCCCCACCAACTGCCCCCCCATCTATTATTAAACATTTTTTTATAAACAAGCTTTTTCTCTCTCCATATATGTCTTCTTTTTCTTGTAACAAAGAGAAAACTCTGAAGAATTCTATAAGGGTCAGTAATGCCCCTGAATCAATGAAATATAGTGATAAAATTCCTACTGTATAATTGTCATTTCAAAAATATTCAAAGAAGTGAGCACAATTTTCCTCACTCTACTACTAATGTATGATTGCACCACCTGGACCTAAACAAAATGTTAGGAGAAAAAGATAGATGGGAACAACACAAGGATGCTGCATGCTATTTTGAACAAATCTTGAAAGCAGCAGCTGTATGGCCACTTACCTCCCATCTCACAAACCATCCCAGTAAAATGAACAAGATATTCTGGGCACTGCTAAAGAAGTAAGAACAAACTCATAAGCAATGTTCTCCAGTGGACTCCTAAAAATGGACACACTAATGTTGACTGACCAGCAAAACCACTTACATTCATTAGTTCTGTGCAGATACTACATACCATCTAGAGGACTTACCAAGAGTGATGGTGAGAGAGAATCAAAGGAATCTGTGCTGTTGGTATGCCATAATCTGAATCTTCAGCATCACTTTTCACTTTTTTGCTTTGTACACGAAATGATTTATAGGTTGAATAATGTCAATATTGAATTAAGATCTTATTTGACGCAATGAACCTCTTCATTTAGTGTTTACCTTACTTGTCATTCACTGACAGTATCATTATTGCATCATCTGTAGGTGTTCACAGTTTTCATCTCCTACTATGGAATTCAAATGTTCCTGATACAATCTTGATGTTGGTGCCTGTAAAAAACCTAAAGCAGAGATAATATCTCAACTTTCTGGCCCAAATTCTAATCTTGCAGTCAAACAGTGTTCAGTCTTATCTGTATTTGATGGTTACCACAACTACATTGCCCTAGCTACACACTCTATTAGGCTACACAAGCATTATCTGTCTGTTTCTAAAAGTGAGGGAAGGCAAAAACATCCGGTCTACTACTGACAATAAGTTTTTGGCACTTTAATTTTTTCATGTAAACTTTTCTTAGATTTAAATGATAACACAATAGTCTACTGCGCTAATTTTTATTTGACCATTGTAGAAAACAACATTCCATAAAAGGAAAAGATAAAAACAACATTGAATTATAAGAAAGAATATATAAACTGTATAACAATTGGAAGGTTCTGTGCAAATAAAGTAAAACAATAAAAAAAATGATCTAATCTTAATTCCTTCAATTATTCATTTCTAGTTTTTAATTATTTCACTTTTTATGAATTCAAAAAATACATTCAACTTTAAAATATTTGAGGTTTGGAATTCACAAATTGAAATCCATTAAATTTATGTCAACCAAGACTTGGAATTTTGTTAATGTTAATAAGTAAAAAGAATGAACCAAAGTCTATGTCATCATTTGTTATCGCAAGGAAATGGTGTAAGATCAAATAATTTTTTTTTTAAATCTTTTTATTTTTGCATACTAATCTCTTTTTCAAAGAACGTCTTTTCTTTTGGGCACAAAGGAATGGAAAAATGTTTGGTGTATAATCATTGTGATCAAATGAAGTAATCTCCTGAGAGCTTCTTATCATAAGTTTCTTGTTAGACTTTGTAGATAAAAATGATAATGATCAGTTCTTCCTATTGAACTTAAACAGGACACAAGACACAATAACCAAATATAATTATGCTTTAGTTGTTTCTTATCTTGAACAGATATAACTATATAGATGATCTGAAAATAATATGTAAATTTGTTTGAATTTTGGTACAAAATTCATAGACAGAAGACACTTTAGATAGCAATTTTAGACGTTTTCTTTATTTATTTTTGTTTATTAATGTTTTCTGCTTATCTTGATATGCATTTACAGTTATAGGATTTTTTCAAGTATGTTGTTGGATCTAAAACAAATTTTTTACTTCCTAACAATTAAATGAATGATAAAAGGGTGATAAATAGCAATCTTGTTTAGGTTTTTTTTCTTTCACTTAGTCTAAAATATTAAAATTGAAATGAGTTGATTTTTTTTTAAAGCCTGATAGTAATGGGATAAAAAGATCATTGTTAATCGCCAAGTTTTGCTTAACCCTTTCACTACCGAATTTGTTTGTTCAAAAACTAAGTCTATTAATCAATTGGATTTTTTGCTAATCAAGAAATATATTTTTGAAACAAATTGCTTGATCAGATCAAAAATAGCAATGGTGTAGAAAATTTTAAGATTAAATCAGATGATTTCAGAAAAACTGGTCTGGAAAAAAATTAAGAGGGCATTTTGAGGAACGATCAGATGAATTACTTTAGAGAATTAGATCTGCATATAGATATAGTACTAATAGTGCATATGTTCTGCGTAAATACTCTTTTTTCTAAGGTTGATATGAGAAGATAGTAAAAAGGGGAAATGCCCAAGGAGGCATAACAAAGGAATGATAATATTTATATGTGTGTGTAAGTTCATGTATGTATGTATGTGTATGTGTGTATTTGAGAGAGATATTTTGTTTTATATATAAGTAGATCATATATGTATAACTGTCTGATAAAGAGAGAGCAATGGAGTAAAAGTTAAAAACAAGAATCTATAAATTAATTTTTGTAAAAACATTAAACTGAAATAAGAAAAAATAAGATATACAGAAAAAATTTCCAAAGAATAAAGTCACATTTATCAATGGCCAAAAGTAAAGTAATTCATTTACTTTATCTGAGAAATAGGGTGAAAAAGTAATCATTTTAAAATCTTTTAATTAACACTTTGGCTGTATCAAAGTAACCAACACCTCAATTAGTTTAAAACTTTATAAGAATAATTGATTTTCTAATAAAGAGTATTTTGAAATCTTTAATAATGAAAATAAACCAAATATTTGTAGATGTGTTGTCTCTCTCTGTCTGTCTGTCTGTCTGTCTGTCTGTCTGTCTCTCTCTCAATAATTTAGTAATTTTTAAGGCACATTTTTCTTAATATGTGAATTTTGTCATTTCTATAACTATGAATTCTATTATAAATTATTTTTATCTATTACATATGTTTATTTCCCATCAAAAACGTTGCCTAAAATTCGGTTTCCAAAAAAAGGTCATTAAATGTAAGGTGACTGTTCTTGTCATCAGAATGATATTCTAAAGTCAGTATATCAATTCTGGCTATAAAAAATTAATGAACCAAGACAACTTGCCAGAATTCATCTACAAGGTGAGTTAAAAAAGTATTGAAACTAAAGCTGTATTTAACAAGACAGAAATAAATAATGAATGAAGCATTCATTCTTTTAAAAATAGTCGTCTTGACACTCAACACACTTATTCAAATGAGTTTTCGATTGGTATGACAGGGGAGTCTTCATGACAGAGAGGCTACTGTGTTAGACTGCGACATCATAGTAGGTGAGTTCAAACTCTAGTCATACTATTACATTCACTTTTGGACTTTTGGAAAAGGCATGAACACTCTTATTAGCCCCAACTATGAGTTAAATAATACCACTACTGTTCTTCTATAAGGATGGCTTTGGCATTAAATTACCCACAAAGGTTGATACACCATTTAACAAAGAAACCAAACCAAACAATTGGTGTGAAGCTCTGCTGCTATATTTCTTTTAATGTCTTCTATGTCCTCAGATCTGGCCTTTAAGATAAATTTTGGATGATGGGAGTTGAAATTGAGGTACTGTCCAGTGAAGGTGGGCTTACGGTACACAGATGACCTGAATCCTTGTTCTGTGCGTGTTACTAATACATCGAGGAAGGGTAATTTGTTATCTTGCTCTTTCTCCATGGTGAACTGTATAGATGGTCGGATTGAGTTCATGTGATCAAGTAATATCTGAACATCTTCCTGATGAGGCCAGAGAATGAATGTGTCATCTACGTATCTAAGCCACATAGATGGCTTTAGTGATGTAGATCCTAATGCCATTTCTTTGAAGTATTCCATGTATAAGTTAGCCAACACTGGTGACAATGGCACCCCAAAGCCAGTCCTTCTTCGTGTTGGTATATATGAGATCCCATCCCAAAGTAGGTTGTCTCCACACAGAAGGTCAACATTTCCATTAAATTATCTATTGGGATACAAGTGCGTTCTTCCAGCAAGGGGTCTGCAGCCAGTTTATCCCGTACTACAGCAGGTGTCTCATCAGTAGGTACCTTTGTAAACAGACTCACTACATCCAAGCTCACCATCTAGTTTGAATGAATGGGGGCATCACTGATTCTCTCCACAAAGTGGGCTGAGTTCTTAACATATGATGAAGACTTACCAGTTAGTGGGTTGATGATCTCCACAAGGAAGCGGCTCAATGGGTGACATGCTGAACCACGGTTGCTGACAATGGGTCTCAATGGAATACCATTCTTATGAATTTTTGGAAGGCCATATATGTGTGGTAGCTTATGGTAATGTTGAATTAGCTGTCTGTATTTTGTTTGTGGTATGAGATCTTTATTCTTACCCAAGATTTGTGACAGCTTCCTTTCCGTCTTCAGGGTCAGGTCCTTCTTTACTTTACTATAGCCACCATTGCCAATCAAGTCTGTCAATTTGTTGGAGTATTCCAACCTATCCATTATCACGGTAGCATTGCCTTTGTCTGCTGGGAGTATTATGATGCTGTCATCATCCTGTAGTGATTTGAGTGCCTGTCTCTCCGTTTTTGAGATGTTAGGTTTCGGAGGCTTTGATTTCTCAAGTGCTTGTCTCACTTTCCATCTTAGTTCATCAGCCAAAAGGATCAAAAAGATATGTAGTCCATATGACATTAGGACAGTATTCACAAGTGGTTCAACTCTCCGGAGGTATCTCTTCCGGGTCAAACCACCAACAGAATTCAACATGACCAAGAACTGTGTTTAGTCCATCCCTTGCAGTTGTGGTAAAATATACAAAGGTGAGACTGGTCGCCCACTAAAAGTAAGGCTAGAAGAACATCAGAAAGCAATAGTACAAGGGGAGATTGAAAAGTCGGGTATGGCGGACCATATATGGAAGGAAAATGGAAATCATCTGCCCTTATGGGACAAAGTTGAAATAATTGATAGGGCTGAACATTGGAGGATTAGCTGCCTTAAGGAATCAGCACATATGTTGGGCTACAATGTCCTGCTGAGTAGACCAAGTATAGAATTGAATACAATATGGGAACCGATAATCAAGAAGGCTAGATTAAAAAAAAAATCTGAATATGAGCACAGGTAAAAAAAATCATACATAATAGTACTAATTCTAGCTAAAGTAAGAACATTAAATTTATAATACCCAAAAATTCACTCTGAATTGTCCAGCAGGACACATGGCATAACGGTTATAGGCGTTGGTTCCCTGAGCTTCTAAGAAGACAATTATCTGAAGGTTGCAGGTTCAATCCTCACTACAAGTAATATACAGGAATACTTAACACTTGTACCCACTTATGGCTAATGGAATCAGAACAGGCGACCCCCATGGTATTGAAAATTGTTTAACATTATAAGCAAGTAGTTATTAAAGAAAATGCCAGAAGAGGTGACAAAATTAAAAGTCTCATCTGGTAACTCTAGGAGTAAAAAGATATGTTTGATTTAGCAACTGAAAACTGATATAAAAATCTCATCTGGTAACTCTAGGAGTAAAAAGATATGTTTGATTTCCAACTGAAAACTGTTACTGAAATCACCAGTAGGGGAGAGGACTTAGGTGATGGTGCCCACACAAGGCCAGGAGTGGGAGTTTGGTGTTCTGTGAAACCCAATGAAAGAAGCTGGATTTTTCTATTTACTCTTTTTTGATGGCTAGGGACACAAAAAAGACAAGGTATAAAACACCCAAAGATATGAGATGAGCTGGTTCTAACAAGAATAAAGAATCTACCCCTCACGTTGTGTCCATTATTCATTTTCGTATACTTCCATGGCCTCGGAAACTCAATGCAGGGAATCAAACATCAGTCCAACATTCAACACCAGTTGCATTTATGTGCTTTTTACCGACCAGACAATCAACCATCATTGACATAGCAGTTATTGATGACTATATTACAATTGGTATTAACTCACCAAAACTTTGCCAAGACATCATCACTTAGTTATATAATTAAATTGCTCGGCTATGTACACATCTAGACAGACATTTAGACATCATCACTTTATTATATAAATTGCCCTGCTGGACATATATCTTCATTTAAATTTGAAAAATTTAAAGCTTCAGCCTCAATAATTTTTTATCACACTTTATATGTGAATTATTCATGTCTTATATTTAGCTGTTTTGACCTTATTAGGTCTCATCAGCAGTGTATACCATGTTCTCCACCACTGGAGATCAAACCAGCGACCACAGATTGCAGAGCCAAAACTTTACAACTGAGCCATCAGTCCATATCACACACAAGTGATGCCAAATTAACTTGTCATGGTAATTGCTCAGCCAATTAACTTGAATGTGTCTTGCAAGTTACAACCAAACTCTTTACAGAAGACACGGTCACCTCCAGGGCCATGTCTTCCTAAGAGGATTAGAAATATGCATCCAGATAATTATTATGACCTCAAGGGCAAGGATATAGATGTACATTTTCTTTTTAAGTAGAGGAATTATATTGTGAATGCTTTAATGTTTCAGTAGTTAAAAGGATAAATTCTGTTGCTATAAAGAGTGATTTAGTCTATATCGTAATCATCTGAATTTGTATCATTAAAGATTTTTTGAACTACTGTCTTCATTTTTATTGTTATATTCACAATTTTTCAGCCAATATGTACTCCAGCCTTCTTCAGATGTTTCTTGTTGAAATCATTACACAATGTGTCCTGGTGGACACATAGTGTAACGGTTATAGGTGTTTGTACCCTAGGCTTCTAAGAGACAATCATCTGAAGGTTACAGGTTCAATCCTGACCCCAAGCAAGTGACAATTTCATACTTTTGTCTACTATGTGGCATAGCAAAATTAATATAGCATTGTAAAATTCTTATTATCATGGTAACATTAAAATGTTATTAGAAAATAAAACAATTTCCAATCCAATTTACAAAATTCCTTTCAAATATAAACATCCCTGTTCACAGTGTCAGCTGTCAGTCATATGACTTAGGTATAGCTTTCTGTCATAAACCTACTTTTTATGAAAACAGGCTTATTACCTCATAAGATCATTAAAAAAATGGTTTGCTAAGTTCAAAAAGGCAACTTTAGGCTCAAGAGCATGAAATACTGTGAAAGAATTAAAAATTTCAAAAGTGAGGAAATAAAGGAACTTTTAAGAGATAAAGTACAAACAATATTTGATTTTGCAGGAAAATTTAAGATGAATTAACTCAGCTTAAATGATACATTAGAATAGAAAAGACCCCCCTTTTTTTTAGGCCAAGAAATTGACAAGTGATTTTGCTTCAAGATAACACCAACCCCTCATGTTGCAAATGGAGTGGAAAGTTTTTCAACATTGTATGTATGATCTAATGCATTGTCTAAATGGGAATTCTTCCAAGTTGCAGCTGTGTCAGGATGTTAATGAAGTGCTTAGAGAAAAAGCTAGATGAGAACTATACAAGGATGCTTCATGCTGTTTTGAACAAATCCTGAAAACAGCAGCAGTAAGGCCACTTACCTCTTATCTCGCAAACCATCCAATATAAACAGGACATGTTGACCACTGCTGCTGAAATAGGGATAAACTCAGAAGTGACGTCCTGTTGCAGGCTCTTGCACATAAGCATACCAGTTTTGGCCAACTGGCAAAAACTTTCATACATCAGTTTTGTATGGATACTGGATGCCATCTAGAGGAGTTTCTAAGGGTGACAGCCAATAGAGACAGATGATGAGGAAGAGAGAGCTTAGGGTATCTGTGCTATTGGTATGACTTGATGATGATGATGATGATGATGTAGATCTCAACTTTGCTAATCAAAACTCAACAGAAAAGCAAAAAAGAATCTTTTTTTTGCTTTTGGTTTTTTCAGATACTACGCTGAGCAAATTGAATATTTTGTTTGGTTTGTTTAAAATTACTTTGACGAGCAGCTAAATGACAACTTGTAAGTTCAAGTCTTAGTCAAATATGCTGCCAAATATTTTCATAAAACTGATAATCAGATCAACTTTTAACAAAAATCATGAAAAAATAATCTTTTTTTATTGCTTGATCGTGTTAATTTTACACATTCATAATCAAAATGAAAGATGATCAAATCTTTGCAAGATCTTCAACTTGAGTTTCAGTGAAAACCAACCCCAATCAATATTACACCATCAATTAATGGAAAATTTGCATTCATCAGTTCTAATACTTTTCAAGATATTGAATTGATATAATGAAGACCATATAAAAAGTAAATTTCAGGGGAAATTCAATTTCACTATTTGATATTATATCTGTCTCATAATAACTGTTTTATTTACATATATATTTCATACATGTTACAGGGATTATTGGTTAAGTGGAAAAATAGCAATTAAAAATAGATCATTTTAAAACCATTTTAGACACATACTTGTTTGGAATTTTTAATAATTCTTTTTGATTTTTGTCAATGATTGCTTTTTTTTTAAAAAAAAGAAAAATATTGTCTAGACAAAAAATAATTTCAAATATCTAATGATTTTTTTATTGTTATCTATCCTGTTCTAAGTTCCTGATTCTTTGAACTTATTTTATATTATGTGATAATCCATTTGAGGAGAAGACGACGATGATGATGATGATGATGACGATGACGACAACAACAACGACAATAACAATAATAATAATAATGATAATAATAATAATGTGTTGTTATATTAATATTTTTAAGTGCCATTCCAAAAATAAAATTCCTAGCAATCATAATGAATGTGGAAAAAATAAAAATTACATCTTTAGATTTAATAGTAGTTTTCAAATAGTCTTTTTAATTAGTTTTTTCTCTCTCTCTCTCTCTCTCTCTCTCTCTCTCTCTCTCTCTCTCTCAATATATATATATATATATATATATATATATATATATATATATATATATATATATAATCGGGGTGTAAACAATGAAACTAAGCTTGCTATAACAGTAATCATTATTCAAATTAGTATACATAATATACTCATGTGTAAACTCATGAATCTAAAATAGTTTCCTATGTTTATAATCTTATATGTAGCTAATTATGAGCTTAACTTAGTTTGGCACAAGGCCAGAAGTATTCAGCAGCAGTGGGAAATCAAACTCATGTCTAAGAATGATTTTTCTCTTATCATACTATGCAAGGCACCCATATATATATGTGTGTGTGTGTGTGTGTGTGTGTGTGTGTGTGTGTGTGTGTGTGTGTGTGTGTGTGTGTGTGTGTTTAAAAACATTTTTATATTCACTTTGTCTACAGTATCTATACAAATACAGATATAAATATAAATCTATATATATGTTAGGTAAGTATATGTAAGTATGTACACATACAAGTATATGTCAACCCATTAATATATGCTATAATTGATAATCCATTGATATATTTGTTTATTAGAGCAGATAATTCTATTTCATGAATGTACTTTGAACAAGCTCAGCCAACATAAGTTCACTAATGTATAAAGTGCTTATATATGTATATATATATATATGTAGGAGAAGGGACAATTGCAAATGTGCATCCGTTGAACTGGAAGTAATCATTATATTTCTTATCAACCACCACTTTGCCAGCCCATCTCCCTCCCAGTTTGTGACAGTATTCTCTTGCCATGGACAAGATATTTCAGACAGTAGGTTAGAGAGAGAGAGAAAGAGATAGATCATTATTTCATTAAATGCTGCTCCTTGTGACAACAGTGGCACTTGAGAAAAATCAATAAAGCACCCAACACTCAGCAATAATGTCAGTGCTAAAAGAGAGTTCTCAGTAAACACATTCAAATAACTCAGCATAATATTGAAGAGTTTCAATTTTGTAGAGGACACAGAAAAGTACAGAAACGGCTTTTTGTCAACCAAATAAAAATAATAAAAGACAATTTGGGATCTGATATAAAAGCAAATTTTGGGAAGACAGGAGGTGGGGGGTCTACAAATGGAGCAAGTGAATTTTACGTTTTTATTTATTGTTCCTAAAATCTTTATAATTTATCTTTCATACTCTTAAATGAATATTAAGAATAAAAGCTTTCTACTAAATTCTTGATTCTTACTTTACGGTCAGATAAAATTTATTTTAAAAAATACTAGAAAGTTATCCAACAAATAAAACATGATGATTCCTTTTTGGAAAACCAACTATACCAAAAATGTTAGTAACACTAGTAAATTATATTACAAAATGCAATCATCCCAAATAATTGATTATATTAATATAATGTACTTGTCTGCATATAATGTATATAATTACATATATTTTTATCAGTATAAGAAGAGCTAAATTAATTTTTTTTTAAGTATTGCAATATATATGTATATACATGGTGTATGTGTGGGTTTGTGTCTTTGTATGTTATTTTATTCTAGTTAAATAAAAGAATGATTCAATCTAAAAACATAATAATTGAATAATCATACAAGATATTTTATATTCATTTTTCTTTTTTATGCTAACAGTTTTTATCTTCAAAATTCATATTTTTGTAATTTGAAAACTTAAATTTACAATTATTCTATGGATATTTCCATTTAACATTGAGCTTCTACTTATCATAAAATGTTTAATTTGAAAATTTCCTCTTAATCATAAACCTTAAAGCAAAAATTTAACTCAAAGAAAGAATTCCTAATGACAAAAACAGTCAAACTTCAATCAATTTTTAATTTGATTTTTTTCTTTTCTTCATATTTTGCCAATCTTAAACTTTTAGTAAACATTTTGGTTTACAAACCCAACATAGGACCCATGAATTTCACCAAACATACTACCATAAATTACAGCAATACAAGTTGACCAAGATTTTTATCTCAAAATTTTAGGTTAGACCTCTTCTTGATGTATAAGTCAACCACCAAACATACAGTAGATTACTGTGATATTCTAGTCAGTTTTTACAGTCAGTACATCAGCTGTTGGAAGCGGTGTGTGATATAGAGTTAGTATAATTTGAATCACAATTTTATTATTTTATGTTGATTTTTTAAGTATGTTCACCAAATATAAATTGGAAACGTTTGTATCAGTTTGTTAGAGTTATGATAAGTGGTGTATATTGATTTATTAGGGGTACTCTTTCCACTGGTTGACCAATCTTGGGAGTGGGATAAAGGTTTGGATTTTAGCCCTGCCATATAAGTCAATACCAAGTTTTGTTATATAGATTTTTTCAGTCTTAAAAGATTGACTTATAAACAATAATTTATTATAACTACTAAAAAGGATAAAACTTTAAGATATTTATAAAATAACAGAAAACAATTTTTCGCATGTATATATCCCAATGTACATTGTCTAGAGATTGCAGTACCATACGATTCTCAGCACATATTGTAAACAAATGAGATAGATCCCCAGAATATAAAAAAAACAGGAAAAGAATTGAATGATCATATGAGAAAAAAGTGCAAAACCGTCTCACTAAAATTGGTCACTTATGTCAACATTCGTATAAATCATAAACTAAGATTGTAAATCAATTGAAGAGAACTAATATTAAGAAAATATTATGGTATTCAGGATTCCTTTGTTTACCAGCACAAACTGCCAGTTTAAAAATGAAGAATGTTTGTTATTTTAGACTGGACAGTGTAGAAATGTTGTCCCATTTATTATTCAGTCTCTTGACATTGTCATCTGGTCAGTTAATTCTCATCGTAGTTCATTGAATTAACATTTCCTTTTGGGAATCATGAACATTTACTGAAGAATTATGTATTAAAAAAATCATCATGATGAGACTGGATTTTTATCTGTCATTCCCACATCAAAACAGAAAACTAACAAAAACTGCTAATATTGTAAAGTACTGTGAGAGCAGTCTGAGTTTATTTTGACCCCAAAGCCTGCCTGACTTGAGTGATTATTTGATGAAGGCTTTGTTGACAGTATAGCTGTTATTTCTGTTTGTTTGGGGTGTGGACATTTTCATATATAAAAACAAATTCATAAAAGACACACAGTTAAAGATCAATAAGTTAACAAAAAATGTTCATGTCTTTTAATTGCATTCAAGAATTCAAAATTTGTCATAGAAATTGTGTTAACATGAACTTGAATAAATACTGAAATGTGTATAATGATGTTAATTCTTTTTTTTATTTTACTCAGCTTTGCTAAATCTGGTTGATAGACCTTCTCAGGTTGATTACTGTCTGTGCTATTCTATCAAAGTACTAAGCTGGTTTATCACTACTTAACTTGGGTGATCTTATGGGCAAACAGTGCTTTAAACATGATTTATCTTTAAGTTATGATGATGTTAATTCTTATTAACCAAAAGTATTTGTAAACATTTAGTCAAAATTTCAGTTTACCTTTAGAATATATGTAACAATCATTTTCCTTTCTATTGTAAGAGAAATACAAGGATATATCAGTAAGACTGACATGTAATTATTCATTGACATTTTCACTTTATAGTATTTGATGAATGTGATTGATATTTACAACTGAATTAAGTTCATTGATAAAGAAGATTGATTGATTGATTTTAACATGTTAACTCATCTTGGGTTATTTCATGCCAAGAGGTTAGGGAATTACATTCATTATATGTCCAATATTTCCATTTTTTTGTATAGTTGTTTCTTAAAAGGTTCAGAATTTTCAAAAATATCTATTTGAAGCATAATTGAGACTCTAACAGGCACAACCAATCTGGGTCAGAGTGGAACCGGGAGTAATGGCAATGAAGGGGTACTCCACAATCCCCAGATCTCCAGGACTGGAGCCTTACAACCAGATGTAGTTTAGTATCATATTCAGGATAGCTCTTTTAAGAGGGTCTTACCTCTCTGCATGAGACATAGTTAGCCCTGTCCAACAGAACAAGATAAAGAATAAAATTATATTAAAGAATATTTGCTGTTTAAAAAATGTTATCTTCAACATGAAATAAAGACAGTGTCCAAATGTGATTAGATAAATAATCAGTATATTTAGAAATTTTAAATTTCAACACTTGAAAGTAGATGAGGCATTTATATTCTAATAAGGGACTTCATTCTGTAACCTTGAGTTAAATTCTCCCATGATTTGATATAGTCATGGGAATCTTAAAATTCTTTCATAGCCTTTATAATGCTTCTTACTTTATAAAAATCTTTAAAAGAAGAGACTCTGAAATTCAATTATACGAAATTATCTAAAAGAAACTTTGAGGAGTGGAATTTCTCCAAGGCAACTCCTTAATTTAATTGGCAAATGGTTAAAAGAATTCCTTTTCAAAATAATCAACATGTGAAGCAAAACTGACAAATATAAAAAAAAAAGCAGCAATGAAAAATAAAATATTTAATTAATTATTTGTTATCATTCAAGTAACAAACAGAGAATCCTAACACTAACAGAAAACAACTGAATAATTTATTAAAAAAAAACAAAAACAACTGAATAATTCATAAAAGAAAAAAAAAACAACAGAATAATTCATAAAAAAATCTTTATCAAAATTAAGAGAAACTCTCAATTGCAAACTCTGACAAAGTCATTTGCCAATGTTTTTGCATTTAATCTAAATTTTCTTTTAAGATTTTTTGCTTTGTATGAAAAATATTTTTTAAAAGCCCTTAATATTTTGATTTCTAAATTAATTGCCTTAAACAGAATAGACATGTTTGTCAATGTTTTAATAGGGGAATTCCTTTCTGTTTATAGACCTAATGTTACTGTAACATAGTAAAAGTGGCACATTATAGCAAGGTTTTCTGCTTGTATAATAACATTAAAATGATCTAATAAAGCTAATTCCCATTCAGTTTCCAATGTAAGAATAATAGTGTGACATCTGTATTTGCACTCACTTTAATTAACTATTTAATTCTTCTCTTTTTAATCAATTTATTTGCAATTAATCATAAGTTTTATAAATAAGATGTGAGTTGACACCAAGTTTAATGGCTATAAAAGGTAAATTTTAAATGAGTTAATAATAATTGAAGCAGCTTTTTATCTTATCCAAATCTAAAAAATTCTTAAATCATTTAGATCAAAAGTACATTTCATTTTTCTATCAAAAACAATTTTTTAAAGAACTTGGTAAAAAAAATTTGTTGATTGGTTAAAACAAATTAATACTCACCAAAGTTATCAAAGACTGGCATTTACACTTCAGGGAATTTCTTTAAACTCAAAACCATTCTTAGAAAAAATGCTTTAGAAGTCTAGTTTTGTATATCTTGTATTCAGTTTTAATAATGAAGACATCAAAATTAAATATTTTCTATATAAAATTTACATTTATTTACATGATGTAATTAAGACTTTGAATATTTCCTTTTTTTTTTTTATTCTTCTTTCATGAGAATGGGCAGGTGTTGGATTATTTTCTTTGCATAGACTGACAATTGCTATGGAATTCTTATTTATTAATCTTTGATTATTTTGGCAAAGAAGGCTCAAGTTACTTAGAGTATCTGCTCTTACAAAGTGGTAACTTACTTAAGTAATGAACAGGGTCATTATTGCTTAACCTTTGTGATTTTATGGGTACAGGTACTTTAAGCAGAACTTACAGTTATTCACTGGTATGGGGTCGTTATTTATGTACAGTAATCTATAACATAGGTTCATCTCTCTGAAACAAGAACCCTAATGAATAAATACAACAAATATTTTATTATAATGGAGATATTGTGTCTGTCTGTAACCAAAACTATATGAGGAAGTCTGTTGCATAATACCTAAAGTTCTGGACTGAGTTTGAATTCTAGTTGGGCTATTGCATTCACTTTCAGACTAATGCCTTTTGGAAATATATGAACCCCTTATTCCCCCACAGCTATGGATAAAATGGTATGTATGTAGAAAAGTAAAACAGAAGAAAAATGTTTGCTGGTTTGTTTATTTGCCAATGCATTTTGACTTCAATCTTTTTTGAATGTCAAAGTATTTTATCAAAATTATTTTAGTATGAGAAATAATTATGATATATAAATTTTGATTCAATTACAAGTTTTCATCAGGGTTTGTAGATCTTGTAATGTGAAAAAACAGGTTAATACTTCAATAAGTTTCCAGACTTTTTTGTACAAGCATTTACAATTGTCGTAGAATCTTGAAAATTCAGTATCTTATTGCTATACATCATATGAGATGACTGACAAATTTTTAGGATTTCAGTTTCAAATGAACAGCTACAGCAGCAATTGGAATACACCCTACTAAAGCCTGATTGCCACAGCTGGTGAATTTCAAAAATACAATCAGGATGTGAGGACATTTTAGAAGAACGATATGCAATAAAATTCTGTTTTAAACTTGTAAAAATAACACAGAAACATATGGAATACTTCAGACTGATTTTCGACTATCTTGCATGAATCGAGAATCAGTTTTTGAGTGGTATAAGAGATTCAAGAAAGGCAGGGAGTCAGTGAGGGATGATGAAAGGTGTGGGAGGAGTAAGGAAGTCAATACAACAGAGTTGATTGACCAAAGGGTTAGGGTTACTATGTTGAGGTTTTAAGGTAGTTCAGGAAGAGATTCCTAGGGAAGAGGCCAGCACTCTTCAAATCGGGTCAGTGGCATTTCCACCAGGACAATGCACCAATCCACAAGTCCATCCTTGTCACAGGCTATTTGACCAAGATGGGGAGCATCAAGACAGTTCCTCAGCCTCCGTATAGTCTAGACCTTGCTCCCTGTGATCTTTTGCTTATTCCCTAAGCTCAGAAGCTATTGTTATGAGACAACTGAGTAGATGAAAGAGGCTGTGACGAAGGTCATTGACACACTCACACAAGAGGACTTCTATGGGACCTTCAGGAAGTTGTTGGAATGGTACAACAAGTGTATTGCAGCCGGAGGAGATTACTTCGAAGGGGAGTAGAGTTTCATGTATGTACTATCAATAAAAGTGCCCATACAAAAAAGTCTGGAAACTTATTTAATGATCCTCGTATGTTCAAATTATGTCATATCATGCGATGAAATCTTTTGAAAAGTAAATCGCATTTTGTGGTTTGAGAAATGGATTTGTGACATTTTATTGCTTTGAATGTTTTGAGAAACGGGGGCTAATCTTTAGACTGAACTTCGGATTCTTTTAATATTATTTTTGGGGAAATAAAAAAAAAACCCAACTTGTCATTGGGGTATTGTGTTGTGGGGTGCTATAGAACATATTTCAATTCTTTCTTTTTTATTTATGTCATGAATGAAAGCAAATATGGCAGAATTTTGAAAGTCAAAAGTGTTGTTAGTTAAAATGTTATGAGAAACTAAAGAATTTATTGTGTTACCAGTTTTAAAGTCTTTTTTTTTTGGTTCATAGATTGCTTTGTTTAAATTTTTGCTTGTTTCTACTATGTAAAATTTAATTTTTTTATCCATTTTTTTCACATAGCAAGACCTGCAAGCCTTGATGAAGACTTCTAATTCAATCAAAACTTATACATCATAATTATTTCTGATACTAGAATAATTTTGATAAAACACTTTTGCATTCAAAAAAAGATTGAAGTCAAAACGCATTTGGTAAATAAACAAACCAGCAAACATTTTTCTTCTGTTTTACCTTTTCTACGTACATTCGGTCAGATTCAATTTATTTCACCCTACATGAAATAGTATCACTAATTTCCTTTTACATGAATGACTTTGTCATTGAGTAATCCATGAAAGCTGATATACCTTCAAATAAAGATTCCAAATACAAAAACTATGTCTCCACCCATGTCAAAATTCCCCTAGTTATTTAGTCCACATTCTTCATGATTTTATCTTTATCTAAATCTCAGTTTGGACCAAAATGGCTTTCAGAGAAATTGATCCATGACATGACAAATTTTGACTATCCGTTGAATTCTAGAAGGTGTATTTACAAAAAACCTAGACTTAACAATATTATTTGTCGACTTCTCCAAGACCTTTGACTCCATACACAGAGGGAAGATGGAGCAAATACTACTTGCCTACGGCTTACCCAAAGAAACCATTGCAGCCATAATGATGCTATATAAAAAAAAATGAAAGTAAAAGTCCACTCCCCAGATGGAGACACAGACTACTTTGACATTGTAGCAGGTGTGCTGCAAGGAAACACATTAGCCCCATACCTGTTTGTCATCTGCCTAGACTACGTGCTTAGAAAGTCTATTGATAAAATGAAAGATAACGGTTTCAAGCTGGCAAAGGAAAGAAACAGAAGATACCCCGCACAAACAATTACAAATGCGGACTATACCAATGACATAGCACTTCTCGCACATACACCCGCCAAAGCCGAATCCCTGCTACATAGTCTGGAATGAGCAGCTGCTGGCATAGACTTCAACACAGACAAGATGGAATACATGTGCTTTAATCAAAGAGGCAACATCTCCACATTAAAGGCTGGACCTTTGAAACTAGTGGACAAGTTCACCTACTTAGGAAGCAGTGTCTCATCAACCAAGACAGACATCAACACATAGATTAGCAAAGGCATGGACAGCTATCAATAGACTATCAATCATATGGAAGTCAGACTTGACCAATAAAATAAAACACAGACGCTAACTAAATGTATGGAGAAAAAGCTTGACAGTAACTTCACAAGAATGCTGCAAGCAATATTGAACAAGTCCTGGGAGCAGCACCCCAAAAAGCTGCAGCTGTACGGCCACTTACCACCCATCACAAAAACTATCCAAGTTAGACGAATCAGACATGTGGGACACTGCTGGAGAAGTAAGGATAAACTCATAAGCGACATACTCCTGTGGACCCCTTCACATGAATGAGCAAAGGCAGAACAACCAGCTAGAACCTATATACAACAGCTCTGTACCGATATAGGATGTAGCCTTGAAGACCTAATGGAAGTGATGGACGATATAGACAGGTGGAAAGAGAAAGTCAGAGAGATCCATGCTGGCAGTGCAACATGAGGATGAAGAAATATCAGTTTGCTATCATTAATACTTTTGGCTTTATCTACATACGAATAACATTTAATTATATTTATATACACAACCAATAGTGGTTTCCAGTGTGAATGGTAAGGCTAATTTGCATATTGATCTTATAAATTTGATTTTAATAAATATTTGCAAGATATTAATTATTTCTAATTGTTTGGGCTTATTTTAATGAATATGATCCAAAATACCATAATTAAATCTTAAAAGAAATTCATTTGCAAAAAGAAATTAACTGAAATTTTATTCTTTACTGTCTAATTTACTAAAATTGGGAAAATTTAGCAGTGAAAGTCAAGAATGATAGGAAGAGTTAACATCCAAGCTGTTCTACTCTTTGATCATACCCCCTCTATTTCAAATAAGTTTAACATAATCATATTTTTGCTTGTGAATTTAATGGGGTTTTTTTATCAGCTCAAAAAAAAGAAACATCTAATAAAGAAATATGCATAAAGAAAGGCTAATGCAAAATTTCCCAGCAGGATCTTTTGAATATTTCTAGAATATCAGAAATGTCTTTGACATTTATTAAGCTTTTTATCATTTGCATACTCTATAAGAATTGTTTGCCAAACAATGACAATTTTATTTTATTTTGATGAAACACAAATTTAAATAAAATGCATCTGAAATATTGAACATTAATTATCAATGTGAAAGTATTGGGTTGATGAAAAAGTTTCAACAACCATCTGCAGGATCTTAAGGTAGTGCTTGCTGATGGCCTAAATGAGGACTTTGGTCCCATTAAATGACCATAGATTGGAATTATTTGTTGAATCATACTTCATTTGAAAATCATTACCAAATTTTGATTCAAACATTCAGAAAAATTACTCAAAACATTTCAAATCTGTTTTTAAAAGGAATTCTAAGTTAATAAAACTCATTGAAAGGAAAATGATTATAAACCCTTTTCCTAGTACCATGCCCATTGCTCATAAAACACAAATGTAAACACAGTTACATTATCTTTATAAATCTTGACAAATGGTCAATGCACAATGTTATCATAAGCAATTGGCATGTTTGAATGATACATTGAAACATAAAAAAAAACTTTTAAAAGAAATTTTAATGTATGTTAATATTTGTCTTCTTATAAATGTACTAAATGATCAGGCAAAAGTGATGATGATGGAGCTCAGATGGGAACTTCTCTCATATACATTTGTATTTTACAAAACTGCCATTTATATAACTCAAATGAATTAGAAAAAAGATAAAATATTTAAGTAACAATTTTGACGTTTCTCATAAGCAATTTTCTCCGACAAAAATTCTATTGTCATTGCATATAAAATGAAAAAAAGAATTTTAACATAAAAAAATTTCCACATATATGGGTTATGTACCATTTAGAATCATGTATTGAACTTTGGAATTTATTAAACGGTCTTTATTTATCATAAAACATAAATAGGAATGTATAGAAAAACTAAATCAAAGAATGTGGCTAATATTTGCAAACATTTGTGATTCAAAATCTTTATGAGTTATAAACCATTCAGAAAATGAATATTAGACAAAATTATAATCTTAGATGTGTCGTAATTTTACATTAAACTAATTGAAAACCTGCCATATTGGTGGTATTTGAAGCTAGTGAGACCAGATTATGTTTTTATGAGGACTTATAAGTTAATAAATGCTGTTGAGAGGTTCATGGTTATGAACCCCCTCCTACTACCACCACACAAACATAAACACAATAAAATTATTTTTTTTAAGTCTTGATTTTTTATTGATCTGAAGATGTCATGAAAAAATATTATAACTTTGCTCTCTAGTAATTAAATTTTCCCTCAGATGTCTACTTAAGAAAGATAAATATTCAGTTTAGCTAATTGTCTCTAAGATCAAAAAAACTCTGGTCCAAGGCATATATCCCTCCTGTCTCTCAGATCAAAAACTCTGGTCAAAGGCATATATCCTTCCTGTCTCTCAGATCAAAAACTCTGGTCAAAGGCATATATCCCTCCTGTCTCTCAGATCAAAAACTCTGGTCCAAGGCATATATCCCTCCTGTCTCTCAGATAAAAAAACTCTGGTCCAAAGCATATATCCCTCCTGTCTCTCAGATCAAAAACTCTGGTCAGAGGCATATATCCCTCCTGTCTCTCAGATCAAAAAACTCTGGTCCAAGGCATATGTCCCTCCTGTCTCTCAGATTAAAAAACTCTGGTCAAAGGCATATATCCTTCCTGTCTCTCAGATCAAAAACTCTGGTCCAAGGCATATATCCCTCCTGTCTCTCAGATCAAAAAACTCTGGTCCAAGGCATATGTCCCTCCTGTCTCTCAGATTAAAAAACTCTGGTCAAAGGCATATATCCTTCCTGTCTCTCAGATCAAAAACTCTGGTCCAAGGCATATATCCCTCCTGTCTCAGATCAAAAAACTCTGGTCCAAGGCATATATCCATCCAGTCTCTTAGATCAAAAAACTTTTTAACCAACAAAGTAACTCTTCACTATGAAATAATAGTAAGATAAGAAATTGTTCAAATGGACCTTCCCTGATGTTTTTATGTTTGTACGCTGAACCTTAGTAATGAAGTATTCATTATAACAAAAGGCTGAAGATTTTTCTTTCTAATCAGGTCACCTCAAGTGGAACAAAATAACAAGTTAACTGCTTTCCATATTGATAAGTTTAAGGAACAGTAAATTAACTTTACTGCTGAATGTCTTTTTTTGCGATGAATTGCATTAATTATACCTTACAGTTCACTCAACTTTCCTTTAGTTACAGGCTGATTTAATGTGATTTGCACTTGTGAAAAATATGTTGACTTCAAAAAAAAATGCTAGCAGTCTCATTAGATGTCATGTTCAAGTAAGAAACCCATATTGATTAGATTTTGCCATTAAGTAATTCTTTCAAGATAGTTTCCTGTCTATTTGATGAGCACTATCAAATTTAAACCTTCTTAGGGCAATGATTATACTAAGTTAATATTCCTGCAAAGATTATACTAAATGCAGGGATTATACTCAGTTAATATTAACACAGAGATTATACTAAGTTGATATTAATGCAGGGATTATACTAAGTTAATATTAATGCAGGGATTATACTAAGTTAATATTAATGCAGGGATTATACTATCATCATCATCATGTCACACTGGTAGCATGGATATCCCTGACCCTCTCTCGCCACTCCTCCCTATCGTTCATCGCCCTAGGCAGGTCTTCAGGACAACATCCCGTATCCTCACATAGCTGCTGAATGTATGTTCGTGCTGGTCGTCCTGCTTTTGCACGGCCATGTGTGGGGGTCCATAAGAGTACATCACTTATGAGTTTGTCCCTGCTTCTCCAGCAGTGTCCTGCATGTCTGGTTCGTCTAACTTGAATAGTTTTTGTGATAGGAGGCAGGTGGCCGTACAGTTGGTGTCTTGTGGGGTGTTGCCGCCAGGACTTGTTCAAAATTGCACGCAGCATTCTTGTGTAATTGCCGTCTAGCTTCTTCTCCAGCCGTTTTGTTAGCGTCCATGTAGTGCATCCATATAGCAGTATCGATATGACCGCTGCCTGGAAGAAACTGCGTTTCATTTTATCGGTTAGGTCTGATTTCCATATAATCGATAGCCTATTGATAGCTGTCCATGCTTTCGTTAACCTTGTTTCGGTGTCCTTTTCGGTTGATGATACGCTGCTTCCTAGGTAAGTGAATTTGTCTACTAGTTTAAGAGGGGTTCCTTCTAGAGTGGAGATGTCCCCCGTTTGGTTATAGCACATATATTCCGTTTTGTGTGCATTAACATAGAGGCCTATGTTTGCTGCTGCTCGTTCCAAACTATGCAGTAGTGTTTCGGCTTGGTCAGGTGTATTTGCCAGTATCGCTATGTCATGCAGGGATTATACTAAGTTGATATTCATGCAGGGATTATACTAAGTTGATATTAACACAGAGATTATACTAAGTTGATATTAACACAGAGATTATACTAAGTTGATATTCATGCAGGGATTATACTAAGTTGGTATTAATGCAGGGATTACACTAAGTTGGTATTAATGCAGGGATTACACTAAGTTGATATTCATGCAGGGATTATACTATGTTGATATTAATGCAGGGATTATACTAAGTTGATATTAATGCAAGGATTGAGATCAAATTGTTTTTTTCTAATTCATATATTTTTCATTGTTTTCTTGCAACTTATTATTTATTTTACATACCTTATATCACTGAGTGTTAAGCAAGGAGGTATCAAGTACTATTTTTAAAGTCTTTGGTACGACACAAACTGGGATTGAACCCAGGTCTCCCAGACCATTAGCGAACACTCTACCCATTAGGCCAATGAGCCAGTTAATCTAATCTGCCTTAAACTTCCCTTAATGTGTTCTCAATAGTTTAATCCAAGAGATAAAGCATTTAACACATAAATGGTTAGTTTGGAGGTCATTAACCCATTCACTGTCTTTTCAAATTTCATTTGTAGCGGAAAATATTAAAGAAATTAGACTTGAAGAATATCAAAAAGCCACAATCCAGTAGGAAATAAGATTAAACATACAGAAAGATCACCTTCTTTGAAATGAGATTGAAATAATAGATAATAGAAGCCAGAAACTGGAGATAAGCATATCTAATTATTTAAGTTGTTGTGCTTAATAGAGGCAAAAACAAACTAATAAGCATTTCATATTTGAATAAAGAAATTGTCAAATGCGGAAAAAATGAACATATATTGATCTGCTCTGGAATCAAACTTCTTTTATACTGATTACTGGATCTTACTGTTTGTTTGTTTGGGTTTTATGGCATATCAACCTTTGTAGGTTATTTCATGCGAAATCCATTTTTATACAAATAAACAGCTCTATTTCAAACAATTCAGTTTACGATAAGTACACAGTTCAATGGTCAAAAACATTTCTATTTCAAGTTATTCAGTTTAGTTAAACAGTTTTATTTCAAATGAATCAGTTAAGTATAAGTATAGTTTTTGCTTACACACAGTTAAATGTCAAAACAATTCTATTTCAAAGAATTACATTTTGCGTAATTAAAATTTCAATGTTAAAAACAATTCCATTTCAAGCAATTCAATTTAGCATACAAAAACAGTTCCATTTCAAACAATTTAGTTTAGCATAAATACATAGTTTAAATGTCCAAACAGTTCTATTTTGAGCAATTCAGTTTAGCATAAGCGCGCAGTTTAAATGAAAAAACAGTTCAATTTCAACCAAACAGTTTAGTTCTATTTGAACCACAGATAGGACCCTATCAGGTTCTACCACTCCAGATCAGAGTGGACCTGCGAGCGATGACAATAAAGAAGTACTCCACATTCCCTAAAGCTCCAGCATTACTGGAACCTCACCATCAGATTGTTTAGTGTCATATCCATGACATTCATTGGGAGTGGGGGTTCTACCCCTCTGCAGAGATGCAGTCAGTGTATTCTACAATTCCAGCCAACAGAGCAATATACAGAGTTAAATGTAAAAACAGTTTTATTTCAAACAATTCAGTTTAGCATAAGTATGCAGTTTAAATGTCAAAACAATTCTGCTTTAAATAATTTAGTTTAGCATAAATATGCAGTTTAAATGCAAAAACAGTCCCCTCTAAACTAACACTGTTTAGTTTTATTTCACCCATAGATAGGAGCCTATCATGTGCTACCACTCCGGGTCAGAGTGGATCTAGCAATGAAGAGGTACTCCCCATTCCCCAAAGCTCCTGCATTACTGGTACCTCACCATCAGATTATTTAATGTCATATCCAGGATACTTGTTGGGGGGGGGAGTCTTACCCATCTGCAGAACTGGATCATAATGTAGAAGAAAAGTTTGACAGCGATGAATAAACAACTGAATGAAATTTATACATAGGGGAATGCAAAAAATGCATTGGTCTAAATTTAGTGATCTAATTGAAGTCAGTTCACTCAAATATATTGTTGATATTGTGAAAAGATTTATACACTGATATGATTATATCTATATTTCATATCAGTTATTTCTGGTATATTTTCCTTACAAAATTCATTTGAATTTTTTCTAAATCTTCAAAAGATGCATTGATTACATAACGTGAGATTAACCCAGGTATTCCAAGGGAATATATGCACAAACACATATGTGTGTAAGTATATATATATATATAGATAGATAGATAGATAGATATTTATACTAATCAAGTTTTATATATCTATATATGAGTGGGAATGTGTTTGCATATATATATATATATATATATATATTCAAGCAAGTTTTGTTAAAGATGATTGAACACTGTTTATCATCTTCAGTTTTATTTTTCAAGTGTCTAAATAAAAAGTCAAACTGTCAACTCAAAACTAAACTACCCCTGATGACAACCAAAAGTATGGTCAAAAGGGCTTGGGCAGAAGATATGGGACAATTCCTTTACCCCTTAGATCATGACACAAGAATAATAACAAGGAAACTTGGAAAAATAAAATCAAATATAATAAACTAAGAGTGTTCCATCATCTTTAACAAAACTAGCTGCTTAAACATATACTCTTATATATATATATATATATATATATATATATATGCACACACACATGTGTGTATGCATATATATATATATATATATATATATATATATATGTCTGAATAAATAAGTGTTCATAAATATATATGTGTGAAAATGGACTTCAGGGAATGATTTTATTTGTAGAAATATTTATGTATTCTTGAAAATTTCAGTTTTTAGACCTTTATCAGGGTATGTAAAAATTTCAGTTTTTAGACCTTTATCAGGATATGTAAAAATTTCAGTTTTCAGACCTTTATCAGGGTATGTAAAAATTTCAGTTTTCAGACTTTTATCAGGGTATGTAAAAATTTCAGATTTTAGACCTTTATCAGGGTATGTAAAAATTTCAGATTTTAGACCTTTATCAGGGTATGTAAAAATTTCAGATTTTAGACCTTTATCAGGATATGCAAAAAGATAGATTAACAGAGATAGAAAGAAGATTATCAATGATAAAGATGGATTGATATATCTTGGAAATTTAAAAACTAAATGATA
This sequence comes from Sepioteuthis lessoniana, assembly GCA_963585895.1. Lineage (NCBI taxonomy): Eukaryota > Metazoa > Mollusca > Cephalopoda > Myopsida > Loliginidae > Sepioteuthis > Sepioteuthis lessoniana. The sequence continues at coordinate 75,141,423 of OY757937.1, forward strand.
TGAATGTTTAGATAGATAGATAGATAGATAAACTGATATAGAATGGATTTTTTCTTTAATTTTGGAATGTTTGTTACATCACATAAATCTGAAAAAATGAGCTGCCAATGGAAGTGGAATTTCTAAAAATTTCTCATCCCTTTCATTTTATTTAGTAACTTACACGCCTGGATGAAGGTCTAAAAACCAAAATATTTAACATTTGCAAATATTTCTACAAATAAATCATCTGCTGAAAACCTTCTGCTTTTTCATATGAATATAATCTAATTTAGACAGATTTATTTCTGGGTTTTTTTTCCAGATATATGTATATGTAAGTATATATATGTGAGTGTGCATATATATCTATCTATATATATATATATATATATATATATATATACATAAACATATATGTATATATGAAAATGTCCAGCAATGAAAAACCGCAAAGTGTTCTGAGGATGATTTTCTTTGAAGAAATATTTGCAAACATTAAACATTTCTGTTTTTAGACCTTCATCAGGACATATAAGTTATTAAATGAAATGAAAAAGAAGAGAAGGTTTTCTTTTACTTCTATTTACATTAGTAGCATTCTGTTTCAAATGTGTGTGATGTAATTTGCATTCCAAAATTTATTCATAAAAAAAATCCATATCACATATATATTTTTTTTTCAAATAATAAGACATTACATAGTGTGACAAGGAAATATGACACCCTAATACATTTGACCATCAGTAAATGATAGTAGTAAGCAAGAATTACAGGATAGTGGCAGTGGGAGAGGCTGTCCCACTCTCTCTATCATTACAAGGTGAGATAGGCATGTGAGGACCTTACTCTCTACTAACCATGCATGTGTCAGCGGTGAGGCAGACCCCTCAACCATATTTGGTGCCGAGGAAGAGCTCGCCAAAAAAATCAATACGTAGGGAATTTTCAAACTACAGAAAATAAGTTAGTTGTCATGTGGTCATCAAAAGATGAAGACGCACAAGGAGTATCCTTTGCTTGTTGAAAAACCAAGAACATAATTTGGGGATATGAAAGAAACCCAAATTCCAAAATAATGCTGCACAGATAATCCTGAGAGAAAAGAAAGAACTTATCTTTTGAGTGAACCAGCACTCTGAGACATGGTAAGTCTCATTAAACGAATACCCAAAGGAAAGACTTGTCCACGAGGAAAGGAACAATAATTAATCCTGGTCTTATCAGAAATAAGGCATGTATCCTCCCACCAAAATGTTATCGAAACCCAATTTTGAAAGAAAAGACTTGTCCACGAGAAGAGAACTCCACAAAACTCCAAGTGCACATACAATTTAAATGTATTCAACTTTACCCTGCTGCACTCATACTGAAATGATAAATTTGAGATTTGGAGCATTTGCTCTGCCATTAAATTCCATTGTCCAAAGGAAAGCGGACTATGTCTACCGCTGTCAAACAACCTTCTCACCTTCCGCCATTAACAGATATTTTATGAGGGGCTAGTCTAGGATACAGATATTTTAGTGGAGGCTCCTTCGGGATACAGAAAGACTTTTTCACTCCTGACTTTCACCTGAATTGTTTTGATTTCTTTGTTTCTTTCTTTTATGCAATAAAAGAATATTGTTATTAATCCTGTTAACTCAAACACGACAGTCCTGAGTCCTTATTTCCTTGTGGAAGAATTATGTTTGTCAAAGACCTTGTATTTAAGGGGGAAAGCTAGTCAGTTAGCTGTGTTGACTTTCAATAATTCACCTAGAACTCACCTAGTAGCTTTAAAATGTGGTTCTGCTTGGGAGTTGGTGATATCTGTGACATTAAATAGCATTCGGCAAACCACAGCCAACGTCTGTGTCCAGCTTTAACTGGTGGACTTGGCACCCTGCAAGCCCACTGGGCACATGGCGGCGTAACAATAGTTATATCATTTTACCCAACAATTCAACCACAAACATCAGGGGAAAAACTTAAACCACCTTGAAATTAAAACAGTTACTCAATCTTCAAAAACAATTAGGAATTTAAATAATAATAAAAATAACAATACCCACATTGAATCCAAAGCAGAGATGTATAAAATTCCATGTCTGGATTGTAATAAAAACATATGGGGGTGAAACTTTTCAGGGTTTCAATCCATTAACTCATAAGCACAGAAAAGATTTTTAAAATGCAGACATAAATAATAATTTGGTCAAAAATAATTTAAAATTAATCACAACTTAATTTGAAAGATTACAATATGCTAGGTTAAATACATAATAAAAAAACACTGGAAAATAATTAAATCCAATATCATTTCAAAGTACAATGATATCAAACAGAGACCATTTTTTTCAATTTCTCTCTTTATTGATGCTGAAAAGTTATAAAATTCCTTATCAAATCTTGGTTCATCATTTATACATATTTAGAAAAATGATAGATTAACAGATAATCGAATTAAACAGAGAGAGAAACAAGATTAACACTGATAAAGATGGATAGATTTATTATGGAATGTTAATAACAGATATCTGTCAACTAAATAATAAAAACATTAAGATAGATAGATAGATAGATAGATATGGTTTATTTTTTGTGGGTGGGGATAAATTTTGGAACACTAGTTGCAGCAAACAAATTTGAAACAGAGCATTACAAGTGGAAGAGGAATGTTTTAAAGCTTTGTCATCTCGTTCATTTCATTTCATAGCTTTCATGTGCTGATAAATGTTTAAAAACTGAAACATTTAAAGTTGGCAAATATTTTTACAAAAAATCAACCTCTGAAGATCTTGTTTTTTTATTTCTCTCTCTCTCTCTCTCTCTCTCTCTATATATATATATATATACATATGTAAGTATATAATCATCATCATTATCATCTTGTCATGCCACCAGCACGGATATCTCTGACCCTCACTCGCCACTCCACCCTATCGTTCATCACTTCTAGCAGGTCCTCAGGGCTACATCCTGTATCCTCACAGAGCTGCAGTATGTAGGTTCGAACTGGTCACCCTGCTTTCGCTTGGCCATGTGAAGGGGTCCATAGGAGATCATCACTTATGAGCTTGTCCCTGCTTCTCCAGCAGTGTCCTGCATGTATGTATATATATATATATAAATCATCATCATCAAGTCACACTGGTAGCACAGAGTTCCCTGATTCTTTCTCACCATTCTTTCTGATCACCCATCATTCGTGGTTCATTTTCTAAGCTGCATCTTGTGTCCATAAAGAGTTGACATGAGTCTTTGTTGGTCAGCCAATATTGATACATCCTTGTACGGGAGTCCATAAGAGAACATCGCTTCCGAGTTCATCCTTTGGTTGTCTTACTTGAATGGTTGGTGAGATGGGAGGAAAGTGGCCACACAGCTGCTGTTTTGCAGGATGCTGCTTTCAGTGTTTGTTCAAACCAGTGCACAGAATTTTTGAATAGATCCTATCTAGCTTTTCCTCTATGCATTTTGTTAATTACCATGTGGTGCATCCATATAGTATGGATGGGAAAAAATCCCATTTTATAATATCAGATAGATCAGATTTCCATATGTCCAATAACCTGTCAATAGTATCCCACACTTTTGCTAAGTGTGTACTGATTTTACTTTCAGTAGATGAGATATTGCTGAGGAGGTATGTGAACTGATGCACAAATTTTAGAGACTTGAAATCAAATGTGGAGTCAGTTCCTTTTTGTTTAAAACATACATACAGTGTATCTGCCTTTATAGAGAGGCCAATGCTTCTTGATGCTTGCTCTAGGCCATGCAGTAGGGATTCTGTTTGTACTGATGTATTTGCAAAAAGTGCTAGATCATCTGCATAGTCTGCATCTGTCATAGTTTCTGCAAAGTATAATCTGCTTCATGCCTTTTTTTTTAATTTGAAGTCATTTTCTTTCACTAGAATAGAAACATTTGATGATAGAGAGACAAAGGAGTCCATGCTGCCAGCATGACTTAATGATTATATATATATATATATATATATATATATAAACTTGCAGAATACTTGATATTACTTCAAATACAAGGTTTCTATTGTTGCCCAAGAATTATTAGTAATAAAGATCTATGTGACATGATAAAAACGCTATTGGATTCTTGGAAAAATTTATTTTTCATCTCAGGAATAAAATTATTTTCTACAACAATGTGTATGTCATTTGCATGAATAAATAAATAAAATATTTTAAGTTGAACCCATCTCTGTTATATCCTGTCTGCAGGATAAACAATGGTTTTGCTTAGAAGCATAAATAAATAAAAAAATTTGGCACTTCCAACTCTTGAACATTCTCCATAAAATTATCCATGAGGAAAACAGAATTCTTCAAGCGACAAAGTTCAGCAACAGTAAATCTTTGTGATTTATTGATGGACATGGCAAAACTTAGACATACTGGAAACTTAAGTCTCCTAAACCAAAAGGACACATCTTTTAGTATAAGTGGAATTTTTGGTATAATTGCATCTTCTCCTTTGGTGAATACAGTAAGAATAATAGTCTCAATAGATTTCATTGGATGAACTAAATTCAAGTGACTACAAGTTTAAAAGTTAGATAGTAACTTTAATCAATCAACAGATAAACAACAAAAACAATATATTTTAACAAATAATATAGAATAAAAAACTTTTGTTACCCAAGAATTTAAACAATTAGGAAAAAAGAATTACATTATTATGACAATTTAGCTCATAATTGTAAAGTTGTATTCTTATCAGGGTTACCAATTTTAGAACCTTGAAATTATAGCTGTATACTTGTGATACGATTCAGGAAGTTGTATTATTTGTAATGTTAGTGTCACCAATTTTGTTGGAATTTTCCAAAGCTATTTGATTTAAGTCTTTAAATAATTTTCCAAGCAATGTGCAATCACCAATTTAATGGATATCAGATATTATCACAACTTGAATATTAGAGGAATCAAAATTGTAGGTTTATGACATTTCAAACATGAAAATGATATACAAGTTTTTACATTTAATCAACAAGATATTCTATTCAACATATAAAACAAAGGATAAAAAAGCCCCAAAATGATAATTAAAGTTCAAAAGAATTTTAAGAATTATGTCTTTTAAAGACTAGAGTTCAAGAAGTATTGATATTATTATCAAGTCATGCTGTAAGCATAGATTTCCCTGATTCTCTCTCACAATCTATCCCTATCAGCCATCATTCTTGGAGGTGCCCGTGGTGTAATGGTTATCATCACAGGATATGGACACAGCGATACGAGTTCGATTCCTGGACAAGACTGATTGCATTTCACATAGCTCTAATACCCTTGGGAAAGGTATGAATCCAATTATTCTCCCTCCAGTTATGGATAAATAGTAGGGCAGACTAGGTTCTTCAGCCTTGGTGAGGCAACTAGTCTAGGAGAAGGAAAACTCTGAATTCAAACCTCTTAAACTACGCTTAAAAAAATTGACCTTGTGTCATATCCTGCCCGAGTAAAGGGGTTGGGTAAATAGGATCAGCCATCATTCTTTGTAGGTTATCCAGACTGCATCATGGAAAACAATTCTCTTCTTTTAGCTTCTGTTTTTTCTCTTCCCTCCTTTTCTTTTTATATCTACTCATCTCTTCTCTTTTTCTATACACAAATTCTTTTCTTTACTTTGTTTCTTACCCTTCTCTTTCTTGAAGAATTTTCTTCTTTTTACCTTCAGTTTCTTTGTTTTCTCTTCCCTTTTCTTCTTTTCCTATCAACTTTTCTCTTTTCTTTTCTTTCTCTATAGCAGAATTGTCTTCATTTACCTTCTTTTACCTTCTTTTTCTTTATTTTATTTTCCTTTCTCTTCTTTTCCCTTCTCTTCTTTTCTTCTCTACTCTATCCTTCTCTTCCTCTATAGAAGAATCATTTTTTGTTTCTTTCACTTTTGTTCTTTTCTCTTTTCTCCTTTTCCTGTCTTCTCTTTCCTTCTCTTTCTCTATAGAAAAATTATCTTCTTTTACCTTCTGTTTCTTTCTCTTCCTTTCCCTTCTCTTCTTCTTTTCTCTTTCATTGCCGGATCTAATGCACATCTCACAAAAAACACAACAAAAACATTAAAAGTGGATAATTGCCACTGAAAGTAGTTTTTGAAATACAAAAATACATATTAGTATGAAGCATAAAAAAGAAATAAAACAAGCAAATAATATTGAAAAACTAAAAATAAAATGAAGCTTTAAAGAAATAATCCAACTGTTTTACCAATTATTCATGGGGTTTTGATAAGTGAAAAAACACTCACCAGGTATCATTTTCTGAGTATTGTTTAGTTGTCACATGAAAGAACACAAACAGCAAGACAAAAAAAAAGAAGTAATGAAAGACAAGAGCAAAATAAAAATAAAAAAACAGAATAACATAGAACTTATCTTTTCTTCTTTCTTTCCTTCCTTCCTTCAAGCCACAAATGTTGATGCAATGATACCAATTCAAAAACATAAATAGCTTTCTCCTCATTACCCATTCCTTTTATTACTCCAACCACCAACCTATAGTTCATTTGATTTCCATTGCTTTTTCCCAATGAATCCTGATTTACAGATTCAACTGGTGGTGAGTATACATGGTAGTCTTTCTCTGTTATTAAACATATAAATTCATATACAAACATTATCTACAGTAGTAAATTGTTTTAGTATATTTGTAAAATCTGAGTATATGAAATATCAAATTCTTCAATTGCTAAGTACAGACCAGAAGAAAACATTAACCAAAATGTGGAATTTGAAAAACTTAACATTCCTTGCCATAACAAGTCATGTAACTTTGATGCTTCAAAATTAAACAGACACTTGAGAAACAACTGGTTGAATATTGTTAAATGCTCTCATGAATAAAGTAATTCACTGTGAGCATTTAGTTGTCAATGAAGACGTCAAGCTGCTTTTCCAGATTTTAAGTCCTCAATAGATCATTCAAATTTATTATTGCATTAAAATACTGCCATTCAATAACAATAACATGGATGTAATAGTCTATAATGATATTTCATGTCACATAATATCATCTTATGTAAATATTCTCATTATTATGAGTTCAGGACATATTTGAATGAGCAAATGAAGATCATATTGATTGATTACTGTAAACATTCAATATTTAATCAGTCAAATGTGATCAGAGAAAATCATGTTTGTTTTCAGCCCAACTGCATGAATATCTTCTAATTTGGCAGCCATTTTTTACAGCTTTGAAATGGAGAAAGTGTAATAATATTTCCAAATCATTGGACAGAATATAAAACCAATTTATTTTGAATATTATGGTTTAATAAATGAAGGAAAAAAACTTTGTGGAATTGATCATTATCAAAGAAAATCAAGTTATTAAATAGTTTTGTCACATCATAAGATTAGAATAATTAAATATTGTTTTTCTGTTCCTAAACAAATTTTACTCTTTAAGCTCCAAAGAAGATCAATTAGCAAAGTTTGACTTTGAGAAGACATTTATGTCATAACAGTTATTGTTGTAGGAAGTGAACTCAACAAGTCAAGTTCAAATCCTGGATGAGGCTGTTTGCATTTCACATAGCACTAATACCCCTGCAAAAAGATATGAATGCAGCAATTCTCCACTCCCAGCTAAAGGTAAATAGTAGGGCAAACTAAACTCTTTAATCTTGGTATGGCAACCAATCCAGAAGAAAAAAACATTGAATTAAAACCAGCTGTAGACCCGGAGAGGAATGGGTTCTTCCAGGCTATTTCCTGACCTAGACACATCCCAACCAAGCAGATTACAAGATCAGCAAGAAATATTAATAGGTAGTGTTTGCACTTATCTTTCAATCATATTCTTTATGTTCAAAATCTCTGCGACATTAGATACATATGTGTTTTGATATTTAAAACATTGATATTCTTTTTGTAGATCTCAAATAAATGCTAGCAGCATTTTGAGTCTCTTATGCTAACCAACTAAACTCAAATATCATTTTATATTCATATAGTTCTACTCTATATTCATAATATATCAAATCTTGTCTATATTATCAATTTCATCCTTCTCATTAACGAAAATTATTTCCTCCTTCAGAACAAATAAAATTGTTTAAATTGTATGAAAACAGAATGAATGCTGACCTCAGGTCAGATGGTATGTAAAATGTTCTTCAAGGTATCAACCATTATATTTATTTCTTTTCTAACTATTAAGCACCCACTTCATCCAAGTTTCTTCATTTAAAAATTAACCAGAAATTAAAAATGTATAAAATATTAGATATGAGAAATAAAGAATTAAAATAACCATGTAAAAATTAGAGATTTTAAAGGTTACAAATCTCAATCCAAAAGTTGTTGGCCTCACCCAGAAAAAAGCTAAACCTGAAGATTTCTCTTGCGGCAACACACAACCACTTCAAATAAGACTAGAAAAATTAATTCAGATTTCAGTCTTAACTCCTGTTCAGGTGAGGACCATAAAAAGGTGAGAGGTGTGTGACAAATCTAATATCTGGGTGAAGTGGAGAACTTTTTAAATGAATCTTGTACATCAATAAATGATGAAAATTTAAGTGAAATAAAAGAAAATATTTTTACTAGATTTTAACAATACAAAACAACTGATAACGAATACATAACTAATGAATGAATTAAAACTCTATTCTTATTAAATCAGTCATTTTGGTGAAATGAGGTCAGAAAGCTGTTGCAAAGAAACTATGATGTCTTACCTGTCTAATTGGAGTTGCCATTTGCAATTCAATGTGCATGCATGGTTCAAACCTTTTTTAAGACTATTGCTAATTTTTAAGGGTGGTCATATACCTGAATTAAAAAGTGGGTTGTACCAACAAGCTGCAGCATAACTTCAAGACTTGTTCAGGTGACTGGATTTTCGAGCAGTTATTTTCTACTGCCATTATTCATTAAATTAATCTATTGACTGGAGAAATATGGTTGAAGTTTATTCAATTCTTAACAAAAGCCAAAAAAGATCTGCCACTTTTAATTTCACATTTACTTTTTTCTTTCATACATACATACATTCCTTAAAACTCCAACATTGATGACAAAAAACAGAAGTAAAATACTTCAAAGCTTAAAGTTTGTCCTCTACAAAACATTTTTTTTGGCTTATTAAATCAACTCAGATCCACAGGAGCTAGAATTGATTCACCCAAAACAATAGATTTTCACAATACAATTTATGTTCAAAAAGTTTTAAAACTGAAACTTTATTTTATAAGACAGAAATGAACAATGAATGTTCATTTACTTCAAAATAGTTCCTTCGGTATTTAACTCAGTTATCCAAGCAAGTTTACCATTGTTTGAAGTACCTTTGAAACTTCTCTTTTCATATAATGTAATTTTCTTTATGTCCCTACATCTTCAAATCTTAGTTTTGAGATGAATTTTCAATTTAGAAAACAAGAAAAATCACAGAGACAAGGCCTGGTAAATAGGGCATGTGTTGCACTTGCACAATCCTGTGTTTTGCCAAAAATTGTTGATCAAAAAATATTACAACTGCTTATCTAAAAATTATTGAGAATTGGCACTGAGTCATTGAGATGAAATCTAGACATTATCACTTTATTATAATCTGTTCACATGTCTTCGTTTGAATTTCTAAATTTAAAGAATTTAAATATTCAATCTGAATAATTTTATCAAAATTTGTACACCAACTAACATCATGTGTTAGGTTACAGTGATTTACAGTGTTTTTTTTTTCTTTGACACAAAATAGATGCATATTTCTATTTTTTTTTCTTTTTACATATACATTTTTATAACAAAAGATAAAAATTTATGAAATAAGAAAAAACAATTTAACAAACAATTCAATTTAATCAAAACAATTTCCTTACATCTATTTATAAGTGCAGTGCAATAAGTATACAGCTTAATTAAATAAGAAACAATATTGTTTATTCTAAATAAATGTAGTTCAATCAAGAAATCATTATTATTTTGATTTATTGGAAAATAAATGTAAGTAAAACATTGTTTGCTTAAATTTGATTGAATTATTTTGTTTCTCTTCATAAATTTGTATATTAAAAACTATAAAAAGAAAAACTTCATATTTGTTATTTTTTGTCAAAAGAAAAAAAAAGGAGGTTTAACTACTAAGTTACAATGATATTCGATGGTTTATCGTAAAAATGTGTCCTTTTGAGAAGAATCCATTTAGGGTTCAACGGATTTTAGTTAAATTAATTTATCATTTGTATTTGTTGTTTACAATTCTTATATATCATACATTTTGCAAGCATAAAGACAAGAATATGGAGGATTAAACTGCTATGGTAGAAAGGTTGCATACATCTTTAAAAAATAAACAGTTTGTAAACCTTTTAAAGTTTATAAATCCCTAACACTGACATTGTGTTTTCAACATTTCTAAGAAAAAAAGGATAAACCAAAAATTCATGATCACATTTATTAACATGTAAGTGACACATGTTCATTGGTAGAGCAGAGGAGTTGAAGAAATCACGGCTTCAATTTCAATGACGAAAAAAATCAAACATAAATCAAATTACTAAGGATTTGTAAAATACTAAAAACTTCTGTGATCATAAAAGTAGAAAACAGAGTTTAAATATTTTTAAAACTTTCAAAAGAATTCAATTTGAACCATAAAAACTTTTTCATATATTTTGTCAGTGATGTCTAAAACAGCCATTTATGAATATTTCATTGCTGATTCAATTCTTTTTTGAATCAAATGTTCAACTAAAGCATACCAGTTGATCCTACATAAAGCCCATTAATATGGACCCTTGACAATAAATCATTCTACAAGAATTAGTAGAGAATTAAAAAAAGAATAATACAAATATAGAAACTTGAAACAGAAATGGCATCATGAAACATTGACTGCTTTTAACAACATACCAACCAGTCTGGGATTTTTTATGCCTAGAGGTTAGGGAATCATGTACATTGTATGTTTATATTATATTTTTTTATTTGTTCTTAAAAGATTTTGCACACGGCTATATGATATTAAGTATTCCTATCAAATACAAATAATTTTTAAACAAATCTATTTGACTCATAGATGGGGCCCTTAGAAGTACTTCCATACCAGTTCAGAGTGGACCTGGAAGTAATGACAATGAAGGGATACTTCACTCTCCCCAAATCTCTAGGATTGAAGCCTCAATACTAGATGCTGTCATACCCAGAATGCTCCTTTTTGTGGGAGTCTTAATCCTCTCTAGGGGTATAGCATATTCTAAGTCATATCAAAAGGGAAATTTAAAAGCATATCATATATACAATTAATAATTGCAGAGTCAACACTTCCTTCATCAAAGTAGTTTATCTTGATAATGGATCACAACTCTATAAATTAGTATACAACATTAAAGAGAAATTTTGACAATTTACCCTGATCAGAAATGTTATTGGTAGCAAAACAAGAAACATGGTTTCACCTCTGTAAATTTCCAAATATCGGTCGGAAAATAAAGTAAGTAAACATAATACAAAGTAGAACTTAATGAATACAAAGTGTCACAATTATGTTAGATTATTTGAGAAGAGACAAAAGAATATTTTCATCACTTTTATATAACAAAAACTCACAAATAGAAAGCGACGTATGAGATTCATTCAATAAATTAGGTAAATTTTGCCTTAAGATTTGACGATAGAAAGCACCGTTTACAGTTGCACTTTTTTCAAAGAGATCAATCGTGATGTCCCAGAACACTGTCACCTACTTTACTGATCATGGTACCCAAAACTTTTTCTTTACTAATGATACAGTGTATTTCCACTCCATGTTTTAACTCAGATTCATTATCGAAATCCCATGTTTAGCCCATTTGTAAATATTTTTTGACTAAAGCATGCTTCATCCCAGTTGACTGGAGCCATAGAATACCCTGACTGCATCTCTGCAGAGGGGTAAGACTCCCACCCCTAACAAGTGCCCTGGATATGGCATCAAACACCCTACCCTTGGAGGGTAGTACCTGTTAGGGTCCCATCCATGGGTCAAATAGAACTAGTGTCTTGGGAGTGCTCCTCATGTAGTATGCCTTGAGCATGAAATAGCAAAGAAGAGCCAGGTTGTCATACCAAGGTTAAAGAACCCAGCTATTTACTCATGGCTTGAGTTAGATTCATACCTTTCCCAAGGGTATTAGCACTAAGGAAAATGCAAACAGCCTTGTTATGGATTTGAACTCAAATATCCGGATCCACTTTCTATGAGAATAACAATTATATCATGAGTGCCATCTGTATACTCTCCCTCAAAACATCTTCCAGAACATATTCTACTATATGAAAAATACTGGGAACACTTTACCAACAATGGTGAGTTGCAGGTAATACATTAAAAAATTTTATATTTAACAGTAAATTTACAAGAGATTTTATTATTTCAATAATCTAAATCAAAGATTTTGAATTCTTTTCTAACCACTGAATTTATGTCAAAAAATTTTCCATCATTGCCAACAAAAAAGAAAGTTAACAATTTATCTAGAGTATGTGGGAGCATTTTCTACGATAACAATTCATTCTCTCATTGTTCTCAGGAGACATGATATGAACAAGACAACTGATCGAAACTATCAGCACAGATACACTTAATCTAATTGTTCATTAATATAGCTTATCTGATACTATTCATTGTATTCTGGGTTAAAACCTAAATCTATTTATGTAGTGTTTATTGAGTGTAGTATTATGTCTATCAATAAATGTGCCAACAATAACATTAGTAAAGAAGTCGTTATGGCAAATTCAGGTTCACAAATCCAAAGGAAAAGAATGAAGGCAAAAATCAAAGATCACAAGACCAACATTAAGACTTCAAGAATGAAGAGGTCAAGAATCCAACTTTCTAATCTATACAGAACAATTCCTCATGAGCCATAAATTCCACTGTAAACCATTAAAAAAGCAACGGCTTTTATAGAGGAGATAAAATTTGCTATAGGTCATAACGGTCGAGTAGGATACAAAAATTACCATATTTCAAGTTATACTCAAAGTCTGGTGGTTGATAAGTATCAAAAGTCTATTTCATTTTTTCTTCAACAGATCACGCCCAGAGCATGAAGCCTTTTTCAAAGTAGGTGGTTTTCTCTACTTTTGTGACAGATAGGAGTTCAAATGAATCTAGAATGGTAACAGCATTACATTGCATCAATTAATACCAGTGCATTCACCTGTCTGATCATGATGCCCCCCCCCAACCACCATATTAGAATAGATTCTAATACGTTCCGTGAATATACAATATTTATGTCTAATGCTACAATATGCAGTATCAGTGCTTCATTAGACTTATTGCAATAATTGTCAGTACATTTTTTTAAATTTTTTATCAAATTTTTTTTTTTTTTTTTGATAATGCTTGAAAAATTAATGAACAGGAATTCAGCAGGTATGATCAACTGAAAAAAAATAGAATGAATAGCCAACACTAATGGTGATGATAAGACAGAATTTGCTTTCTTATTAGGAATAGATGTCATTGATCTATTTTCCTATCCCTTTTAAAATATCTATGGACTCCTTAATCTGGTGTTTGGTAAATATTAAAAATTTGTCTTTTTCCTTCAGCAAATTATACACAGGATACAAAGTCTTTTTTTGGGGCATTGGCCCAGCGGTTAGAGTGTTCGCCAATGGCCCGGGAGACCTGGGTTCAATCCCAGGTCGAGTCATACCAAAGACTTTAAAAATGGTACTTGATACCACCTTGCCTAACACTCAGCATTATAAGGTACGGTTCAAGGGTAAAGTGGAGCAATCCTGGGAATGGAGTAGCGCCCTCCCCTACACCTTGGTGTAGTAGCTATCGAAAAGGGAGCCTTCTGGTCACCCTCGACTATGGTCTAACATCGAGTAGAACATATTTCTTCATATTCTCTTTCCTTCAAGAAAGTTTAGTCATTATAAAGAATCCTAATAAAAATGAAACAGGTAATCCTATCTACTTAAATGTCTTAGTTGCAAGTGCAATTCATCTGTACTTTTTAAATATCCTTCTAGCTAAAGTTTACTGAATCTTAATAAGATAATTATAGAAAGGGATTTTTAACTTTTATTCATTTTCCTACAAACTTTTTCAGTCTTCTAAGAAGGATTAAGTTTTCCCCAAACAGTATAACTTTGCAGTCTCTTGGTGAACCCATCAGACTGTAATCAATGACACAAATTTACAAGATGAAAACAAGTGAAAAATAAGGTGAAAATAGACTCAAATCTCCTCAGGTTTTAGATGAATTCTAAATCTGTTATTGTATTTTGGATATAATGACCAGCATATCATTTAATTTAACTTATCAATCATTTTCCGAACATTGTATAAGTAAGAAATGAATATAAGTATGGTGAGAGAATATCTAAAAAAAATACTACTGATTAGAAATGAAAAATTGATTTGGAATATATATATCAACACACATATGGTTTGAGTGAGAGTCATGGTAATCTTTCGATAACTGTATTTTAACCTCATCAGTAGTCACTATCCTTAAAGATTGGTAGCAGTAGTTTCCTGACTGAACTATGCGATCCTGGCCATTGACAGGTGGGATTCATCTGCCCAGCATCTAGTGAAGCACACCATTGACCTGGTGCTAGGTTCATCTGCCAGGCTACACATCCACCATAAATCCCACTAAACTGCAGTTGTATGGCCACCTACCAACCATCTCAAAGACCATCCATATTAGATGAAGAAGACATATCAGAGGACAAACTCATAAGTGACATTCTCCTATGGACCCCTTCACACAGATGCGCAAGTGTAGGATGACCGGATAGAACTTATCAACAACAGCTCAGGATGTAGTCTGAAAGACTTTCCAGAAGTGATGAATGATAGGAACAGATTGCAAGAGAAAATTAGAAAAATCCATGTGAGCAGCACACTATGATGATGATGATGATATATCAACACAGTGAGTGCTGCAATTATGTTTATTATTCTTAATATTAAGAATGTAACTATTCAAAAATATACTGAAAGTCTACAACTGAGAACAATTATTTTAGCAAAAAAAACTTAACGAACTGAAATGATTTTGGTCTGATAGCAGGAGAAAAAAAATTGTCATATTAGCTCAGTGTCTGAACCCATTTTTCCAGTCAGTTTTAATGAAAGATATGAGGATCATTAAATAAGTTTCCAGACTTTTTTCATATGTTGCATTTTTATTGATAGGACACACATGAAACTCTAGTCCCCTTCGGAGTAATCTCCTCCGGCTGCAATGCACTAGTTGTATCATTCCAACAACTTCTGGAAGGCCCCATCAAAGTCCTCTTGAGTGAGCATGTCAATAACCTTCGTCACAGCCTCTTTCATCTCCTCAATTGTCTCATAATGACAGCCTCTGAGCTTAGGGAATAACCAAAAGTCACAGGGAGCAAGGTCTAGACTATAGGGAGGCTGAGGAACTGTCTTGATGCCCCCCATCTTGGTCAAATAGTCTGTGACAAGGATGGATTTGTAGACTGGTGCATTGTCCTGGTGGACAAGTTTAGACAAGTTTAAAACAGAATTTTATTGCATATTGTTGCTCTAAAGTGTCCTCACATCCAGATTGCATTTTTGAAATTCACCAGCTGTGACAATCAGGCTTTAGTAGGGTGTATTCCAATTGCTGCTGTAGCTGTTCATTTGAACATGAAATCATAAAAATTTGTCAGTCATCTCATAAGATGTATAGCAATAACATACTGAATTTTCAAGAGTCTACAACAATTGTAAATGCTTGTACAAAAACAGTCTGGAAACTTATTGAATGAACCACGTAGATACACAACAGAGCTTGCCCTTTTTTCAGATATAATACAATATAGAATTTATTAGGGAGGGACAAGATTTTTGCAGGATATTAGTATAAAATCATCTGTTTTATTCATTAAATGGCATGTCAACCAATCATATTTTCATTTTTTTCATTTTTTGTATTATTGTTTCTTAATCAGTTCTTTTTACACACGGTCCTATTGAATAAGAAGAACTTTTAAACAAATTAGATGCATAGATTGGACATTAAGAGGTTTATGCAACCCTAACAGATCTATTTGATGCATAGATTGGACCTTAACAGGTACTACCAATCCAGGTCAGAGTAGACCAGGGATTAATGGTTATAAAAGATTACTCCACACTACTCAAATCTTAAGAACTAGAGCCTTACTATCGGATGCAATTTAATGTAATAGCCAGGAAAGCTCTTTGTTGGGGGTATGTTTGACCCCTCTGAAAGGGGCACAGTCAACATATTCTAAGTCCCACTGACAGAACAGTATGAAATTACTACATTAACTTTATTTAACTTATTTACTCTCGACTCTTTTTATTAATTTACTAAGCTTTTTGCTTAGATGTGGCAAAAGGCCATAAGAAAGAGGCACTCAATGAGACTCAAACTCACTCATGAAAGTTTTCTAGTCTTGCTTACTCCCCTTTACACCACGCATGGCACTCAAGCCACATTTATTTATATTGATTACCCTTTAAGAAGTGTTGACTTGAATACAAAACAGCTTTTAACTATTTAAGTCTTTTTTTTTAAATAATTTAGCTTCCCTATACTGAGACATAAAATGAGATCTCCTATCTCAGCTTTTGTTTTGGTTCCAAGCCACAAAAATAACTAATATGTTCAACTCTTCTTTTTTTTACTTTTTTTTTTTTCTTTAACAAGACAAAATAGCACTTGAAGGTTGGTTAGTTGGTTGGGTTTTTTGGCATATCAACCCTTGTAGGTTATTTCATACCTAATTCTATTTATACATATATATATTAGATATACATGATTTGTTAAGGAATACTTTGTAGGTAACATTTTAAACAGGATGGAGCTCATTTGTTTGCACAAACTTAAATGGTTTCAAGTATTGTTATCTAGCACAAATAGTTTTATTTGCAATAACTTAAATAATTTCAAGTATTGCTATGTAACACAAGCAATTCAATTTAACATCTATCATTTGTTTGCAGACAATTAAATGGTTAAACAGTTCTATTTGATCCATAGATGGATCAGAAGTAGACCTGGGAGTAATGACAATTAAGGTTTACTCCACATTCTCTAAAGATCCAGAACTGAAACCTCACCATCAGCTGGTTTAGTGTCATATACAGGACATTCATTGCAGGGGAAGGGGTTTTACCACTCTGCAGAGATGCAGTCAGCATATTCTACAGACCCAGTCTACTGACTGGCACCTGAAGGGACCAAATTGTAAATTTTTCTGGTCTTTGAATACAAATATTTATAATATAATATTTACACACAATAATGAATTACCTGTGTCCATTTTGTCATAAGATGAATAATTCATAAAAGACATAGACTGAAAAATAAAAAAGTTAGATGATGATTAATTGATTTTGACAAAAATGGCACTTGTAGGTTTTTTTTGTTTTTGTTTTTTGTTTGTTTGTTTTTTTTTGGTATTGACATTATTTATTAAAAATTATCCTAAGAGATAACCAAAAATTAGAAAATTTATGTTGCCTACAAGACAGAGATTTTGACTTTTAAATTAATATTTACCATTGAACAGATGTTAAATGTCTTGGTATACAATGAAGCAAATACCATCTTTCTATTATTCACAAAATTTTTTTTTTTCAGCTGTCTATCATTGCATAACTTAAGGATAACTATAGCTATAACCACTAAATTTCCTGTGCTTACTAATGGGACTTGGAATCTTGTCTTTCTTTTTATGTGTGTATGTTAGTTTTTTAAAAATCAAAGTTTTTATTCAAGAGCTCAATTTACCATATCAGTATAATGCCAAACTGGATCCTTCAACCAAGTATTTATCTGTTTATTTAACTTTATAAAGGAGCCATCAATCTGAAAATTTTGCAGTCAAAAAGCAAAGTTCTATCTTTTCTATTTTATTTTATGTGTTTTTTTATAATCAGCAGAAAATCAGAACTTGAAAAAAGTGTCAACATTTGTAGATGGTCACAAGAAATGCTATAAAAACTAATGTCTTGCCAAAATCAAATTATATTTCCTCACAAGAACAAAAGTAAAATGGATACATTTATAAACAGTTTATATAAGTAAAAATTCCTCTAACAGGGCAAATTTTAAGCCAATATTGTTATAAAGTTCAGTATAGATTCTTATAAAATTTCAAGGGATTAAATTCAAAATTTGAGGATTCAAATTTTATTATCATTTTATTAAACTTCAATTTTCTACCAAAATCTCACGTCAATTCTTAAAACTGTTTTTTCATGCCATTCTAAAAGATAGAACATTATCTGATATTTTCCATTATGTCATGAATATCAAGAAATGCTGTGAATTTAATTATAAATCATTCCACTTAGAAACTTTTGGTAGTAATAAAAATTTCCAATGTACAAAAATCTTAATCCCCCATCCTATTAAAAAATTCTTTAAATTCTGCATTAGTCATAAATCTATGGTTAAATTTTGGCATCAAATAACACAGCTTGCATCTCGATCTTCCTAATGATGATAATAAAAAAAGTGTAACATTGACTTTATTTTAGAAATTACTTTTATTCAAAAATAACCTTCTTTCATATAAAGTGAATCTGTGACATCATTTTTCTTTTAATGTCTTTAAATTTTTCCATTGAAATGAATTTTAAGTTTAGGAAAAATACATCTAGACATTATCACTTTAACATATATATTTCTATTTTGTGAACACATCTTCATCTAAATTTTGAAATGAAAAAAATTTAAATCTTCAATCTCAAACTTTTTGAGCAAAGCTCATATGACAAATGTGGGAAAACATATTAGCCAAGTTATAACAATTTTTGTTACCAAAAAATTATGAAGGAAAAACATAAACCTGATGGAATATTACATCTTTACTATTTAATTTGGAATGATTTTTGTTGATCACTACATTCAATGGGTCTAATTAAATATAGTACTTATTCGAATCAGTTATTTCGTCCTCCTGTAAGAAGTTTATAATAGATAATTCACTTCCAATCTCATGTACATAACATCATGTGGTCCATTTAACTTGTCAAATGGTCAATTGTATTTTTTTTTTTTGTTGCTGTAAAGTATCCGCTTTTTGATATCTATCAAAATCAATTTCCCAAACCGAACATTTTTGTTATATTTAAGTAGCAAATTATATTTGTTTATCAAACTTATAAAGAAGCAACACAACAAAGTAATTAGCAAAACCAACATTGTGAAAATGATTTTTAACACTTAATTTTACTCTCTTGAGAATGTTTGCTATCTTTTACATATTATAATATTAATTATTCACAAGTTGGCTGAAAAGTTCATAGGCTAACTAAGACACTCTCATGTAATGTTACCACTAAATGAGATTTATTTTTCAATATAGTCTCCCTTGTAGTCCACCGATTTGTTCCATTCATTTTACCATGCTTGGATCCCATTGGTAAAAAGATAAGATTTCATCCTATGAACTTTTCAGCCTAACCTTAAACATCTTCATCATATTTCTATAGGTTTAATAAGAAATTAGACTTTGGTAAACTCTACTGACTAAAAGTCTATCAAGTGAACTTTTGATTTGGGGACAACTCAGCCCTGTAAGTATACAAGAAGAGACAAGACATCACTTTAGATCTACAAGAACAGATACCATTTTAGATGTAAAGGAGCAAACAAGACATCATTTTAGATATACAAGAACAGACAAGATATAATTTTAGAATATACAAGAATAGACAAGTTATTATTTTAGATATACAAGAACAGACAAGATATCATTTTAGATATACAAGAACAGATATCATTTTTGATATATAAGAATAGGCAAGACATCATTTTCATTATTTTGATCCTGAGCATCTTCCAGAGTAAAAGTGTATCAGAAATGGGGAAAAAGCCCATCTCTGATGCATTCATTAAGTTTTTTCTTTCTTTTTTTCTTTTTGCAGCATGGAAAGCTAATTCTTTCAATGAAATAGTTTAACAAACTTAGAATAAATTAATAGATCAATTACTATATTATCATATACAGAGTATTTCAAATAAATTAATATCATTCGAGATGTACAGAATGCTCTACCTTGTAATTTATTGATTTGATTACTGTTGACCTCAATATTTCTACCTGACCAGGAAACTTTAAAAATCTTGACATATTTGATCATTCAAAGTGCCTACTGTATGAATTACACAGATCATTTCCTTGTTTTTTTGGCATTTGTGCTGAACATTTTACTTATTTTCTTTTATTTTCAATATGAAAAACTGAAAAATACATTAAATTTGACAATGTTTTAAAAATAACTTTTATCACACTCCAAAATAATCTCTTTGAATGGCATTAATGAAAACTAGATTCTTCTAATGTGATGTAATGACAAAATCTCACTGAACTTTAGGTCAACACAATAAAATTAAATGTGAGATTATTTCACTAACTTTGTGGATAATTTGAATATAGAATAGTCAATGTGTGTAGCTTGTTTCAAAACAAGCAAAAGAAAGAGGAAAAATGTCAGATTATTAAAAAGTTAAAAGAAGAAAAATATTACAAAAATATTATCAAAGGTTTGGATTTAGAATTAATAAGTTAAACCAATGATTTAAGACTAAAGAAAGTTTCATAAAATCTAGTCTTTATTTTGAAATTTGATATAAAATAGTAAAATTATTGATAGGACTAAAATATAATTAGTTTTTTATGCTTATTACCAATTCAGCTGGAACTCTAAAACAACTGAAAATTTCAATGGCTAAAGAAGTAAATGCTAGTACCATGAACAGAATAATGTATAAAACCAAATTAAAAAAAAAAGGCAAAATGACTAAAATATAAATACATTAATATGATGCTGTCTTTTGGAAATATCATTGATTTAGTCACTCAGAAGAATGTGTGGCAAAAATGCATTGAAAGGTCAAACAAAACCAAAGTAGAATTATTGAGCCAAAATTTCAAAAAGTAATGTGGGGTTGGAATAGTGCCACATTCCACCACCCAATAAGCCAAGCACAAAAGTAGATCTGTGATGCTTTGGGGTGGTTCCCTTTCTCTGTGCTTGAAACAATGGACAGTGTCATTTACTGCCAAATTCTTGGGGCAAATCTCTTGAAATCAACCAAGAAACTCTACTTGGCTCACAATTCTTCCTCCTAATAGAATAATGGTCCCAAATATACAGCCAAAACTATTCAAGAATGATAGAAATTAAAGAATCTCTATGTTTTGGACTGGTCAAACCCACTGAAAATCTTTAGTGATAGTTTCAACTTTCATCACAGATCAATATAAATCTTGGCAATAGAGAGTTTAGTGTTAAAAAATCTATTCCCCTATTATGCTTGCAAATAATCACTGAGGTACATGCGGGACGCCTTTCACAAATTATTAATAAAAAGATAAATAAAAGCATGTAGGAGTATGTATATATCAAAGCTATTTTAAAACAGAATTAATCGTTGAAAATAAAGTCAATATGGCATTCAGCATTTTTTGCTATTGTTAAAAAGTTTTTGAAGCAAAATAATATATCATTGGATCAACACTTTCTTCAGTTAAGCATTTTTAATCAAAGAGACACAGAACTAACTATAAATGTGTGTGTGTGTGTGTGTGTGTGTGTGTGTGTGTGTGTGTGTGTGTGTGTGTGTGTGTGTGTGTGATTTGAAGAGGTACTTGATACAATTGATAAATATTTGGGCTTTTTAGGAAATTTTTAAAATAGATTTGATTTTCATTTTTAAAAATTCTTTGATTTTAAAATTCTATTTCCTAACTGAACTGTTATTTTCTATTATAATGTGATTTATAGATAATGCTTGACCTTGAACCTTGGGTTAAATTAAAGTATTTTGCATTCTAATATGAAGAAGGGTCTATTTTTTGTATTCTGATTTATCAATTACTTTAATTCAAAATGTTAAAAATAAACCTCAAGCGTGTCTATATTAATCAATTATAAAATCACTTATCAAAAATCCATAATGAATGCAGGAAATTTGTTATAATCATATGACTTTAATAAAGGGAATTGTATTTCTGAATTCTATAATCTGAATTTGTTTTTAAAATTCTATATTTTATTTAGGAATTTTTATATTACTTCTTATTACTTTTTTTCTGAGTTTATTTTTAAACTTTGAATTAAATAGACACTTAAAATATCTTTTGTTTTTATCTCTTGCATAATAAATCAAGAAAAACTGTGTTTGATTGTCAATTACTTTACACACACTGAATTTTCATTTTCATTTCCTTGACAAGTGGAAACAATCAGTCGATCCCAAGTTCATTTCCTTTGTTATATAACCAAAAGAAAAACAAACACTTAAGAAAAGGTCTTCATCATTTCAATAAAACTCAATGGCAGTCAATTTTACCAGAAATACATCAACTAAACTTTGTAAATTATTACTTCATTTTTCAAATAAAGATTTTCTCAACACTTTACTAAAAATAGAAACAAAAACATAAAATGATGAAAATATTGAAACATAAAACAAAATCTTATGAGTTAATTCTTCTCTAAATTTTGCCACTCCAATAATTTCTTTTCTTTTTTTTTTCAAATTTTATTCAATTATTCTTAAATATCATAATACAAGTCTTTCAAATTTTAATTTCAAGATTGTAAATACTTTCAACTTTCAATTTTATTCAATTATTCTAAAATATCATAATACAAGTCTTTTAAATTTTACTTTCAAGATTGTAAATACTTTCAACTTTCAATTTTATTCAATTATTCTAAAATATCATAATACAAGTCTTTCAAATTTTACTTTCAAGATTGTAAATACTTTCAACTTTCAATTTTATTCAATTATTCTAAAATATCATAATTCAAGTCTTTTAAATTTTACTTTCAAGATTGTAAATACTTTCAACTTTCAACAAGTGTCCTAGATATGACACAAAACAATCTAATGGTAAGGTTCCAGTGATGCTTGGGATTTGGGGAATGCGGAGCACAGTTTCATTGCCATTGCTCTCAGATTCATTCTGGTCGGAATGGTAGCACCTGATAGGGTCCTATCTATGGGTTAATTAGAACTAAACTGCATACCTATGCTAAACTGAATTGTTTGAAATAGAACTATTTTGACATTCAACTTTGTGTGGAGAAAATTTATACTTATACAAAACTGAATTGTTTGAAAAAAGAACTGTTTGACTAAACTTGAATAGGTTGAAATAGAAATGTTTTTGTCAATTAAACTGTGTACCCACGCTAAACTGAATTGTTTGAAATAGAACTGACTATTTGTACAAAAATGGATTTGGCATTAAATAACCTACAAAGATTGATATGCCATAAAACCCAACCAGCCAACCTACATTGCCATTGCTCGCAGGTCCACTCAGGCCTGGAATGGTAGCACCTAATAGGGCCCTATCTATGAGTTAAATAGAACTAAACTGCATACTT
The DNA here is from genome assembly GCA_963585895.1 of Sepioteuthis lessoniana. Lineage (NCBI taxonomy): Eukaryota > Metazoa > Mollusca > Cephalopoda > Myopsida > Loliginidae > Sepioteuthis > Sepioteuthis lessoniana. The sequence goes on from OY757937.1 coordinate 75,164,768, forward strand.
ATGCTAAACTGAACTGTTTTGAATTAGAACAACTTGACTAAACTGAATAGCTTGAAATAGAAATGTTTTTGACAATTAAACTGCATACTTATGATAAACTGAATTGTTTGAAATGGAACCGTTTCTGACATTGAAATTGTACTTATGCTAAACTGAATTGTTTAATATAGAACTGTTTTGACATTTAATTGTGTGTAAATAAAATCTATACTTATACTAAACTGAATTGGCTGAATTAGAACTGTTTGAATAAGCTGAATAGCCTTAAATAGAAATGTTTTTGACAATCAAACTGAGTACTCAGGCTAAACTGAATTGTTTGAAATAGAACTGGTTATTTGTATAAAAATGGATTTAAATAGAACTAAACTGTGTACTTATGCTGAACTGATTTCTTTGAATTAAAACTGTTTGACTAAATTGAATAGCTTGAAATAGAAATGTTTTTGACAATTAAACTATGTACTCATGCTAAAATGAATTGTTTGAAATAGACCTGACTATTTGCATAAAAATGGATTTGGCAATAAATAACCTACAAAGGTTGATATGCCATAAAAACCAACCAACCAACCATCAGCTAGACATAACAATCCCACTCTGAGCACAACCATTTAATTCTTCTTAAATAATTTACTCTCTGTGCCAAATAAAAGATTCAGTCAATCTATTATTCAACACTAGAATCTTAGGATTACAATTATTTACAACTCTCAGTAAAGTATTCAACATTCTTCTTCTGAATTCAAATCTAACATTACATATTATTCTATGGTTCTTTTTCAGGGTGTTTTATTAAATATCTGTATGAATAATTTCCTACTGAATAACTCTTTCTCTTTCAATTGATAATATAAGATGATGTTTACTGTTTTGTTGTTTATCATTTTTTGTTGCTTTTGACAAAAATATAATGTTACAACTTTGAACCTTCCTCAATATAAAAATTTAGTTCAGTTCTCAGAGATAATTTTTTCATTAGCAGTTGAATCATCATTTCTTTCCCATTCTGAATCTCAAATCAGGGACTAAAGAAAGAAATCAGATGCTTAAAGAAAAAATGAAAAATCATTTTACTTTAATCTGGCACATGTCTTTTATCAAATACGTTTCAATCACAAACTCTACAGTTCATCATTGTACGGGGTATGACAGAAATACCTCCTATATTTTAAACTGTTATCAGTTAGGCAAGTGGCAATAGTAGCTCCATCTAGCTAATGTCTTACCCTTTTTGTTTCAGCTATGATTATAGTTTGGACTGGTGCACACCATGCATTCGCTGCTGAAAGGTTTTTTTTTTAAGACTGATGAATGTGTAATTGCTATACAGAAAGTTTTTTTTTTGCTCATTACATGATACATTAGAATGATTTTCAACCCTATACTAGTATTAATTTCACTTTAAAATGTCGACCGTATTTCTACTACACCTTGCATAAGTGTTCTATTAGAATTTTTGTTTTTCTTTTCTTCATTTAGGAACATAAACTTTTAAATTCTTTATATTTTCATCCTGTTAGAGGAGTTTAGAATATGCTGACTCTACCTCCTACAGAAGGGTAAGACCCACCCAAAAAAGGGGTACCCTGGGTATAACTCTAAACTACATCTGGTGATAAGATCTGGGCAATTTGAAGTACCCCTCTTTGCCATTACTCCCAAGTCTACTCTGATGCAAAGTGGTAGCACCTGTTAAGGTCTCATCAATGGGTCAAATAAACCTGTTTACAAATTATTTGTAATAAATACTTGATATCATATCATTGTGGACAAGAAACTCTTGAGAAATTACACAAAAAATGTAAATATAAACATAGAATTATGCAATTTGCTAACCTCTAGACATAAAATAACCCCAGATGGGTTGACATGCTGTTAAAATGAATAAATCAATCAATCTATATACCATCAATCAATCTATACATTCAAACTATGAATATAATCTTCTTCTGCATTTTCTTATTAAAGAAGTTGAACAATTTTTATTTGTTGACAGAAATCTTGACATCTCATATTATAATACATAACTGTAACCGTATTTTCCTGTATTAATGATTTATCTTTGCAGTTTCTGTCATTTAATTTTGATATTCAATCAGAATTAGACCATTTACATGCCTATAAAGAGTGTAGTGAGTGCAGACCCTAGCAATGAGCACATATGCAACTTGTAACAAATGGATAATGGAATTCTCTGCCCAAAATGTGTGTTGGGTAATTCTGCATATTAGAGTCCTTTGTTATGATCCTACTAATGGTGCACTCATACATAATAATAATAATAAACCTCATCTATTCAAAGAAAAGAGTCAATCTTTATTTCAAAAGATTTCTGTGTAACTAATTGTGATAAAGAACTACAACCATGATTTCTATTTTCCCCAGTGTTAATTCTATTTTGATGATTATTCCATGATTTTCCAGATGATGAAAAAATAATGACAAATAAAACAACCTTATAAGTTAATTGTATTTGGTTATTATTAAACTCAAGTAATCTTGTCTATTTTTACTTTCATTAAATCATCTGTCGTCTTTTTAAACAAAGAAACACTCTGATCTGACAACAAATCAAATAAAAACAGACAGATAATTATAGAAATGATTCTAAAAGACAATATGGATGTATTTGTAGCAGTTGTTGTCAGGTAAAATCTATACAGAGCCATGACAGTTAAATTGGGTACTGATATTTTTGTGTTATTTTTAAGCAGTTGATTATCTGGATACTAAAGTAAATGAAAATTTGATCTGATTGAAAGAAATGGAGATCATTTTTAGCTATTCAATTTATGTTCTTTATAAGAATGTCTTTTAATCTTTTAAATACATTTAAGTAAAAATGTAATTGAAAAGTGCATGTCTTCAAGGACAAAATGGTTCCACCTTATGTCAGAGGCAAAAACATCAACTTTTCCCCTTGATTAAGGTAGATGAGTGACTTTTAAAACCCTGTTGGGAATATTTAAAATAATTCTTTAAAGATCACATCATTAAAAAGAACACTTAATTTACCATATTACCACAAGAAATTTCAAGAATGAATTAAAGTACAGAAGTATTTAATATGTATTTAATATTATGTAACTGTCCCCATGTCAGTATTACTGTATGGTTGGACCCCTTAGATGTTAGTGAAGAAAAAGCTAGATGGAAACTTCATAAGGAAGCTGTTTTGAACAAATGCTGGGAGCAGTACCGGACAAAACATGCCTCCCATTTTGCAAACTAAGTAAGACATGCTGGACACTGCTGGAAAAGTAAGAATGAACTCAGAAGTGACAGTCTCCAATGGACTACTACACTTGGACACACAAGTGTGAGCAAAAATTTTCATTCATCAGCACTGTGAGGACATTGGATGTCTTCATGAGGACCTGCTAAGAATGGTGATCAATAGGAACAGATGATGAGAGAGAATCAAGTGAACCTATTCTACCAGCATGTTTTCATGATGATGATGGTGATATATGCTTATTAGTTAAACATTTTAATTTTTCTATCATTTAAAGCTTTAGAAAACATTTGACATGTTTTATAGTGCTAAACTGGTTATAAAATTGTGAAGCCATTAGCAAATCAACTGAATTTATGTGCTCATAAGATTAGAATTCTAATAGCTTTTATCAAAGAAAGTCTTAATTAATCATAGATTGATAATTTCTCTCAACAATAGAAACACAAAAAACAAAAGTAAGGCAAGATATTTAAAAAGATAAAGAATACTGTGAGCACAGCATCAATGTTGGATGGATAAGTTTTTCAACTATTTTTTTCAGCATAGTCAATTTCAACAGTGATGAACACAAGGTTGGATGGCTGTGCTTGGGAAAATCCAAATGATTTTTTTTACAACTGCAAAGATGTTGTCATCATGAGTAAAATATTGTCTACATAATCCATCTTACATTGGCCCAATTTGCATGTTGACATCTGAGATAAAAATAGCTTGTCAATCATATCACAATCATTACCACTGAAACACATTTGTGCTGGCATTCACTTTTTGCTTTCTATAAACATTCACCAGGCATCAATGATAGGATTTACTGATATATCTTTACTTTCATGTCAGATGCTATTTTACCACTCAGCTGCCATTTTTTAATTTGAGTTTTAATAAATGTTCATCTTCTTGTAGTTACCCAACCCTTTCACTACAGGATGTTTCAATCTTTTCTTTTTCCTTTTCCTAGACTTGTTGCCATATTAAGGCTCGAGAGACCAGTCTGTACAATTCTGTAGCTGAAGGGAGAAGAGAACAAGCAACAAGTAAATGATATAGTAATAAATAATGTCTATGTATTAGGGTCATTCAATAAATAAGGTGAATTTAAAAAAAAAAAAACAGAATAAATTTGTTTTTTTCTATAAACTCTGTATTGTTTGGAATTAGTTTATACTAACAATTATTTTAATCTTGTAAAATCATTTGTTTGAGGCTATTCAAAATGGTGGAAAATCAAATACACTGCTACTGTCTGTTATCAAGTTTTTGGTCACCAAAAAGTGGAAACCATGCGAAATTTACAAAATAATGTGTGATGTGTAAGAAGCCTGTTTTAGCCAAAAAATGTTGACGAATCAGCTAAACATGGATTTACCACTATGAGCTGGTGTCGAATAAACAGTCCATGGTGTAAAAACACACTGACTCTCTGGTAAAAAAAAGTTCCAGGTTCAGCAAGGTGATGCTGACAGTCTTCTGGGACATGAAAGGACCCCCATCACTATTGATTTCCTAGAAAAAGGTATATCTGTAAATAGTGCTTCCTATTGCCCACACCTTTCACAAAATTCACTCGATTGAATGACTCTCATACTATCCAGAAACTTTTTAAATAATGGAATTATTTTTATATAAAACCAACATTTTAACTGTCTTTTGTAAATTGTAAATTTCTTGACACTTTCTCATATCATCAGATTTTATTTCCAAATTTGCTGCTGAAATGATTGTAAAAATTTTATTTTTGGAAATTCTTACAATTATCATCATCACTGATCCTCTAAGCTGGTTTGCTTGTAGGGACACAACTTATGTAGTATGTCTTGAGCCTAGTGAAGCCCATCTCTCCAGGTTTACAACTGATTTATATTAGGAGTTTTCCTTCTCTTACACTAGTTATCATGCCAACATTAAACAGTCTATCTGGCTATTTATTCATAGCAAGGAAGGAAAATAATTGGATTCATACCTTTCCTGAAGGTATTGGTGCTATATGCAATGCCAACAGACTCATTCTGGATTTGAACTTGGGTAGCTAAATTCACTTCCAATAATGATAGCAGTTATGCCACAAGCAACTTGAGTGCAATTTCCTCATTTACAATTGAACCATCTTCCAAATATTATAATGTATTCTATAAATGAAATAAAAAAGTGTTTCTAAATTATGAATAAAATGTACGAATCCCAACAGACAAAATTCAAAACAAGATTTATAAACAATGACAGGAATTCAGAATTGATGTTTTGTTTTTTTTCTTTTGTGTTATGTTTTAAAACTTTACCTTTTGCACCTGTTAAATCTCATTTTATAGCAATAAGATATAAGAATCAAAAAAATGGAAACATTCTATCTGAATAATGTATATATTTGTACCAAAATGAATTAGAAAATACTAAAAGTTTGTAAAATCAGAAAAACACATTTTACAAGTGTTTTATCATCCTCTGAATGAAAATAAATTTACAAAAATTTGTTTTGGTAAAAGATTTATTATCATTCTGATAATGCAAGACCACTAGTGAAACTTCTTTCCCATACCATCAGATTTCATTCCAAACCCAATTCTAAAAGTCTATTCTAAAATAATGAAAAAAAAGTTCTAGCATTTATTTTCCAAGAAAGACAAGAAAAATTAGACTGCATATATTTGCATTTTTACATTTTAACTTTATAAATCATTAACATACAATTTATTACTTATTCATTTAAAACTACAATAAACTTATTATAATTATTTACAAACCTTAAATAAGTCATGACACAAGGCCAGAAGTAAGGGGCACCTAGTGATTGAACAATTCTATTTATCCTAACAAGTACTTCCACTTATGGTCAGAGTGGACCTGGGAGTAATAATAATGAAGAGGTACTCCACATTCTCCAGAGCTCCAGGACTGGTGCCTTGTAATCAGATGCAGTCACTGATTCTACAGCCACAAACATCTGGCCTTATTGCTATTTGAGAAAAAAGTGAGAAAAAAAACCCAAGTTGTTTTTTTTTTGTTTTTTGGGTTTTTTTAGGAGGGTTTCCATGGGAAGCTTCAATACAAATAAATAAATTAAAACAATTTAACTTGAGTAAAACACAATGAGTTAAGTGTTTTCAATATTTTTAAAGTATAATAATCAGGATTTTATTCTTTTTAATTACTGATATCTAAAAGAAGAACAGAAGTATGTATAGTATACTATTTAAAATGTATGTCAAGTTTGTTTGATATCTAGGAACTAAAAAAACATAAAATTAGTATTTGATCTTTTTCCAGATGTAAGAAAAATGTTATTATACACTGATTTATTAAAAATGCTGCCTTAATCTTTGTTCTTATTGTAAAAATATCCAGACTTACCCATAAATACCCACCAACCAACTGACTATCTTTTAATAGATAATTAATTTTCTTCTAAACCAAAGATTCCTGAATTTCATTTCTAGTGGAAGATTATACAACCAAAATGAGTGCCAATGGTCCAGGAGATTGGGGTTCAATCTCAGGTCAAGTCATACCAAAGACTCAAAAAATGGTATTTGATTCCTCTTTGCTTAACACTCAGCATAAAATGGAGCAATCCAGGGAAAGGAGTAGCACCCTCCCCTACACCTCGGTGTAGTAGCTATTGAAAAGGGAGCTTTTGGGTAGCCCTCAACTACGTTTGCCAACTTTACTAACTTACTTATTAGCAAACTCCACAACATTGAAAGTCGAAACAAAAAATCTATGTAAAAGTCCAAAAATAATTACACCCTCTTATATATATTTATACAATTCTATTTTTGATCATAAAAGTGTAGTAATTTTTTCATGGTTATAAAAATTCAATGCTGTAGAGATTGGCTCTAAATAATACCTAATATGTTTTGATTGTACAATGTTCAACTAGAAATGATAAAATTCTAGTATCTTTGATTTAGAAGAAAATTAACCTTTTATGAAAAATTAGTAGAAGTATATTTGTTTATGGGTTTTACTGTATATGATACAAAGTTAACCACAAGGACACTTATTTATGAGTGCTACTGTCTCTATCTTATTCCTTTCTACTAATGCCAGGTGTTGTATTGATAATTCGTGCAATATCCTTGAAATTTTAAACCCAACCCTTTATTCAATCCATGACAATAAACCATTCACATTTTACTGTACATTCTTTAAAAAATATCAAACATCACTTGATTCCTGCCACATCTAAGGTCCTTTGACCACAACAGAAGACATGGATTTTATATGAACTCACAATCATCAGGTAAGCTACAAGATTTAACCAACCAAACACGATGACAATCAGGGGGTAAAATTTTAAAGCCTTAAACTTCATTTATGTTCTTTTCTGATTAATGGGGTGTTTTTTTAATTCTATGCAGATATCAGAAATTGATTCTTCCAAAGCTTTTGTTCCTTGCAAAAAAAGGCATGAATGATTGTAGAAAGAAAAGGACATGTCTCATTAATAAAAAGTTTCATTTTAACTGAGAAATGAAACAACTTTTATAAAACTCTCCAACAAAAAAAAAAAATTAATTGTTGATTATGAATAGAGTCAATCTATTATTTGAGAAGAAGAATAGATAATTTTAAAAGACTTAAATGCTTTTTTTAATGCTTAATGTTTGATTAATAGGTGATAACCTAAGGTCATTTGCGAACTTGGCTATGGTGGGATAATCTTAGTCAGGTGAACAAAGGTTTCTAAAAGTTAGAAGATAGATTTTAGTGAGCAACTTGTTAGCCCAGAACAGTTGAATCATAAGAACCAAATTTCCACATGAGGTCTAAAGAGGTTAATTCCCTGGATTTTCAACCCAAGTAAGATTTATGTAAGAGCTCAATAAAATTGTTATGAAGTAACTGACTATTCAACATTATAACCACAGACTTGTTAGTGTTTTTATTTTTCTGTAACATCATTTAAAATCAAGATTGAAAAAATATCAAAAGACCATATTCCACAGAGATGAAGTCAGGTATAGCTGATCATATATGGCTGGAAAAAGCAAGGTAACAATAATCCCAGTGGAACAAAGTCAGAATAATAATTGAAAAGCAACATTGAAGAATAAGAAGATTGAAATAATCAGCATACAACATTAGCCCTGAAAACTTCCTTATCAATCAGTGTGTATGTATTAACCCAATTGATCAATTACAGCCATAAAACCAATCGACTTTTGTCTTTTTGTGTCGACATAGAAATAGATCTGTGGATTAAAAATTATCCATTGTGATGTTCACAAGAAAAGAAAATCAATCTTGAAAGTGTCATACAATCAAATTACAAGTGGATTTAATCGTCATCTTCTAATCAAATAATTTCCATTCTTTAATTATTGATCAACTAGTTGTTATGCAAAATAAAACCCAACAAAAGATAAAAAAATCATAAGTAATCTGATTTTTATTTCATAAGACTGTTTTGTAGTTAGGCTTTTATGAATATCTGACACATTTTTAAAAAATAAATAGAATGATGTGACATATAACTTTGAATTGGTATGTACACATATGTGGATGTTATATATGTGTGTGTGTGTGTGTGTGTGTGTGTGTGTGTGTGTGTGTGTGTGTGTGTGTGTGTGTGTGTGTGCCTGAATATGTGTTTTTACATAAGTTTTTATATATCTTCTGTTAATAAGAGCTAAGTAGAATTTATTCATATTTTTAGATCGAAATAGCATCAAAATGAACAGGTACTTTATTTCAGCATCATAAAATCTTTTCCTATTTTTTCTATTAAACTCTCAACATTTCTTCTTCTCTATCTTCCTTTTTATTTTTCTCTTACTTTGAGCACCTTAAGTGGTATAACGATTAACAAACAAGGTTAGAAGACTATTGATAATGAGTTTGATTCTCAGTTATTGCACAATACTTTTGGATTTGTGTCAAACTAAATTAGGAAATTACTACATATTTTCTGCCTTTGTTTTGTCACCACAACTGATTGTTACTTAAACTCTCTCTCACACACAAATATATAAACACCAACATTTTAAAGATCTTTGTATTCATATAAATATCAATGATCATGGCAGTGCATCTATTAATATGAATTAGATATGTACAGTGAAGTTCCCTATGTTTAATAAATCTATATTTTATTTTTAGAGAAGAAAGATGATAAATCGCAAACCAGAAATTGCTCGGACAATTAAACCTCTTCTTTGTATTCTTCATGTTGTCAACACAATGTTTTAACTGAGAAATTCTTCAGTCCTCGTTAAATTTATAATCCAAAGTTTTAAAAAATAGAAAACTCATCCTTCTTGAGAAAAAATAGAAAAGGTTTCTCTTGTATTTTTCTCACAGATTATACTGAGTGTGACAGAAAAAACCTCCCACATTTTAAACAGTCACCAGTGTAAAGCAAGTGGCGTTAGGCATACAGGGATGGTAGCTCCATGTAGTTAATGTCTTACCTTTTTTTTTTAGAAACAATCAGCTACACACAGATAATAGTTTAAAATCTGGGAGGTATTTCAGTTGCACTCTGTCCATCTATGACAATATTAAAACATGTGTTAAGAATAACAAGTATACAATGAAGAGATTGAAATATCCAAACAATTTCACTTTTGTTAATGATTCTTTTCAAAATAATATTAAAATAACAGACACAGCCCATTCGATTTTGCTTCAATAGTTTTTGTCTTATATGTTTTAATTTCTATTTACTTAGATTTAACAATTTATTTATGATATATTTCTTTGGTAACAATGATAGTTGTGGCAATTTCAAATAAATAACATCTTTTTTTTAACAACAACAACAACAACAACAACAGGGAAAAGGTAATGATAAAATCTGTGTCACCTCAATAAAATATAAAAATAATCGAGTTTCTCACAAAGAATGTTTATGTGTGTTTACTGAATATAAACCAAAAAAAAATTCTCTAAACAGGAAACATTTCCACTGTTCATATGTTAGCCTCTAAAATTTACAGGGATTTACTCTAAAGTCCATGTGAGGTGAGGAGAAGATTATCTCCAACAAGAAAAGGCAGATGTATTTTCATCTCTACAAAATATAACTTATAAAAGTCAAGTTACAACCTTCTTATGAATATTTTATCAATATATCCATTATAAAATGTTAGGTTAGATAACTGGCCTCAGGCCAGATATATTTTTCCAAGATATGAACAAAACTTTTACTTCTTTCCATTAATAACTAATTAAGAAAACAATAATAAACAGCAAACCCAAATGTAAAACACTTTTATATTTACTTAATTAACTTAGTCTGGCACAAGGTAAATCTATTTTCATAGAAGATTTAATCATCTTTTTTTTATTATTTAAAAAGGATTTCCTATCTTTAAGCAATTTCCACCTTCCCCACCTAAAACAAAGGAGGTGTTATTCGTATGTCAATAAATTGCATCCAATGGTGAAGCTCCCGTTTTGGCGCTCTGTTGCATGTGGAATCACCCCTTCATTGCCATTACTCTCAGGTCCACTCTGACCCAAAGTAGGAGTGCCTATCAGGGTCCAATCCATGGGTCAAATAGATCTGTTTGAAAATCATTCATGTTCAATCAAACCATGTGCAAAGAAATATTCTTAAGAACCAATGACACAAATAGATCTAAATATGAATGTACAATGAATGTGATTCCCTAACCTCTAAGAATAAAATAACTCTAGATGAGTTGACATGCCATTAAAATCAATCAATCTTTCTTAATTCATAAATTTTTCCCGATTTTTTAATTTTTCTTCTTACATTCAAATGTTTTAAAAATTTCAGCAAACAAATTTCAAGGCATAATTTGTATTTTTGATAAAACTTCTATCATTTCTTCATTGACTTTTTATATCTACCAGATTTTATCAGGCTGCTTGAAAAGAAATCCAAATAGAAAAAATCAATTCTTAAAGCTTTTCAAATAACTCTTTAAAAAAATTCCCTTAGTTATTCCAAACAAGAACTTAAAAATGTTTATCTTAACATTAATATAAAAGGATCAATTAACTTATCAACTCTCAGTGGATACAGATTGTATAATAGATTATCTTGTTAGAAAATAAAATCTGTGAGCCAACTTCAAATTCTAGTCAAGGTCATTTGCATTCACTTTACATAATGCTCTTCGAATAAGCATGAATCCAACTCTTCCTTAAAATAACTGGACTGATTTGGATCTCTAGCCAGTTTAGAAGGAAGATAATTGAATTCAAAATATAAAGAAAGTAGCAAGAAACCACTCCACCATCTTTCCCTCGAACAATCACGGAAATTCATATTTTACTGACAAACGGTTGGGGGGTGTTTTATGGCATATCAACTCTTGTAGTTTAATGCCACATCCTCAAAAGAATGCATCCTTCCCTAACCTACAAAAGGTGACCTTGGAAACACCAAGAACTACAGAGGTATAACTTACTTTTATAATAGCTAAGGTTCATAATGCTCTGGTCCTCAGCCATATCAAACTTGAAATTGAGAAAACTCATAGGAAAAATCAGAACAGTTTTCAGAGAAATCAATCCACAACATCACAGATTCTAATAATCCATCAAATCATAGAAGGATTTTATGCAAAAAGTCTCAAGGCAACACTTGTTTGTAGATTTTTCCAAGGCATTTGATTCCATACACAGAGGAAAGATGCAAAAATACTTCCAGCGTATGATCTCCCTAGAAACAGAAAAGGTTCACTCACCAGATGAAGACACAGATTTCTTTGACATGGTCACAGGAGTTCTGCAAGGAGATACATTAGCACCATATTTGTTTATATTCTGCCTAGACTATGTTCTTCAAACATCAATAGATCAAATAAAAGAAAATGGCTTTACACTTTAAAAAAAAGGCAAGAAGCTGATAATATCCTGCTGAAACTATAAAGGATGCAGACTATGCAGATGATCTAGAGCTTCTTGCAAATACACCTTCCCAAGCTGAATCCCTGCAGCAAGAGGTATTGACCACCATGTAAATACAAACAAAATGGAGTACAAGTGTTTTAAATGAGAAGGAGCCATCTCCACTCTAAATGACAGTCCTCCGAAATTAGTAGACAAGTTCACATATCTCAGTAGCAGTGTCTCATCAACTGAAAAAGACATTAATATGCACTTAGTGACAGTGTGGTCTGCAATCAGGAGGTTATAATCATATAGAAGTGAGATCTATCCAATAAAATAAAATGGGACTTTTTCCAAGCAGCAGTTATGTCAATACTACTGTTTAAATGCATTAGATGGATGCTAACAAAACACATAGAAAAAAAGCTAGATGAGAACTGCACAAGAATGCTATGAACTATATTGAACAAATCCTGGAAGCAATACTCCACAAAACAAAACAGCTGTACAGCCACTTACCTCCCATCTTTAAAACAATCCAAGTAAGACAAACAAGACAAGCGAAATACTGCAGGAGAAGCAAGGACAAACTCATGTGATCTTCTTCTATGGACCCCTACACATGGACGTGCCATTGTTGGCCAACCAGCAAGAAGCCATCTAAATCAGGTCTGTATGAACACAAGATGTAGTTTGGAAAACTGCTGGGAGCAATGGATGATAAGGATAGATGGAGAAATAGATTTAGGGAAATCCATGCTAGCGGCGTGACTTGATGATGATATATAAATCTATATATAATAGATAAGGAAATAGTTTGTAGGTAACCATTTGTAAACAAGTAGTTAGCGCTTATTTGTTTGCACACAGTTAAATGGTTTCAAGTATTCCTATTTAACATTAGTAATTCTATTTATCAAATTTTCCTATGTAAATATATGAATAATTTGCACACAGCTGTATGGTTTTAAATAACTAATTATAATAATCTTTAGTAAATGATTAAATGAATTTGAAGAGACATAATATGATGTCACTATTAGGATTGATGGTTCAGTTGGGTTATTTGCTTTAATGGCATATCATCCCTTGATGGTTATTTAATGCCAAATCCTGATTGTATATATGATTTTTAAGTGAACAGTTTGTAGTTATGGACAGCTATCAATAGGCTATCGATCATATGGAAATCAGACCTGACTGATAAAATGAAACGCAGTTTCTTCCAGGCAGCAGTCCTATTGATACTGCTGTATGGATGCACTACTTGGACGCTAACTAAATGGCTAGAGAAGAAGCTAGACGGCAATTACACAAGAATGCTGCGAGTAATATTGAACAAGTCCTGGCGGCAACACCCAACAAGGCACCAACTATACAGCCACCTGCCTCCCATCACCAAAACTATCCAAGTTAGACGAACCAGACATGCAGGACACTGCTGGAGAAGCAGGAACGAGCTCATTAGTGATGTACTCCTTTGGGCCCCCACATATGCCCGGGCAAAAGCAGGACGACCAGCTCAAACATTCATACAGTAGCTATGTGAGGATACGGGATGTAGCTCAGAGGACCAGCCAGAGGCAATAAACGATAGGGAGAAGTGGCGAGAGAGGGTCAGGGATATCCGTGCTGACAGCACAACATGATGATAATGATGTTAGTAGTTAACCTCATTTTTAAGCGAGCCAGAGCTCATTTGTTTGCACATAGTTAAATGGTTTCTAGTATCACAATTTCCTGTTTGCACACAGTTAAATGGTTTCAATTATTGCTATCTAATTCTAATAATTCAACATAATATTAATCATTTGTTTGTATATAGTTAAATGGTTTCAAGTATATTAAATAATTAACTAATTCAATTTGACTCATAGATGGAAACTGAACAGGTAATAACAATCCAGGTAATATACAGATGTAAGGGTTACGACAGTGAAGGAGTACTCGATCTTCCCCAAGATTCAGGACTGGAGCTTCACCATCAGATGTAGCTGAGTGTCATACCCAAAACATTCATTGGGAGGGGTCTTACCTCACTATAGAAATACAGTCTGCGTATTTTACAGCTCGAGCAGGCAGAACAGTTTTTTCCAATAAAGGAAACTATGAAGAGCCATAATCAATTAAGGAGCAAAAGGACATGGAACTTTCTATTTCATTCCATTTAGTCACAGCCTTTTTGTATTATTCTTATGTGGATTGACTAGATACATCATATCATGTTTAATTGCTTAAAAAAGTGAATCTAAAAAAATAATAAAGTTTTTTCCAAAGACTTACAAACAAATTTTGCCTTTTTTTTTTCAAATTCTTTTAGGAAAAGATTCATGAGATTTAATTTTTTAATTCTTTCCAAAAGATAAGGTACAATGCATCTAATAAATATTCATGTTATAAATCTGGATAAATAGAAAAAATATTGAGATAGAATATACCGAGTTTGAATGAAATGCCTTGCACATTTTAAACAGTTACCTATGTGTTGCATGTTAACTTGGACAAATGGTAATAAGGGATTCATCTCGCTAATATCTTACCATTCTATTTCAGATACAATCAGTTACAATCTTGCCTTACTATAGAAACATTTTTTAAGACTGGTGAATTTATAAGTGTTACACAGAGTGCTTTTTGTGCACATTTTATGTTACATCAGAATGATGCTGTTCCTGATAGAAAATTGACACTGTTATGGGTTGAAATTTATATCTGGAACAGCATCATTCCAATGTAACATGAAATGAACATGAAAAGTTCTCTCTATAACAATCTGGGATTATTTTATGCCAACAGGTTAGGGAATTCCATACATTGTACATTCCATTCTAAAACAAATAATTTGCAAACAGATTCTACCACTCCAGGTAAGAGTGTACCTGGGAGTAATGGCAATGACAAGATACTCTAGTATTTTGGTTCATTAGCATAAATTTACTTATTTTGATTGTTTTTATCATAATATTTTAGCTGCTATGTTCTCTCACTTTTTTCAGGTGTCTGCTGTATTTCGGAATGTTGGATCAATCACTCCCACTTTCTCACGTATATCATATCTATTACATCTACTTGTGAGCCTTTTGGAGCTACTCTTCTTTCTCTTGTACACTGATCTTGTGACCTCAAAAGAAAGCTTGACAAACACTAGAAAACTAATCTAAAGAGAAATCTTAAAATCCAGCAGTATATATAAAAACCTTATCAAAAAACATTAATACATTTACTTGTATTTGTCTAAATTATATAAGTATGTTGTAAATGTGCATGTGTGTGTGTGTATATATATATATATATATATATATATAGTTATATGGTTTGCTATATTTATAAATAAAAAGTACTCAATATCAGCTCAATTGCATATGTAGATTTTAATTTGAATTGTGTAGACACAGAGTCAGTGGTGCTTGAAGATGACCAGTTTCTTGCTGATGCAATCATCAGACTAAGCGCACAGTTAGCTAATGCTGCCGACTGTCTGTCTCACCCTATATATATATATATATATATATATATATATATAAATGTCATATATGTCATTCATAAACACTTCCTTTGTCTATATTTTTCTCTTTATTCCAAAATTTAGACATTTATATATTTACATGTATTTACCCAACCACTCTACATGAGCAAGATGTTGTAACAGGTTTGAATTCTCAAAGATCAGTTGCCATATGAAGGTTAAAGAGCCCAGGCTGCCCTAGTGTTTACCAATAGCTGGAAAAAAAAATTGGATTCAAACCTTTCCTAAGGGTATAAGCGCTATGAGAAATACAAACAGCTTCATCCAGGATTTGATCTCAGGCCATCATCTCCATTTCCTACAACAATAACCATTGCACCACTTTTATATATTTATGTATTATTTTATTTATTATTTTATATAAGCAACTTTAAGTAGCAAAAACAGCCACCTAATAACATGCAGCTCCTCTCTTTGCTTAAATAATAGTGTATACAATGTGTCATGGGTTCTACAATGTGCTGGGGTTGTTATAGGGATATTTCTAACCAGGCATATTTCTAAACTGGCCATAACTAAGTTGGGTGTACCTACAAGAAATTTACTGGGTTCAAAAAATATTATATACATACTCATTAGGGTTTGAATTTAGCAAGTATGTGAGTGAATGAAATACTTGGAAGTTAGCCAAGTATTCCTTTCATTGGATTCCTCCACTTTCCCTTGATCTGTACCTTATAATGCTGAGTGTTAAGCAAGGAAGCATCAAATACCATTTTTTGAGTATTTGGTATTACTCGACCAGGTTCACTGGAAAGTTGACAAATACTCTAACCATTATGCCAATGGGCCAGTCTTATATATCATCATCATCATCATATCGTGCTGGCAGCACGGATATCCCTGA
The DNA here is from genome assembly GCA_963585895.1 of Sepioteuthis lessoniana. Classification (NCBI taxonomy): domain Eukaryota; kingdom Metazoa; phylum Mollusca; class Cephalopoda; order Myopsida; family Loliginidae; genus Sepioteuthis; species Sepioteuthis lessoniana. Next base: position 75,181,187 of record OY757937.1, read on the forward strand.
CCCTCTCTCGCCACTCCTCCCTATCGTTCATCGCCCTAGGCAGGTCTTCAGGACAACATCCTGTATCCTCACACAGCTGCTGAATGTACGTTCGTGCTGGTCGTCCTGCTTTTGCGCGGCCGTGTGTGGGGATCCATAAGAGTACATCTCTTATGAGTTCATCTCTGCTTCTCCAGCAATGTCCTGCATGTCTGGTTCGCCTAACTTGAATAGATTTCGTGATAGGGGGCAGGTGGCCGTACAGTTGGTGTCTTGTGGGGTGCCGCTGCCAGGACTTGTTGAGGATTGCACGCAGCATTCTTGTGTAATTGCCATCTAGTTTCTTCTCGAGCCGTCTTGTTAGCGTCCATGTAGTGCATCCATATAGCAGTATCGATGTGACCGCTGCCTGGAAGAAACTGCGTTTCATTTTATCGGTCAGGTCCGACTTCCATATAGTCGATAGCCTATTGATAGCTGTCCATGCTTTCGTTAACCTCGTTTCGATGTCCTTTTCGGTTG